>JAJTWQ010000045.1:600000-1012500 GCA_029007595.1 Solanum commersonii | reverse complement strand
TCAAGTAGTCTAAAGATGCTTTTAAAAGCACTATAGGCATATAATGGATTTACTTTTGTAATCTTATTATCATTATGTCATAGTTTGGACCTTTCTTAGTTATACAAAGTTTCAAAGTTTCATAATCCTATATTGCTCGGACTCTTCAAAAATGTTAATGGGTGCGCCCTGAATTCTCCAAAGATAGTGTATTTTTGTAGAATCCAACATGGGTGCATCATCAAAATTGAAGAGTCTGCACACTTCACCTCTATTACTTTTCTCCTTTTTTTACTTTCAGTTTTCAAATAATACTCTTTAGGTGAGCTTTAGAGAACAGATTTAATAGTAAAATAGTAAAATTTTGCATGATAAATTGGCTAGATTTCGTTTTTCTATGAAATTAGCTGGTTTGAGTTTTTCTTTTACTTGTTTCAACCTTTTCCTTTGTGCTATGTGTAATTGCAGGCATAGGTCATAAGCTAAGTTGCACAAAAATCGCAATCTTGAATATTCATCTGTATTTTATATTTTTCAAGCTAGCAAAATTTACTGTTAAGAGGTACAATGTCGCCAAGTTCGGAAGGCATTAGATTTTGAATTTTGTATTATTTGTTGTACAATTAAATGCAGAAAAATATTGCGTGAGAGTTTAGCTGACTCCATATGCTACATTTTCCTCACTTTGTCGTGATACATTTGGTATTTGGTACTAGATAACAGGTAAAGCTTGATCTATATGCACAATTTTAAATGCAGTGTCCATTGCAAGCAGATCGATTATCTAGCATTAGTGGAGTAATCTGACTCCATATGGTTGAAAACATTAATAATATACATGTGTGCTGTCTTAAAATTGAAAATGAATGTCGGGATGCACATGTTTATTTTACTCACCTTACCTGATTATGTAAAGTTGAAGGTGCGACTTATTTGTATTTTCATTGGAGTTGATGTTGTGAAATTTGTTAATGTCGTATTAATATTTTATAGCATTCACTTTGATTTTTGAGCGAAAAGGCCCAACACATGATATAATTTTCCTACACTTTGACAATGAGGAAGAAAATAAGGTCTTTTATGATGAGCTTGAGCAAGGGAAGATGGAAATGGTTGATCACATCCTCTTCACTTTTTGCTCCAATATTTCCCGGAGAGATCTATTGTTCCAAAATTTAATCACGCTAGAGTACAATCACATTCTCTTCATTGTTTGCTCTAACATTTCTTGAATTTTAATTGAGATGTTAATTGAACTCGCTTTTGAAGTAGTATTAGTTACTTGATGATGTATTGATTCTTGATTATGTAGCATAGAATAAAGATCAATACTTAAAGAACAGTGACAGAGTGTGCTTTACAAGTAGATTATATGTTATGCACTCTATGGAATAATATTTTATTGCCTCATTATATTTTTTATTTGATGTGGATTTTTTTTTTTTTGGGTAAGTTAAGAAATATGATCTTTTACTAAATGATGGATGTTGTGATTTTGATATTGTGGTTATTTAAAAGTATTTATTGTTACATTGAATCTTGAACATATTTCATAGGTAGAGTAGACACAAATAATTTTATGTTAGCGTTTAAATTGTTGGGCCTGTGCTTATCACGGGCAAGAATCATCTAGTATATATATCTAGTATATATATTTTCTTGGATATGAATTTATATTTAACTAATTTAAGAACTTTTCGTGCTAGGCAATTGAGGAAGCTCAACATCTAAAAAAGTTGATACAAGACTTTATTGCTTCTTTCATCAAAGTTGGAGATAAGGTTGGTGCTTCTAAATTTCTTAAGTTAAAGTACAATTATTTTCAATAATGTGTTTGTGTCCATTTAGTATTAATACTTAACTTTAATTTTGTGATTATTTTTTTGTGTCCATCGAGTGTTTGTTAAGCATAAGTACCAACACTAGTTGATCCTATTGATGACAAAATTGATTTTCTTGCAAGATCGATTTGTGTCCATCTAGTGTTACTATTTAGCTTTAATTTAGGAATAATGTGTTTGTTAAGCATAAGTATCAACACTAGTTGATCCTATAGATAACAAAATTGATTTTCTTGCAAGATCGATTTGTGTCCATCTAGTGTTGCTATTTAGCTTTAATTTAGGAATAATGTGTTTGTTAAGCATAAGTATCAACACTAGTTGATCCTATAGATGACAAAATTGATTTTCTTGGAATATCGATTTGTGTCCATCTAGTGTTGCTATTTAGCTTTAATTTAGGAATAATGTGTTTGTTAAGCATAAGTATCAACACTAGTTGATCCTATAGATGATAAAATTGATTTTCTTGGAATATCGATTTGTGTTCATCTAGTGTTGCTATTAAGCTTTAATTTAGGAATAATGTGTTTGTTAAGCATAAGTATCAACACTAGTTGATCCTATAGATGACAAAATTGATTTTCTTGCAAGATCGATTTGTGTCCATCTAGTGTTGACACTTAGCTTTAAAAAGTTGTTAAGTTGTTTAAATAAGTTAAATTAAATAATGTGGTTTTGTTGATAGATTTAGTTGTTGGAATTAAGTCAAAACTAATGTAGTTAAAGTTAAAAAGTTGTTAAGTTATTTAAATAAATTAAAATAAATAATGTGATTTAGTTGGTGAATTTAGTTGTTGTATTAAGTCAAAACTAAACTAGTTAAAGTTGCTATGTTGTTTATATAAGTTAAATTAAATAATGTGATTTAGTTGGTGGATTTAGTTATTGTATTAGGTCAAAACTAAATAAGTTAAAGTTGTTATGTTGTTTAAATAAGTTAAAATAAATAATGTTGATTTAGTTAGTGAATTTAGTTGTTGAAACTAAGTCAAAACTAAAGTAGGTAAAGTTAAAAAGTTGTTATGTTGTTTAACTAAGTTAAAATGAATAATGTCGGTTTAGTTAGTGAATTTAGTTGTTGAAACTAAGTCAAAACTAAAGTAGGTAAAGTTAAAAAGTTGTTATGTTGTTTAACTAAGTTAAAATGAATAATGTCGGTTTAGTTAGTGAATTTAGTTGTTGAAACTAAGTCAAAACTAAAGTAGATAAGTTAAAAAGTTGTTATGTTGTTTAACTAAGTTAAAATGAATAATGTCGGTTTAGTTAGTGAATTTAGTTGTTGAAACTAAGTCAAAACTAAAGTAGGTAAAGTTAAAAAGTTGTTATGTTGTTTAACTAAGTTAAAATGAATAATATCGGTTTAGTTAGTGAATTTAGTTGTTGAAACTAAGTCAAAACTAAAGTAGATAAGTTAAAAAGTTGTTATGTTGTTTAACTAAGTTAAAATGAATAATGTCAGTTTAGTTAGTGAATTTAGTTGTTGGAACTAAGTCTAAACTAAACTAGGTAAAGTTAAAAAGTTGTTATGTTGTTTAACTAAGTTAAAATGAATAATGTCGGTTTAATTAGTGAATTTAGTTGTTGAAACTAAGTCAAAACTAAAGTAGGTAAAGTTAAAAAGTTGTTATGTTATTTAACTAAGTTAAAATGAATAATGTCGATTTAGTTAGTGAATTTAGTTGTTGAAACTAAGTCAAAACTAAAGTAGATAAGTTAAAAAGTAGAGGAGGAAACTTTCGAAGAGGATGAATGGATAGATGAGGAGGAAACTTCCGAAGATGATGCATGTGAATGGATAGATGATGAAGAAACTTTCGAAGAGGATGAATAACAATTTGTATGTTTAGTTGGTGGATTTTTAGCTATTCATATTTGAGTATACTTTATATTTTAGTAGTTTTAACGTTTGTTCGACATTGTGAAAGACTATTTGGATTAAGCCTTATGTTATGATAACTTTGTTTGATATATTTGTTCGACATTGTGACATTATTTTGTACTACTTTGTTTTAATCTTTATATTTATTTGATATAGATGGTAGATAAAGACAAGGGTAAATTAAAAAAATGATAAGGAGAGTGAGGGTGATGAAGAGTAGTTGTATCTATTTGACATTTTAGACTTCTATATTTTTGGAATTGTTTAATTTGATCGTATTTTAGTTTATTTTGAAGTTGGATGAAGTTTATTTTGAAATAGTTTAATGTATATGTTGAAAATATTGTGTTGTTTTTGTTGGATGAAGTTTATTTGGCTTTGGGTTGTTTTAGTATAAATATGCAGGTGGGCAACAAAAAATTACAGCAATTTGCTGCCTGTTTTGCAGCAGAAAACCGACCTCCGGAGGTCGGAATTTCAAAAATAAAAAATAAAAATACCGACTTCTAGAGGTCGGAATTTCAACATTACACAAATAAAAATACCGACCTCCGGAGGTCGGAATTTCAACATTACAAAAATAAAACTACCGACCTCCGGAGGTCGGAATTTCAATATTACAAAAATATAAATACCGACCTCCGGAGGTCGGAATTTCGACATTACAAAAATAAAAATACCGATCTCCGGAGGTCGGAATTTCAACATTACAAAAATAAAAATACCGATCTCCGGAGGTCGGAATTTCAAAATTACAAAAATAAAAATACCGATCTCCGGAGGTCGGAATTTCAAAATTACACAAATAAAAATACCGACCTCTGGAGGTCGGAATTTCAACATTACAAAAATAAAAATACCGACCTCCGGAGGTCGGAATTTCAACATTACAAAAATAAAAATACCGACCTCTGGAGGTTGGAATTTCAACATTACAAAAATAAAAATACCGACCTCTGGAAGTCGGAATTTCAACATTACAAAAATAAAAATACCGACTTTCAGAGGTCGGAATTTTAACATTACAAAAATAAAAATACCGACCTCCGGAGGTCGGAATTTCAACATTACAAAAATAAAAATACCGACCTCCGGAGGTCAGAATTTCAACATTACAAAAATAAAAATACCGACCTCCGGAGGTCGGAATTTCAATATTACAAAAATATAAATACCGACCTCCAGAGGTCAGAATTTAAAAAAATGAATATTTCGACATAAAATAAAAACCGACCTCGAGAGGTCGGTATTGAATAGCGACCAAGCTTTTTCCGACCTAAGCTGGGATGTCGGTTTTAGGTCGGTATTTCAAGGAATACCGACCTCCGGAGGTCGGTATTGACTGTTTTTTTAGTAGTGAACCTTGAACATCTCTGCTACAGCTACCGGCCTACCCAACTCTTTTTCTTGCAAATAACATATATAGAATTTGATCTCATTAATCTCCAAAAACTACTTATAAAAAAAGAAACAAATTATTTTACTAAATTAAGAAAGTATACCATTCTTTCCTTCCTAGTAACTTGGCAAATAGCTCCACCAGTGTGCAAAGAGCCTCCCTTTTCTGATGTGCGAGCCATCTTCCCAATCTCACTCCTCTTTTTAAATTTTTCATCAATACTCCAATGTTCCAGTAACAGAGCCCATCGATCCGGTAACATAAACTTGGGAATTTTGTTTTCTCTTCGACAGTCACAAAATGTGCTAGAAAGCAACTTTGAAGCTTTAAGCTTGAAGTTCACTTGAACGTCTTCCTCATGTTCGGGAGCCCATACATAATATTTCTGTAATAAAAAAAAACTAAATATTTGTTGTTCAAATGCATAGAGAATTTAAATGTATATGATGTAAATTTATTTGATATACATTCTTACCTTAATTCGTTGAACATCTTCCCTTGGGTGTTAAGTGGAATCGAACTCCAATTCGGGTACACACCATTATAGTGAGTTCCGATGCACTTTAAAATAATCTTTGCCATACCCACATCTGGACGTAAATTGAAATACGAGTTCATTGACAAAGTAGAGTAAACAAAAAATAAACAATCAATTAAAATATAAATAGATAAATGAAAGATGAAACATAATTAAAACATACTTGTATCCTAATGGCTCGATGACGAGTCTCCAAAAATTGTCTCTATCGCCTGGCTGAGGACCATGTGCATCTGAGTGCTAGGTGGTGGGAGTATTAGGCTCTGAGCCATTGGATTCAAGATGAAGATTGGAAAGTCCAATTGATCCACTATTAGTATTCAAACTATTGCAATGACTAGCACTAGCTGATGGTATGGTAGACCCACGACCAAGATGTGAATAGCCCTACAATGTTTGGTAACCCGAACTAGGTACCATAGTGGGTGTAGATATAGTATAGCTAGATTGTGGAGCCGCATGAGTAGAGGCATTATCTGACTGGTGTTCCGAGTGAGTAGTTGAAACTGAGGCTCGTTTTGAAATATTAACTCGAGAGGGCTCATCAGATATCACGACCCCAGTGGGCCTTCTCATAGCATTGGCCTTAAATTTCTTTTTTGAATTAGCGGATTTTTTTATTTACCCTTGCCTTTTATCTACCATCCATATTAGTTAAATATAAGGATTAAAACAAAGTAGTACAAAATAATGTCACAATGTCGAACAAATATATCAAACAAAGTTATCATAACATAAGGCTTAATCCAAATAGTCTTTCACAATGTCGAACAAACGTTAAAACTACTAAAATATAAAGTATACTCAAATATGAATAGCTAAAAATCCACCAACTAAACATACAAGTTATATTTTAGAGAAGTCGTAATATTGTCCCTAAACTCTTTTTCTCCATTTCCAGTCACAACACTCAGTTTTTGCATATTCAATGATCAATAAAGGAAATGTGTGTTCACATATTTTAGAATATCTACCTACATTACTTAAAAATCGATGTAAGAGTCTTACATTGAACTATAACTTGTGAAATTGAACTCTTTTCTAAGTATCAAACTCGACAATTCTAAGGATTCTTTGCCATGGCTTAGAGCTACTTGTCATTAATTGAGCTAAGTGTCAACACTAGATGGACACAAATCGATCTTGCAAGAAAATCAAGTTTGTCATCAATAGGATCAACTAGTGTTGGTACTTATGCTTAACAAATATATTATTTCTAAATTTAAAGTTAAGTGTCAACACTAGATGGACACAAATCGATCTTGCAAGAACATCAATTTTGTCATCAATGGGATCAACTAATGTTGGTACTTATGCTTAACAAATATATTATTTCTAAATTTAAAGCTAAGTGTCAACACTAGATGGATACAAATCGATCTTGCAAGAAAATAAATTTTGTCATCAATAGGATCAACTAGTGTTGGTACTTATGCTTAAAAACACATTATTCCTAAATTTAAAGCTAAGTGTCAACACTAGATGGACACAAATCGATCTTGCAAGATAATCAATTTTGCCATCAATAGGATCAACTAGTGTTGGTACTTATGCTTAACAAATATATTATTTCTAAATTTAAAGCTAAGTGTCAATACTAGATGGACACAAATTGATCTTGCAAGTAAATCAATTTTGTCATCAATGGGATCAACTAGTGTTGGTACTTATGCTTAACAAATATATTATTTCTAAATTTAAAGCTATATGTCAACACTAGATGGACACAAATCGATCTTGCAAGAAAATAAATTTTGTCATCAATAAGATCAACTAGTGTTGGTACTTATGCTTAAAAACACATTATTCCTAAATTTAAAGCTAAGTGTCAATATTAGATGGACACAAATCGATCTTGCAAGAAAATTAATTTTGTCATCAATACGATCAACTAGTGTTGGTACTTATGCTTAACAAATATATTATTTCTAAATTTAAAGCTAAGTGTCATTACTAGATGGACACAAATCGATCTTGCAAAAAAATCAATTTTGTCATCAATGGGATCAACTAGTGTTGGTACTTATGCTTAACAAATATATTATTTCTAAATTTAAAGCTATATGTCAACACTAGATGGACACAAATCGATCTTGGAAGAAAATCAATTTTGTCATCAATAGGATCAACTAGTGTTGATACTTATGCTTAAAAACACATTATTCCTAAATTTAAAGTTAAGTGTCAACACTAGATGGACACAAATCGACCTTGTAAGAAAATCAATTTTTTCATCAATAGGATCAACTAGTGCTGGTACTTATACTTAGCAAATATATTATTTCTAAATTAAAGAAAAGTGTCAATACTAGATGGACACAAATCAATCTCGCAAGAAAATCAATTTTGTCATCAACTAATGTTGGTATTTATGCTAAACAAACACTCGATGGACACAAACAAATTATCACAAAATTAAAGTTAGGTATCAATACTAGATGGACTCAAATACCAAACCTTATCTCCTACTTTGATGAACGAAGTTTATATCAACTTTTTTAGATGTTGAGCTTCCTCAGTTGCCTAGCCTGCAAAATCAACCCTAGAAAAAGATTCAATAAATCCCAAATTGGTCTAGGCCAGCAAAATCCATCATTTCACTCAAACACAAATTGGAAGAGAGAAACTCAAGAAAACAAATGCTAGTCGATTTGTTCCTTGAGCCATTTTTATTTTTTTTTTCATTTTTGCTTCACAAGCAATGCATACAAACCTTAAACAGTAAACAATTTTCATCTAAGGAAACACAATGATTACAAGTCAACCATGACAACCACAACTTCATAAAAATCCATCAAAACAAAGAGTTAAACTGAAGGTAACTACCAAGCCACTCAAAACAAAAATCATAACCTTGTAAAAACATTATTATTAGAAACCCCACATAGTAAAAACCAAAACCCACCTCCAAAAAAAACTTCAAAAACTGATCTTGATCATCAAAAACTCAATGGAAAGAAAAGAAAACAAAAAAACACAATTTTTACTCGAAATAAAATTCCCAAAACCACAAAATCAAGATTAGAGATATGTGTTCATTGAAGTGAAGAATTGGACATAGAAATACAGCAAAGCTAAAAGAGTGTTGAGTGAAGCTCAAGAAAACAAATGCTAGTCTACTTGTTCCTTAAGCCATTTCTTTTTTTTCATTTTTGCTTCACAAGCAGTGCATACAAACATTAAACAGTAAACAATTTTCATCTAGTACACCCGATGATACCCACCCAATAATTGATTGAACTTGGTAATAGTTGATGGATAAATGAGATTCTAATTATAGAAGCATCAGGCTATAAGAGTAAAACAATATTCTCATGGGACATGATATCCTATTTTAATACAAACCTTTACGGCTATATCAGGTGCTGAACCTCCCTGATTGCACGGCCTCAACAAGAGCAATACCTCCCTCACCAATATTGCAACTGCAGAAGAAATCATCTTTAGGAAAAACGAGACAAAATGAACTCATGAAACATCAGAGGTATAAAGAAAAAAAAAAGGCATACCTTGGAGTTATGCCCAAACCACTAGATGTATACTCCCTTTATTGCTGGAGATTGCAGCTGCCAGACGCGCGCTGTTGCCAGATATTGCAGCTGCCAGCCACGCGCTATTGCTGCCGCCAATCTGCGCTGTTGCTGTTGCTGTTGATCGAGGTGGCTCAACCTGCAGTGCCGATCAGGGATGGGTGAGGGTGACCGCCGGTCGGGGTTGAGAGGAGTGAGAGAGGTTAGGAGAGAAAAAGATAACTTAGGGTTTTAGGGTTTTGAGCTTTATCATTCTTTTTTCAAAAGAAGTGTTAATTTACTGACCATGAAATGTCGGTATCTTTTAAAATAATTATTTATATTTAAAAATATTTAATAAATATCGACATCGTAAAGTCGATATTATTTAAATAAAATAATAATTTAACTATACCGACCTCTTAAGATCAGTATTTATTAATTTATTTTAATATAAATTCACCTCTTGAGGTCGATATTATTAATTAAAATTATATATATATATATATATATATAAAATTTAAATACACATCAACAGAAGTTTAATTTTATAAATTTAATTTATATACCTCCTAATTATATAAATTTAATTTTATCGATCAACAATAAAGTTTATCAATAACAAATTTAAAATATATATCTCCTGGAATTGATCGTCGGTATTTTTTTAATTGATAATGTATTTCATATCTGAAACAGTAATATAAAAGACTTGGTTTGTTAAATTACTCGAGGAGTATATAATTAATCAACGTATTTCATACTCCAATGAATTATCCTTTACATGTCATTGCCTACGATATGGTCACTACACTTGACATCCATTCAGGATTGAACATAATAATCTTGATAGAACTTGCTTTGTATAGTAATTTATGATGTTCTATTGTCTATTTCATAAAATGAGATAAGACATTGAAGGTTATACATACAAATAATTAAACAATTAATTATAAATATAAAATTTAATTAATTGTTATCATGACATTTCTACGAGTATTATCTCCCATTTCATATTCGAATGGATTATATGTTAGCTCTTCACCTCTACGTCATTACATGAGATATTAAGTTCACGATTTGACGACAGACTGATAGAATTTGTACATTACTCTAGAAATATAAGTATAATTATCTCCTAATTCATATCAACGTAGTTTCATACTCTAAATATGGATTATTGATGTTTTTTGGTTTATTCCATGAATTCTAAATTTTTATTTATAAAAGTATACAAAATTGTTACACTTCTTGAACAATTAATTGTAGGTGTAAGATGAAATTTTAGTATTATGCTAACAAAATTATGATTTATAGGATTTATAGGAACATTTTAAACAAACCGACGTCCAGATGCCTCTTTTATTAAAAGTAATTAGATGAAATAAAAATATCGACCTCATGAGGTCTGTATTTTATATTAATTTATTTTTTAACTTATATAAAACCGTCATCCGGAGGATGATTTATTTAAAGTTAATTGAAAATATTAATTTATTAATTTTCTGGAAGCCACTATATAAATATTTTAATGAAAATTAATTTAATTACATAATATTTAATTTTGCCGACTTTCAGAAGTTGGTATTATAATATTTTTTGTTTTTTATTTTACGTAAAACCGTCCTCCGGAAGACGATTTAAATAAAATTAAATCAAAATATTTCTCAATTTTGTTTTTTATATTTAATTGAGAAAAAATAAAATATTGTTATTTATTTATTTTATTTAATACCAACATCAAGAGGTTGGTTTTTATTGTAATTCATTTTTTTTTAAAAAGAATTCCGACCTCCAGAAGTCGGTATTTAGTTTTCCCGCATTATTTTGAATGAAAACCGACTACCGATTTTCATATCAACGTAGTTTCATACTCTAAATATGGATTATTGATGTTTTTGGTTTATTCCGCGTATTCTAACTTTTTATCTATAAAAGTATACTAAATTGTTAAACTTTTTTAAACAATTAATTGTAGGTGTAAAATAAAATTTTAGTATTATGCTAGCAAAATTATGATTAATAGGAACATTTTAAACACGACCTCCGGATGTCGCTTTTATTAAAAGTATTTGGATGAAACAAAAATACCGACCTCATGAGGTCGGTATTTTATATTAATTTATTTTTTAATTTATATAAAACCGTCATCCGGAAGACGATTTGTTTAAAGTTAATTGAAAATATTAATTTATTAATTATATGAAAGTCACTATATAAATATTTTAATGAAAATTAATTTAATTACATACTATTTAATTTTACCGACTTTTGAAATTCGGTATTATAATATTTTTTGTTTTTTATTTTACACAAAATCGTCCTCCGAAAGACGATTTAAATAAAATTAAATCAAAATATTTATCAATTTTGTCTTTTATATTTTTTTTGGTAACTGTAATATTTTATTACTAGATTTGCAATATGTACAAATTGAAAACTTCGAATGTGGACAGTTTCCACTCTCAAAGTCCATCTAATTCAAAAGAGTTCCTTCTTGCTAGTACTATTCTAAGGATAGAAGTTTTGATTTTGCATAAAACCTATAAATCTAGGGATCATACTAGCTCTACAATGTATGCCTTGGATGATTGCTTTATTGATCATCTCTATGTTCCTTTCCTTGTTTTGAAAGATCCTGTAATTCCGTTCTTGCCAGATGTAGTAGATTGCTGCTGCTAAAGTCATTCTGTATACTCTGCTATTATTGTTTTACTTGAAGCATGCTCTACAGCCCAATTCAGTTCCTCAGTCCATCCATTACTAGCTCTATTAATTGATATCCAATTCAGGGGTTTTTGCCACAACATTCTTGAGTAGACACACGTAAAGAATAGGTGCTGGTGGGTTTCATTAGCTTCCATGCATAGTGGACATAATGTATCATTTGTGATCCCCCATCTTGTCAGTCTATCTCTGGTGTAGAGTCTTCTATTAATAGCCAAGTACAGTGCAAAGATCCATTTAGGACTCCCCTGGTTGTTGCAGGTCATTCTCCTCTAGGGAACCTTGATATATTCACCTCTCTGCTTCTTATACATTGCATTGATACTAAACTCATCTGTCTCCAAGACTTTTGCACTTTGCAAGCCCTTCTCTTCAAGGCAATGCCCTGCCTGCAGAATTTTTCTCACTATCCAGGAAGCCTAATTTGCTATTACTTCCCATGGTTTCCTACATTTATGGTAAAAGGTATGCACCCATACAATCCACAGTTTGTCTTTCTTCTTGTTTAGATCCCACAAATGTTTTAGTATAGCTGCTTTATTCCACATGTATATGTCAATAACATTTAGTCCTCCTGCTACTTTTAGCCAGCAAAGTATGTCCCATGCAACAAGTGCCTTCCCTTTAACTTGTGTCTCACCATTCCATAGAAACCGTTTACACATTGTTTCTATTCTTTTCAGAACATGTTTTGGTAGCAGGAAAATTTGTGACCAAAAACCTTGCATAGATATTAGTACACTATTGACCAATTGCAACTTGCCTGCATATGATAAGAATTTGACAGTCCATGTTGTAATTCTGCCCAGTATCTTGTCTATTAAAGGTTAGCATTGCCCTACTGATAGTTTCCTTGAACTCAAAGGTACTCCAAGGTATCTAAAATGAAGTAGCCCCTTAACAAAGCCTGTATTCTGTAGGATTACTTTCTGCATTTCTACTGAAACACCTCCAAAATACACACAGTTCTTGACCTGATTTGCTATGAGTCCAGACACCTTTGAGAATTGTTGGAAGCACTCATACAGGAGGGTAGTTGATGATTCATCTCCTCTGCTAAACAACAAAAGGTCATCAGCAAAACTTAATTGGATTGTGTGTTGTCTGTGACATCTAGGATGATAGTTAAAATATGGATTTCTTCTCAATGTTTTTAGCAATCTTGTGAGGTAATCCATAGCCAAGACAAACAAATAAGGGGACAGCGGATCCCCTTGTCTCACCCCTCTCTTTGCTTTAAAAGGTGCACTAGGACATCCATTGATTAATATAGAATAAGACATAGTCCTAACACAACTCATTATCCATCCTATGAACCTTTGAGGGACCTGCATACCAGCTAGAACTTCCTCCAGAAAATGCCACTCCAAAGAATCATAGGCCTTCTGCATATCTATCTTGAACATACATCTTGGGGAGATCCCTTTTCTACCATACCCTTTTACCAGTTCATGACTAAGTAGTACATTATCAATTAGCATTCTGCCAGGCACAAAAGTTGTCTGACCTAGATCAACTAGATAATTCATCACTTTTTGAAGCCTATTTGAGAGCATTTTTGAAATGATCTTATATAGAGTAGTGCAACAGGAAATAGGCCTGTATTCCTTTATGGATGTGGGATGCTTCACCTTTGGAATTAGTGTAACAGAGGTTCTGTTTATAGGGGCATACATTTCAAAAGTATGAAAAAATTGTAAGACAACTTTTGTTACCTCCTCCCCTATGATTGGCCAAGTTTTTTTTAAAAGAAGTAAGAATTGAAATCATCCTCTTCTGGTGCTTTAGATTCCCCAATGCTCATCAATGCTGCCTTCACATCAGTATTCTTGAATGGTTGGATGAGAAGCAATTGTTGTTCTCTTGTAAGTAATGGTACATCTTTTAGTATCTCAGGTTCAGTAGTTTGCATGTGATTGTTATATTGTCCTAACAACTTTTTATAAAACCCCACAGCCTCTTTTATGACATCTGTTGCTTCCCTTATGACAGTTCCATTCTCTTTTGTTAGCATGTTGATCTGATTTTGAGCCTTCCTACCTTTCATACTAGCAAAGAAATAAGCATTGTTATCATCCCTAGTTTGAGCCATTGTATTCTGGACTTCTGTTTATATATATCTTCCTCAATCTTACTCCACTTTGTCAATTTTGTTCTTAATGCTTTCTCCTCATCAATACTGCCTTGTGTATTTGGACCTATTCTCATACTTCTTTGTTTATCTAGGAGCTCTCTTCTAAGTTCTTGTACTTTCTCAGAAACCCCCATAAACTCTTTGTTATTTAAATATTGCATCTCTTTCCTTACCCTTTTCAGGTTTCTCCAGACCCCTTTCATACCTCCACCTAATATTTGGCAGCCATCTTTCATTCTGTCCCTGAATTCTAGATGTTTTCCTATACAATTATAGAATCTGAAAGGTCTCTTCCTTGTATCTTTTTTTTCCTCCATTATCAAACCTAGGGGAGAATGATTTGAAAACAAAGGCTCCATAGCAATGACATGTTGTGTTGCCATCTTATTCACCCATTCAACATTAACTATAGCTTTGTCTATTCTGCTATATACATGTCCATTAGTCCATGTGAAATTTCTTCCTCCTATCTGCAGTTTCACTAGATTAGAATCATTCACACACTCTTTGAAATCTCTTGTTTCTGCATCTTGAACTTGGCTTCCAACTATTCTAACTTCTTGTTCTAGTATAGAGTTGAAATCCCCAATAATCAGCCATGGCTCATTAATTTGACTACTCATCTGATGAATTGATGTCCATAATGATATTCTGGTACTTATAGTATGTAGTCCATACACAGCAGTAAATTGAAATTGTGTATTGTTAATGTCCACCAAACCATGTATGTATTGTTCTGTATCTACCATTTTTGTGAAGCTTATTTCCTTGGAATTCTATGCCACCCATAACCTTCCTCTTACATTTATATTGGCATTTGAGCACCACTCCCAGCTTGGTAGACGTTTATTGATAATAACTTTTTCTCTATCTTGTCTTACTCTATGTTCACATACTACTATTAGATTTACTTTATTCCTTCTAATAAATAATCTCTACTCTTTATGTTTCACTTCCTGGTTAAATCCCCTCACATTCCAAGTTACTATCATCTTTTTGATGGTGGTATAACTGTCATCTCCATTCCACCACCTCCTTCTCCCCTCGTGTGTCCTTCCTCATATAGAAGTACCCCTGATTCAGAACCCTGTCCTCCTCTTGTATCTGGATTATTCCTAGAGTCTCTTCTGCCAGAGGTTCTATGCCTCACAGTTTTCCATTCTCCTTGTTTCTGTGTTGTTTCATCCTCCTCATGATCTGATTTTTTATATTTAATTGAGAAAAAATAAAATATTGTTATTTATTTATTTTATTTAATACCGACATCAAGAGGTCGGTTTTTATTGCAATTCATTTTTACCGAGAAATATTCCGACCTCCAGAGGTCGGTATTTGATTTTTCCACTTTATTTTGCATAAATACCAACTATTTGTAGTCGGTTTTCTAAATTCTTTTTAATTTTTTATTCTTTTTAACAATATCGACCTCCGGAGGTCGGTAATTTTTAGGTTGGTATTCACTGTTTTTTTAGTAGTGTTATTGGTATCAAATTATAAAGAAGTGATATAAGAGAAGAATGAGAGGAAAGAGTATAGATGAGAAGTTAAAGGTAGACAAATTATCATTTATGATAATGCAAACTTAATTCCTACTTCTGATCTCCGATCGATGCTCGAAAGAGATTGATTGGATTGGGTAATTAGTCTGATACTAGCAATTTAGGTTTGATGTATGTAATTTGCTTAACAATAGAGGTTATGGGTCAGATCTATTTGTCCTATTTCTGTGTCAAAAGAGAGAATAGAGTAAGGTATTGGGTTGTTTAGTATAGCATATAGATGGGCTAGAAAGGAGATTCTATGCAAAAATGCTATGAAAGAGAAAGAAGATTAGCGTCATTGAAGATGACCTAGCCTATTCATGAATGTTCATCGCTATAGAGCGGCACAATTACCCCTATGTGACATTGATTTCCAATCCCCGCATCCCTAGATTGCTTGTTAATTCTTAAATTTTCTGAAATTTTAGTTTAATTGTGACAGTTGATAACTAAATCTTTTTTAAAAAAAATTAAATTGATGGAATCATCTATCCACTAGTTTTTACTATTACCATTTTCTGTGGGATTCGACCCCAACCATTAGTTGGGTATTTTTTTTATTGATGACGATTGTTTTCTCTTTTAATTAGTTTTGAAGAGTACATATGAGCGTTATCAAAAATGGTGCCGCTGTTGGGGAATGGTGGTTGAGAATTCTATTTGAGAAATTAGTTTGTAAATTTATTTAGTTGTAGTAGATTGTTATTTTTTGTCGTTGATTGGTTTGCATGTCTAATATAATGAGTGACCATGGTAGTGACAATGATAGTCACTACGGTCAAGATAACAACATGAGAAGGAACCTTTGTTGAAAATAAATTGTGAATTGTGGGTCCTTCTCCGGTTGAATCCTCTCAACATATAAGATATTATATAGTAATTATAGATGATCACACAAGGTATACTTGACTTTATCCACTAAAAAAGAAGTCTGAATTTTTTTAAAGTATTAGTAAAATTTCAGAGTACGGTGAAAAAATAAATTTTTAAAGAGATTAAGATATTTCAGTGTGATGGAAGTGGTGATTTCATCAAAAAAGACTTGATCTCCATAATTTCAGGGTTGTTGCTGGCGTATTTATCTATCACGATCCAGGGGTACATCCTAGATGCAACAAGGCGTATAAGACCCCGAGAGGCCTCATACAAACCACTTAGCATATCATAACATAAAGTAATAGAAATGAGTGAGAGTTTAAAACTTTTTAATACAATTAAAGTCTTTTATAAAACGAGCGGAAGTCTAACAACATTGTCTCAAACCATCTAAACAACATGAATAAAGTCTTGGGTCATACCCCATACAATAGTCCAAGACATAAAAGAAAAACATAAAGAAAAGTGGTGATCACATCCTTGAACACAATAAAGACTCACCAAACCTTCACTTCCTTGATCAACAAAGAAGATAGCCACGAGTGTGAGAATCAATGTCGCCGGACCCTGCATTTGATTAGAATGTAGGAGTATGCGTTAGTACAATCAAGTACTAAATATGATGGCTAGTATAAAAAAATAATCATAGGCATTAGTCATAATAATACATAATTCATAAACATAATCAAGTCATAATAAACATCATAATGAAAGAGGAATACTTCCTTAATCAACCTCACTTATCCTTAGCTAAGACATATGTCCTTCGCCTCTAGTCAAGCTTACACCATGGAAGGCATATCTAGCAACATCCAAACAAATCATCTTCATAACATAATTACATCATCCATACCTACTTTTAAAGACATGGGGATTCGCCTCAATGCCTAGCTTATAAAGGCTAATGGGTATTCACCGCTTGCCTTACTTTTAGATCGCGGGTACTCGCCTCCACAATCTCATCATATGACATGGATACTTGCCTCCACATCATTTCATAAGGAGCATGGTTACTCGCCTCCATGTCCATTTATCATAGTAAGAATGTGGGGACTCACCTCTTGTTCAATTCTAAGGAGTATGAGAATCACCTCATATCCTTGCATATGGAGGTCAAGGGTATCACCTCTAGCCTCATCATTCATTAAGCATTTTAGTCTAGATTCATTTTAGGTGAGCAATCCTTTCAACCTATAATCATTCATGTGAGTAAATCTTTCAGAATCATTCAATCATGCATATCAATTCACTATAGGAAGTATCCCTTCCATACTTTAACATCAACAATCAACAATTCATAGTCTAGATTTTACTCTCAAAGCACTACATCTCATGATCATTATATATGCTTTACTCTCAAGCAATTAGCATTATATTCATCATATATGCTTTAATCTCAAGCAATTCTAATCATAATTCATCAATCCTATAAGGAGATATCTAACCAATAGAGTTTCCCTCTCATGGCATCAAACCCAACTATATCAATTCAACACTAAAATCATAGGATAGGCATAGATACATGTAATTTCATCCTAAATACATGCAATTCTATCAATTCAATCACAAACAATCATAATCCACTCAATTGGATCAACATTCATCATAACCCGCAACATTGGAAGAAACCCTAACTAGAATTGGGAAAATTCTTCTTCAAATTGTGGAATTCTAGGGGAATCCATTGGAGGAAGGATACCATGGATGAAAAGCCATCATACCTTAGGCACAATGCCTTCAAAAGCTTGAAGATTGGGAGACTTAATCTTGACATTGCTCCAATTTCTTCCTTCTTCTTTCAACTTCTAGAGAGCGAATAAAAATATATATCTGTAGTTGGTATCCACCTTGTATAAATCTAGGATGAATGAAGCTGACAATGTAAAACAATGATCATGTTATATTGTATCCACCTCAATTACATCTTATTTTATATATTTTTTCAAGTCGAACACTAAGTGGATACCAAAAGAATACCAATTGAAAATTATAATAACTAGTATCTGTGTGACTTCAACCGCATACCAAATGAATACAATTGCATACTAGCATTACTTAATAAATTGTTCACTATATATTTGAAAAACAATCAATAGGATTTTATAGTACTCATAATAAATATTCTGGAATTATAATTTATTAGCTTAAAAGACAGAATGAATGAAACAATTTATAATTTTTTTGGTACAAAATAATTTGATCATGTCTTTCTATTGTGGCTCTCTCGATGACATGTACTGCATGTAACTTTAGACCTCTTGAATTTCACATCAGCCAAAATTCATCAATTATTCATACCAAGATCATGCCACTATAATAATTTCTTCCATCTGAAAATTAACATATTTCCCTGTTTCATTACGAAATCACAGTCAGTTTTAAATAAAACAAAAGTAAAAAAATATGTGTTGTATTTATATTCGCATTTCATACAAACCTAATACAAATCATCATACTTCTTACTCATATTTTTTACACAATAGTGAATAATTATTCATACCAATATTATTCAAATTACACTACCAAATTAATTTCAACCTATACATTATATATATATATATATATATATATATTAAAAAATAGTATCCCATATTATAATTTTAAACTGCATATCAAATTCATCTCATTATTATTATTATTATTATTATTATTATTATTATTATTATTATCAAATTGACTAAAAAAAATACCAGTTTCATAATAATGTTACAACACATTTCATACTTTTTTTCTCACAAATTTCTTAACTTTACAACGCTAATACTATTAATATTCCATACACTTATACTCAAATCATTCAGATATTAATCCAATATCGCGCAAATCCATGGTATAAACAGTAAACAAAATAACCAAAAAAAATAACAAACACAATCGTACCAACATTAACTACAGTTTCACAAAAATGATTACGAATTATGAACAAAATAATGTTCATACAAAGACATCACAACTTAAATCTAGTATACATAAACAAAATCAGAAAATGTTATTTATAGTTTCATTGTTCTTTTTTTTACGTTTCAGTAATATATAAATACAATTAATAAATCGTAAAGAGTACTAACCAAAAGGATCCATCTACCACCATGTTTAATTAATATAGATAAGAAGCCGTCCATTACAACAAAATGAAGATTTTTCAACCAAAAAAATTGGACCTACTCGTGAGTGATGCCAAATTCTTGAAAAAAAAACGAAGAGAGAGAAACTTTGAACAAAATGAATAAAATATGATTGTTTTTAATTAACGTTTACAGATTTGAGTGAAATAAGGAAAATAAATATTTCTAATTTGTTTGAATCTCCTAAATTTATGCCCATTAACAATTATCATAAATAAATTTAAAATTAATTAATTTTTTTTATAAATTGTTAGAACCTGAAATTTTTTATTGTTACAACCTGAAAGAATCATTTTACTGTCATAACTTGAAATTATTAGTCTTATTGTAAGTTTTGGGTCGTGGACCGACCTGACCCGACCCGACCCGATATGTTTCATGCCTTATCCAAATTAATTAATTAATAATTAATTGGATAAATCCTTTTAAAGGATAAGGCAGAACAGTGTAACTGTTCAACCTCTCCTTAAAAGACTCCTAGTGGGAGTGTTTTCCTAAGGAATGTGAAACGTGAAAACAGAGAGAGGAAACATAAAAAATACAGAGAGGAAAAACGTTTGAAAATCAGTCAAGAAACAAAAATGGAGTTTCTGAGACGAATCAATCAGTACACAGAAGAAGACTTCTAGTTTGTGAATAGATCTTTGTTTCCTAGTGATTCAAAGATGGACTTGAGTGCAATCCTGTCAAAGAAGCAGATCAACGACTTCCGCTGCGAATTACAAGGTACATAACTCGTTGTTGAATACCTTAATATTCCATCACTTATAAATATCATTTATAAATTTTTAATATGTATGTGGCATAATTAAAAAATTTAAGCATACAAATGTCTCCTTTAATTAGTCCCATCAGAAAATTATATCAATATTCTTGTTTACTTGTCACAAAGTTCCTTTCATTAGGGACAAGTTTGAAAGCGTAAGAAGTTCACATTCCCAATGCATATAAACATTGACCATGCATTGAATAGGAGTTCTCCGTACATATATTTGTCTCATTTCATAACTTCCAACAGACAAATCTTGTCAGCCGAACCTAACGCCCCACAATGGAAAAAAAGGAATAATCGTTTTAAGGGAAAAAAAGAAGTCAAAACAATAAAAAATTTCAAGACTGTGGCTCCATGGACGGAAAATTTGAGTGCTACATATAGAAAATTACTTGAGCTGATAGGGTTATCAAAGTTAAAAGTCAATGAATTTGGTTTTATTTATACTTTGATGCACAAAAGCTTGAATATATATACTATACTTTTCGCAAATTAATAAAGTTTCTTGTCGACCAACTGGATCAATTAACACCCTAAATTTTCTAATTCAATCTCAAATATGTCAAATAATGATGTTTGATATGATCTTTTTTGAGTTACTATTGATATAAGCTGTATTTCAACAGTAAGGTTCAGGTACTTGTACTACTTTTAGACGAGCACTTAAATTTGAACAACGTGACTCCTCTGAAAATTTCAGTTGTATTGACCACTATATTCTAAAATCCTAATATCTAGCCCTCTGTTTCTAAAAGAATGAGCTACTTTAATTCTTAGTTGGTTTGAAAAAGAATGACATTTTTTTTTACAATAATTTAATTTTGGTTTTCACGTGACATGCTTAAAACTATAATATTAAAAAATAATTTGGTACATTTGACATAATTTTAATTTAGGACCATAAAATTGAATTTTTTTCTTTATTTTCTACTCCCAGTAATTTAGATATGAAATTAAAAAAAAAATATTCCATATATTATTATACTATTTAACTCATTGAAAAAATGGAACTCCTCCTTATAATCTTTTTATCCCTATATATGATTATAAGAATGTAGAGACTTCAATTTGTCTTTGGGAAAAATGACAAATATACCCCTGAACTATCGTAAATGATATGTAGATACCCTCTGTCATACTTTTGAGACATTGATGCCCCTACCGTCCAAAAACTAGACCATATATACCCTTTATACTAACGGACATACACGTGTCATAATCTTATCCACTGATCCGACATATATTAAATATCGGATCAACAGATAAGATTGTGCCACGTGTCCCTATTTAATCTTCTATTAGAGTGAAGAGCATATATACTTTAATTTTTGGACGGCAGAGGCACCAATGTCCCAAAATTATAACAGAGAGTATATGCATACCATTTACGATAGTTTAGGGGTATATTTGTCCTTTTTCCCTTTGTCTTTTGATTCCTTTTGAGAAGATGACAAGAAAGAGGGATTCAACAAATCTAAATTTGGTATGATTTTATTACAATAAAGTACTCCCTCCATCCCATTTTATATGTCATAATCTTTTATAAATAGTTGGTCCATAATACTTGTTATTTTATAAAATCAATGCATAAATTATCATATTGTTCCTTTTTTATCCTTATGAGTTATTAGCCTTGAAAATATACATTTGATCAACTTAAAAAAGCTAAGTAAATGATTCATATTCATTGGTTAAATTAATTAATCAAAATAAATTAATTCATGTTCATTAATTGAAAACTTGAGTTCCAAAAAAATTAAATAAGGGTAGAGGGGTAAAATTACATAATTTCTTAATACAAGTACAAAGTAAAAATGTGACATATAAAATAGGACAGAGAAAAATATATGGTATAGTAATCATGGCCAAATCTCCTTTTAACTTGTCGACATAGAGAACCATAATTCCAAGAAATTCATCAAGTAGGACATGTCCGTACCTACATTACATCATTGAACAAACGCTTGTCTCAATTTCCACACTTCCCTTGTTTTTGTACTTTAAAATAATTTTCTTTATAGTTTTATTTATTTTTACGATAAGCTTTTGGAAAAAATTTTTTGGCCAAAATTTGATCAGAATGATATTTTATTTATGTTATTTTACTTTTTAAAATATTTTTACCCTTTTAACTTTAATACATTTAACTAAAAAATGGAAAAAAGATCAGTTGTTTTTATATTATAGTTTTATTAATTTTCTGGCCAAATTCTAGCTAAATTTTTTGGCCATTTAACATTTCCCTAAGGTTTTATATTTATACAAATTTATATTATATATAAGAGATATTATCATTTTTTTAATTTATTTGTAACTGATTATAAGAAATCATTTTTCACGTATGGTATTTGACCTAGTTGATTGTGAATACATACAATTTAGTAGATATGTTGAAAGTTATAATCTACCAAATGAATTATTTGAAACATAATTTTGAGGCAACTTGTTTAGCATAGACAAACTTTAATATCGTATTCCTCTAATCCTATTCCTTTATGCCGTCGGTAGCATTTATGGTCGATCATTGATCAGCATATTTGGAATTTTGAATTTGTGGTGCTAACTATTTATCTATTATACGCTTAATTAATTATTTTGAAAAAGGTAAAGAATTTTAAAAATTTTAAATTTTTAATTCATCCACTTCATAATTAATAGGGGTAAAATAGTAACTTACTATGTCACTAATTGTTTTCTTAATAGATGTGCCAATTTATAAATGAACAAGTAATTAGGACAGGAGTACGTTAACAAATTGAATTCGATTATATAATAATATAATAATATAATAATTACCCCAACAACATTAATAGTGGATTATGCCATAACCTTACCAAGTAACAGTTATATTAGTTCTCTCGTTTTTCCACCGTTCAGCGACAAATCGATTTAAATTGACTCAAAGTAAATAAACAATCGATCTTTAATTGGATTTGATTTGATTTTACATTTTTAATTTTTTTTTTATAACATTTGGTTTGATTATAATTTTGATTTTGTTAAAAATTAATATGAGGAAGAAATAACTGAATGGTGTTGTATTGATTTATATCTTTAAAATAATATAGCTATTATGTCACGATTAACCAAAACAAGTTATTATTTCTTGTCTCGGGTGCACATTAAATCTGGCAGAACAAAAGTTGATATATTTATATAACTGATTCACTTCATAGTAAGCAAATTAATAGATACTTATTTCACTAAAATGAAAAAAAAAGAAGTACAACACGCATTTATATGATGGTTTGGTACGATAATATAAAGTACATCAAAGAACATATTAACAATCAACAAGGTGAACACAAGCTCATTTATTGGAAAAAACCTCACATGGAAGTACAAACTATATAACCAATTCTCTTCCTAAATACACACTAGCGCCGTCCATTTTTGGGGTTGCAAAAGATATATATGAGTAGGGTATGCTTTTTTTAAAACATCCATAGTATTGGTTAGGTCTTTAAAATTTGGAAAAAATTACCTAAATACGCATCTTATTTTACTATAATTTCTAAAAAAAATTACCATTTAAAATTATTTTCAAAAATTTCTATCCGATACATCACTCTCCTCACGCTTATACATCGTATCCCCTTCTCGGATACATCCCTCCTCTCTCTGAAACATCCCTCATCTATGTATCCGGAATTCCAGTGATGTATCCGGAAATCTAGCGATGTAGACATTTTTGTAATTTTAAAAAGAGTAGAGAAATAATGTTACTCTTAACACTACGAAATTTATATAAATTATACTTAAATTTTTCGTTACTAGGAATATTAATCTAGAATGAATAATCAGATCTATCCAACCTCATATCTCTCATGTTGAATTGGTGTGTGTACCGGAGAAAATGTAATGAAAATTCCTAACACACTAACTTTTTCTAGATCTTGAATAAAATAATTAAGGATAACAAAAAAAAGAGAAAAGGTAATAAGCAAATTGCTTCTTTGTCACTACGTATATATACCAACTCCTTATCACTTGATATATTTTCTTTTGTGGGGCCACTCAAATGTCCTTATATATACCCTTGTCTACTTCTTCTCATTTCAAACCAAAAGTATTCATCATCATTCTCAAGCAATTGTTAAGTATGGTTTTACTTGTTTCTCTCCTTGTGCTTTCCTTATTCTGTTTAAGCAATTGTGAGGGTTCGGGTTGGCCTTCTCCGGGCTACTATCCTAGTTCTAGAGTTGGATCCTTACATTTTAGTCAAGGTTTTAGAAACTTATGGGGTCCTCAACATCAATCACTCAACCAAGATACTTTAACAATTTGGCTTGATCATAACTCAGGGAGTGGCTTTAAATCTTTAAGAGATTATCGATCTGGTTATTTTGGCACCTCTCTCAAGCTACAACTTGGTTACACTGCTGGAATTATTACTTCTTTCTATGTAAGAACTCTTAAACACAAATATTATATATATATGTCGTCATGATTTCTAATTGAATTTTTTTAATCATCTATTGGTAGCTTTCCAACAGTGAGGACTTTCCAGGGCATCATGATGAAATTGATATTGAGTTCCTTGGGACTACTCCAGGTAAACCATATGTGTTGCAAACAAATGTGTACATGAAAGGAAGTGGGGATGGCCATATTATTGGCAGAGAAATGCAGTTTCATCTTTGGTTCGATCCAACTAAAGGTTTTCATAATTATGCTATCCTTTGGGACCCCAATGAAATAATGTACGTCCTTATTCCATCTTCTTTAATTATTTTAGACTGAATTCACTATTTTAATACTCCATCTGTCTCAATTTATTTGGCTTACTTTCCTTTTTAGTCAGTCAAAAAAAAAAAATCCATTTCTATATTAAATAACAATTTAACTATAAAATATCTATTTTACCCTTAATGAAATGATTTACAACTACACAAATTTCTATCATTCATTTTGGACCACAAGTTTTAAAAATCTTCCTTTCTTTCTTAAACTCTGTGCCGAGTCAAACTACCTCACATAAAATGGGATGAAGGGAATAGTAACACATACATGAATTAATACTTTACTAACAGCATTATATTAATGCAAACATTAAGACCCCAGTACACAAATGAAAACAATCTTTTCTCTTTGTTTTTTCTAACGTGTCTATTTAATGGTGATGTGTAGATTTTTTGTGGACGATGTTCCAATAAGAAGGTATCCAAAGAAAAGTGATGCAATATTTCCACAAAGGCCAATGTATGTGTATGGTTCCATTTGGGATGCTTCATCATGGGCTACAGAGGATGGAAGGATCAAAGCTGATTATAAGTACGGTTGAATTATATTCTTTATTTGTATGATTCTCTAATCCAAAAATTAATTAAATAATTAAAGAAGATGCACAATAATTTACTTAATTGTATGTCTAATAGGTACCAACCATTCGTCGGAAAATACAACAATTTCAAGATAGGTGGTTGCACCACCAACGATAATCCTTCATGCCGCCCACCATCTGGCTCTCCATCGAGATCCGGCGGGCTGAGCCGCCAACAGAATGATGCAATGGAATGGGTGCAAAGGAACTATAAAGTGTACGATTATTGTCGTGACCCCCAAAGAGATCGTACTCATACACCTGAGTGCTAGAAATGGAGAAAAGAAAATAATTACAGTTTTATTTTTGGAGTGTCTTGGGATGGATCATATCAAGATGAATGTGATGAAAAAGTAATTGAAGCGTCCAAGACTTCAAGGATTTGGAGATGTGAAATTTACTTAATTTTCTTAAAAAATTGAATGCATAATTTGAGCATTTTTGTTCCAGTTTCTGAAGAGAGTTTCCTTTTAAGTGTATATTTTTCCTTGATGATGTGTATGGTTATTTGACAAATACCAGTATTTTTATAGTGATAAGAAACTTGTTTTTATGGACTAGATGCATCTTCTGCGTTTAAAAATGTGTAACATGGGTTACTTTATACTTCTTTCATTTCATCTTAAAGTGTTTTCTGATCGTATACGAAATATATAGTATAAAAAAATTGTTACATAACAATATATTTAGAACTTGCAAATTTAATATGGTATGACAATTCCTTCTATATAAGTGTGTTATAAATTGAACTAGAGAGAGTAAAATATAATTTGTAAAGTAAAGCATTGTGTTGTACATGCAAAATTAAAGAATATAAAAGTAGAAAAAATGAGATATCTATTTATGTAGTTTTCTCATCGTCTTGTGGCAAGCGAAAAAGAGATTAACCCTAAAAAAGGTATCCAAAGGTTCTATTTATAATGGTAGAAAATAACCACTATTCCGAGTGTGACTCAATCTTGACTTTTAAACAACTTTCTGTTGAAACCCTGCTTCTTGCCACGAACCCTCAACGCTGTAAGCTTAAACTCCCCGTGGCGCGATCTTCAACACTGAGCTTGGGCTTTGTGGTGCTATGTCCACGAAGGTGAATGACATATGATTTTATCGCTCTGTATAAGGTCAATGAAGAAGGTGAATGACTCCAAAATTTGTTGAAAGATATTTTTTTTTGACCCAAATCTGTGACACCAATATGCATTCACTGTGATAGTCAAGGTTCCATTGATAGAGCAGGGAACATGATGTATAATAGAAAATCTCTTTATATAAGACATAGATATAATACCATTAGAGAACTACTCTCTAGTGAAATTATCACAATTGACTATGTGAAGTCAAAGGATACAATGTGAAATCTCCAACCATCTATGATGTATTATGCAATAAAGACAGGTCTGAGGTATGAGGTAATTTTCTGACGTTACAAACTTTGGATAAACTAACAATTTGATATTTTAGGTAATTTGGTAGTGATATAACCCAATAGTATTGCATTAAAATTTAAGTTGTCTGCACAATCACTACATCAAAAATAATCATTAGCGGCAATTAATTTTTAAATATTATTATTAATATGTAATTTTAGCAACAATTAACACTCTTTGTATATGTCTCTAAAATATTTAGCGATATTAATTCTAATGACACTTAACTAATGCCGGTAAGGACTTTAGCATTCTTTATTAATATCAATATTTATTGCCACTAAAAATTATTTTTATCGCAGTGAATATACGCAATTTTTTTTTTTTGTACTGTCAGATAAGTGGCACACAATAACATGTGTCTATAGTTTAAGCAATATGCACAATGCCAGTGCATATAACGTTGACCATGCATTTGATACGAGTTCTCCCTACTTTTATCATATTTTGATAACTTCCCATAAATATAGATTGCCTACAGACAAATCTTGTCAGCCCAAATAATTTATCTAACCAAATATCCCACAATGGTGAAAAAGAATAAGCGTTTAAGGAAACTAAGAACTATAAATGCATATGTAAAAATTCAAGTGTTACATGTTGAGCTGATTTGGTAATCAAACTTAAAAGTCAGTGGGTTTGAACTTTCATACACATGTTTGAGTTTTGAGTATACTTTATAAAGTTTCTTGTCGACCAACTTGATTGCTATCCTATAATTTTTGATTCAACTATGCGAGATATTGCATAAAAGTGAGTTTACCTAATGTGCATTTTGAAGAGTAACAATTATGAGTTTAACTGAAAATTGCAAAAAATGACACTTCTTCCGTCTCAATTTATATAAGTAGTTTGACATGACATGTAGTTTAAAAAAGACTTTTGAAAACTGTGGACGAAACTAATTATATATATTTGTATGACTATATATATCATTTCATTAAAGGATAAAACAAAGTTAAATTATTAATTTACATGTTAAAAATAAGGCACATGAACTCGTGATTTTTTCTTAAAACTAAGTGTTTTATGTATGTTTTTTTTTTTTTAAAAATATTGGTATAACATTATCCGTTGACACCTATCCTATACTAAATGATGGGCTTAATTGGATGCTTGGTTATTTCCCTAGACAAGTAGGGATCAATTACAACCGCATGTCATTTGAGAAAACGAAAGAATCTAAATTTGAATAATTCTAAATTTGGTATAAACAATATGGTTATATCTCTTGTATAACTGTCGGCAAAGGGCCCCTAATTCCAAGCAATTATGAACTATACACTATTGAACAAACCCTGTTGTCTCAGTTTCCACATTTATGAACTAAAGAAAATTGATTTTATGATTAGACCTCAAATTAGAACACACATCTTTATGATTGTTTGGTATATGGTAGTAAAGTACATACATAAAAGAACAAATATGCAATAAGGTGAACCTTTTCATATATAATATTAACCAACCGTCAATATATAGAATATAGCTTGTAGGACAACCTCACATGGAAGTACAAAATATATAACCAATTCTCCTCCAAAATATTGTCGTACACACACACTAATCATGCCGTCCATTTTTGGGCTGCATTAATAGGGTTGGCAATATGAGTAGAATATATATATACTTATATTTTTAAATTCCATACTATTAATTGGCTAGGTCTTTTTAATTTTTAGTTGGATGGTGTTTTTTATTTGTTTAACAATTAGGTATTCAAAATTTTAACTACAAGTATTATTCTCAAGAGTCAAACTTTTATATATATATATATATATATATATATATATATATATATATATATATATATATATATATATATATATATATATAATTAAAAGTGGAGGATCTTGTCCACCCCACCACATTCTTTCATGTCTCATTAGTCCCATTTAAGGTTACTACTAGAAATATTTCTCAAGAGTATTTTGAATTTGAGATATGCAATTATGAATGAAAGAACCAAATTATCCATACTACAACAAAAATAACTTTTTCAGCAAATATATGCATATTAATGAAGATTGCTCAATTCTTTACTAATATTAATTAATTGTCATTGAATCCAATGTCATAACATGCTTTAACGACATTTACAAAGAATTCTAAAATGTAATTGTCATTAGCAATTACCTTGAAAAAACATATCTACTGGTAATCAAGTTATTGTCAATTAATTAATTACCGCTAATAAATCAATGCCACTGTAGACATCAAATTTATGGTATTCTACAAGATGTGTCCAATTTCATTTGTGATTCTACAAGATATGTTCAATTTCAGTTAAGATTCTTGGAGGCTACTCAACCCTAAACCCTAGTTCATGGCTATATAAATGGTATTATATTCCCTTGAAAAGTCATCTCAAAATTTTCCATAAACTCTTAGGTATTAATTATAAATATTAAAATCTCGAGTATCCCATACATTTATATTCATAAAGAGATCAAGATATGTCAAAGTCTTCTTGATAGTCAAATACTTCAAAAAGTCCACAATCCTTTCATGGAGATAAAGTTCAAATCATCCAAATTCAATAAATATGCCACTAACTACCCTCAAATTATGGAGACCAAGTTCAAATCATCCCAATTTTGAGAAATACGCCACTAAAGATCCTCAAATCACAAAGAAAGCTTAAGGGAGAAGAATAAAGGGAATAAACAAAATTGTACCTATATTGTTTTTATCAATAATATTCTTGTTTCTTCAGATTTTGTTTATGGTTAATTTATTTTCCAAAATATTTAAAATTTATTCCAACCAAATTGGCATGCATAGTGAAACCAAAATCTACCCTTCATTTCTTCTCTAACAAATCAAATATGCAAATCTGAAGTCACAAAATCGCAAAGGTGGAAGCTTCATTTTTATGATTACTTTATGCATCATCTTAGAGTTTCATCAAGTCTACACTCTGACAAACCATTAAGTAGGAGACATTAATTATAGACATCAAAATTTTATGGGACTCTACAAGATGTGTTCAGTTTCAGTTGGAATACTACGAGATATGTTCAATTCTAGTTAGGATTCTTAGAGACTACTTAACTCTAAACCCTAGTTCATGCCAATATAAAGGGTATTATATTCCCTTGAAAAGTCATCTCGAGATATCTCATAAACTCTTGTGTATTTATATAGATCAAGATCTCGAATATCCCATAAATTGATATTCATAAAGAGATCAAAATATACCAAAGTCTTCTTGATAATCAAATACTTCAAGAAGATCCACAATATTTTCATAGAGATAATCTAAATCATCCTAGTTCGATAAATGCGCCACTAACAACCCTGAAATTATGGAGATCAAGTCTTTTTAGATGAAATCACCACTTCCATCACACTGGAATATCTTAATCTCTTTAGAAAACTATTTTTCCACAGTATTCTGAAATTTTACTAATACTTCAAAAAAAATCCAGACTTCTTTTATAGTGGATAAAGTCAAGTATACCTTGTGTGATCATCTACAATTACTATATAATATCTTATATGTTGAGAGGATTCAACCGGAGAAGGACCCACAATTCACAATTTATTTTCAACAAAGGTTCTTTCTCATGTTGTTATCTTGACTATAGTGACTATCATTGTCACTAATACACTCAAATTACACCTCCCGAAAGAAGTATAAGTGATCGCTATCAAGTAAAGAACCTAACTTTGAAGGTTAGGGTCGATCCCACTAGGAATCTAGTTTAGACTTAAGTTAACTCACAATTATATTCGTTTAGTCAAACCGTTTTCGAGAAAAGTAACAAAAAAGAGGGATTTTACAAATAAAATAAAAGAATGTTGATTGTATCAGTAACAAGTAACCAGGTTTGCAGTTTTGAGATATCAATAGGAGATGAAAACTAGGGTGTATGTATTCCCCACGAGCTCTTAACACAGTATTCCTAATAATAGTAATTTTATCCTAGTGTTTGACATGCAAGACCGATAAGTTATGTATTCCTAAGTGATTGGTAATCTAAGTAGAAACTTTCATTCGCGACTTCATAAATCTATGAATGTGTGCTTTACTAACGCTTACTTTTACCCTGGATTAGCCATCGTGTCAATTAACTTAGGGTATTCACCCTTTCCCCAATTATTAAAGTCAAGCTATTTAATAGAAGCAAACCCTTAACTAAATCTCCGTTGTTTAATTTTTTTTCTCATTTGTTACCCCCTTGGTAAGACTAGTAGGAACAAGGTGAGTTCTAATGTTGCACACTGCTAGAAATACTTTAAAAAAAAAATTAACAATACACGCATAAACACTATTCAAGAATTACTTATTTATTAGTCACACGTTGTTAATTGCTCATGGTTCCCACAACCCTAGTTGTGGATTTAGCTACTCATGCTTGAGAGTTCACAATTCATGTTAAGGGTAAAAGAAATCATAAACTTACAATTAGAATAGATGAAAAGCCAAAATTTTGAATTGAAATTCAAAGTGAAAATTGCATAAAACCAACTTTTGAAATTAAATTGCTAAGAGTTTCCAAAATAATCCTAAAAGACCAAAATAAAAGTCTCCAATACTGTCTAACCCCCAAAAATAGAAATAACAACTAATATTTATAGTAAGAAAATCCTAAACCAACTAGGAAAGGAAAATAAGGAAAATTTGTTGAGGATGCGGTTTCGATTGACGACAGGACCTATGGACCGTGGATCGACCTATGGTTCGTGGTCTACCTCCGTGGATCAGCACTTAGAAAATAATTCAGGGCCTTCAAACGACGGTTGGACCTACGGTCCGTCGGTTGGACTACGGTCCATCACTTGCCTCTGTGGTTCAAGTACTAGAACTTCAACTTTCTAATCACAAATGACAGACGTGCAGGACGGTCCGTCCTTCAATCTACGGGGAATCAATTGCCTTGGTGGTTCCACACTTGGTCATAATTCCCCGAACTTCACCTACGTTGCATCACCTACGAGATCTCACTGGACCTACAATCCATGGTTGGCTTCGTTGGTTGTTGCTGCTGCCAATTAAATCCCCTTTTCTCTCAACCACTTCTGAACCAATTTCCTGCAAAAGATTACATAAAAATGTTATATCTACTAACAAAATAGCCCAAGACACACACAAACTCTAAGTGAAATGCATAAAAAATATCGTAAACTCACGGTATATCAACACCCTTAACTTAAACTTGTTGGCTGTCCTCAAGCGACACACTAAAACTCTAAACGACACTTGTGTAGAAACAAACAAACTCAAGCAATCACATAGCTTTCTCAATCAAGTCCTTCACTTAGTGCAAATCTTTCAATGTAGACTCAATAAGCTAACTCATGCGGATCAAAACATGACGTAGACAGACCAACATATATCATCACATACACTTTCAACAATCACCGAGGTACCAACTCTCCAACAATGTAACTAGTGCCCTCACTTCAAAGAAATCCTTATTCACACAACAAATTTAATTTTTAAATTCAAGGATTCAGTCAACACTCACGCTCAGAAGTGAACTCAATACAGTTAGTGCTCAATACCATAGGCTTGCCCTTATTTTCACTGCATATACTCTCCAAACTAATCACTAGGATCACTGTAGGACTTTCTTAGCTTGTTACGTAGGCTCAGGGTCAAGTATGATACATTTGGGTATTTTTAGTTATTTTTATGCCCTCTTTGACATTACATTGGCTATTTACCTCTTTTCTCAACCAATTCTGACATATTTTATTTTCTGCTCTTTTTCTTGACTTTCTTTAGCGCATGTGACATGCCTTTTTTCATTCTTCTTTTTCACTTTTATTTTTCACTGTTGTTTTTCGGTTATTCAGCCTTATGATCTCTTTCTTTTTTTCTTTTGAATTCAGTTACATTTTTTTCTTTCCTTTTCTTTTTCTATAGACAACTCTTTTCATATCCTTTTCTTTTAGTTTCCTTTTTCATAGCCACCCTCAACTTATGTATTTTGCATGAGTTAAGGTGCACAATGTCACGATCGATCCAGGGCCGAGATTAAGGTAACTTCTGAATTAACCACCCTCAACTTAGGATTTTGGCCTAAGTTAAGGTGCACATGTCCAAGGAGGGACCAGGGCCAAAATTGTCTTTTAGGGAGGGGGAGTTAGGTGTAGTGAAATATGTGGTCTACATTAGGCTCAAACATTTGGATCAAAAGGGAGTATTTATTTCTTTTGGTTGGATCATTTTAGGCTTAAGTTGACTCAATTGAATAAGGGCCTATGATTAATTCCCATTTCCTAGCCTAGATTGTCTTAACAGGACCAACAGGGCAAGTTCTAGATTGGCACACATTGCATGAACATACAAAATTATCTTCACTCACTCTTGGCACATTGTTTCATTATTGAATTATTAAAGCACCTAGTTCAATTTTTAGCTTAAGCATGCTATCCTACCGATTCCTATCATGTCATATAAAGATCCAACACATTCAACTCATTCAAACTATAGATTTAGCACATTTTCAAAATTTTTGGACAGGTATCAATTTCATGCTTCTTATGTCATCATGCTTTGATTTTTTTTCTATCTACTTCTACACATACAATCCTACACATGCCGTTCAATAGAAAAGTAAAATAGTCCCTTGGGGAAAAAGAACACATGCAAGAAAACTCCAAGGGAGGGTTATGAGTTAGGTTACTCAGACTTCACCATATCACTCACAACCCATTAACCCCACCCTTATGAAAAATTGATGCAATTTCCCTTAATGCACAAGAAAAATAAAAATAAAACATAGGGTGAAGCAAACTTGTGGCGCATAACCACTGATGACCCATCAAGAAACGGGTTGGTTTGGTTTCCCAGAACCCGCTGAATCAGCAATAGGAATGCCATTGGTAGTGCCCTTATCAACAGTGGGAATACCCTAAATAGTACTCTTCGAGCCTGATAGACCAACACCTATCTCACGGGCCCTTTGCTTCTGCATCTCCTCATCAACAATGGATTGCCTTTGGGCTGCTGCCAACTCGTCCCGCTCTCTTTTTCTCACCCATTGAGCCTCATCAGTATTAGAAGTGTGCTCAGAAGAGAGGTGGCGCTTCCTAGTAGTACATGAAGGGTCGGGTGGTGGCATAGAATCACCGAAGAGTGCATACATCACTACCTCATCCTCCTCAACCTCAGGTGGAATATCTAGTACATGCACAACAAGGGTTAGAAGTGCATCAACTTAAGCACGGAACCTAGCCAACTCTGTCTGGAAAGTGGTCACATCTATGGTAGGTGCAGGCCTCTCCAAGACTCTCAACTCAAATACATCTAGGCACTTGTAGACCGCCTAAATCTTGGCGTCCATCATCTGCTCCATACGAGCCTCGAACTCCTCAACAGATCATTGTATCTGGGGCCTCATGTGCTGCAATAAGGTAGCCATCTGGGCCTCCAACCTCTAAACTCGGGCCAAAGGAACTAAAGTGGACCCTGAAGGGGGAGTGACTGGGGAAGAGCTCGTGGCCTGACTGGTGGTGGTAGAAGGGGCAGCCTGTGCATTCGCAGAAGTGGGGGGTATGGTAGTGTCATCAGCCTGAATATGCTCCACATCAGCAGCAAGATCGACACCCAATGGAGGTAGGTCCGCCTGTGGTTCCCTCTGCGGTGAAACAAGATTGACATCATCTTGAATAAGACTGATGTCCATAGTCTTGGCTACCTCGAGAAACCAGTCACAATGCCAAATAGGCACTGAAGCCTCCATGCAGAGATGGAATATAAGACACAAAAAGGGCATAGTAGTAGTCTTGAGTGCCCTCTCATGGATCTCGACAATCAAAATGCGGGAGAAATCAAGCTCCAGCCCCGCCATAATTGTTGCTAACATCATAACTTGGTCCCAAGTAACAACGTTGTCTGCCTCTTTAGGGGGACAGTCTAGTACGAACCACTGACCAAAAAAACTTCGCAGTGAAGCTCAGAGTTGCCTTTCAGATAGGCAAAGTAGTGTTGAGCACCCACTCGGTACACTTCTTATCCTCAACAATATAATGGGCTATCTATCATAGTGAAGTATCTCTTTACTCGACATCCTTCTGAAATCCCCCACTCTGAACCACTCCCATCCTGTAGTCATATTCTATTGTATTAAATGGCAGAGTGTGGTTTGGGACATAAATGAACCAATGGATAGTCGGGGCTGAGCTAATGGCTTATCTAATGGCTTAGCCCATTTAGAAATAACATTACAGACAGTGGTGACATAGGAGGCGTAGAACTCTCGGGTCATCTCCTTACTGAATTATCCCGGACTCCGTGCCATCTAATAGCGTTTGTGCCTCCTAAAAAGCTCCTCAATAGTGGGCACAGTATGAAGGCTCCATGTCAATACCCGACACTCCTCAGTAATGGTTCTTTCCATCTTCCTATGGTAATTGAGTACCTTTCCATCATCATATATATGGTACTGACTCGCAACGCACCATCTGTTTGGCTCTGTGGTGCTGTGAACCAGCTCAACTCGGGGATCCTAGGTATCCCCGTGCTATCGGCATCAGATGAGGAAGCAGAAGTACTGCTGACACTGGAGTCAAAATGCAACTTGAAGCCAAACTGCGACTCTACTACTGGTGTGGCCCCCTCCTTAGACTGAGGGGCAGTGACCTCGACCTCGTCACTAGAATTTAGTATCTACTAGACTCTGTTCCTCGTAGTCGGGGGGACAGTGGGGGAGCCTCTGGTGGTCTCAGGAACGTACTCATCCTTATTGGAGTTCACGATCATACGGTGGGATGGGGCAATAGACGTAGACTTTCCCCCCGCGTACACTTAAGCTTGTTTCGGTGACATGGTATCTGTGGAAGACTAGTTAGTACCTAAACAACACAAAAATGCCCAAGAAATTTTTTTAGAATAAGAATAGGACTTAGCCGAAAATAAAAAAAATTCCAGGTAGTAGCTTGTTTGGTGACCCACGGTGGGTACCTACGGTCCGTCGATGGAGTGATGGGCCGTAGGTCAGAGGGTCCCTATTTACACGGATGTGCAGAATTGTCTATCGATGGAACGATGAATCGTAGTCCACACCGTGGTTCACTACTTAAGAAAATATTTGTGTGCATGCAGTTGACGGACCTCGACCTACTGTCCACAGGTGGACCTACGATTCGTCGGTTGAGGTTGTGTACTAGAACTATGCCAGGCATGAATTGCCACTTTTATTCAACACATTAGTTTCAACAATCAATCAATCAATCTAAGTCTAAACATGCATTTCGATATATTATTTATCATATCATCATCTGTAGGGTTTTGATTATGCACAATTCAACTTTCAACACAGCGAAACAACAAAACCTTAAGTCAAAACTCCCAATTAAACCTATCAAACCCATTTATTCAAGTTAAATCGACAACACACTCACACACCATCATTTTAAAGGTAGTATCTAAACTAGATTTCAACAATTTAACAAGTAATTAACTACTCAAGGTCAAGTTTGACTTAGTGACTTCACTATTTACACAATGAAGAATCCAAAGTTTCGGTGAAGTCGATTACCTTACAAGTAAACCAAGTCGGTGAGTGCGTTTGTTTCAACTTCTTCTTACGACCCAAGCACAAGTGACACCAAACCCAGACTCGAATGGGTGTTTGTGGAGGACAGATGATTTGATCAATAATGGAAATAGGGAAAAGGATTTTGGGGGAGATTTAGGGAAACTAGAATCTGAAGTGGGGGATGTATGGGAATAAATGGTGGGGTGGGGGGATTAAGGGATGTATATGGGGTAATTGGATGGTTTGAAATGGTTGGTGAAAAGAGGGAAATTAGGGATGTTTTAAAAATGAAGGGGTTTTTATTTAATTGGGAGTTCGCGTTAGGTTGACCGAAACCTTATTTAGACCCACGAAACCCCATCGACGGTCCGTGAGTCAATCCACGGTCCGTCGATGCATTATGTGGATTATGTTGACACTTAGTGAAATGGTAGAGTTATACCTGGGATCTACGGATGCCAACCACGATCCGTGGATTGACTGATGGACCGTCATTGGGACCCATAAATCATTGCATCAACTTATTCTGTACATATTTTCCCTTTTGTTCCCTGCACACGTAGCAAATCTTTGGACTTTCTTTTTACATTTTCTAGACACTTTTTAGACACAGACCCTATTCTATCTATATCTAGCCAATAGTAAAACTAAAAATTAATAAACAACAATCTAGAAAACTACAAAATTAAGAAAAACTCCTACTATCAAAAAGTAAATTTCTATAGTTGGCTAGATTATACATCTTGGGTTGCCTCACAAACAGCGCTTGATTTAATGTCGCGGCACGATGCAGACCTCTTGGTTACTTAGATTTCACCAAGACTCCATTCCTCTATCACCTCATTGACACTCTCAGCTTGCCCCAAATATACTTTTATCCTTTCTCCGTTCACCTTGAACTTTGTTCCTTCCTTGTTCTCGAGTTCAACTGCTCTATGTGGAAATACTTGGGTTACTCTGAATGGCCCGGTCCACTTGGACTTGAGTTTGCCAGAAAATAAGCAAAACTTTGAGTTAAATAACAATACCTGATCACCGAGAGCAAATTCATGCTTTTTAATCTTTTGATCATGGTACTTGTTCACCTTCTCCTTGTACAAGGTTTAACTCTCATATGCTTTTAGGCAAAACTCATCGAGCTCATTCATCTCATTTAGTCTTTGACTTGAAGCGACGCCCCAATCCAAATTTAACTTCTTGAGTTCCCAGATTGCTTTATGCTCTAGCTCTACAGGAAATTTACATGACTTCCCAGATACAAGTTGGTAGGGGGACATACCTATGGGAGTCTTAAATGCATGCGATAGCCCCATAGAGCATCATCAGGCCTTCTTCACCAATCAGTTCTGTTTGCTTTCATAGTCTTTGCATGGATTTACTTTTTCTCTCTATTTGACATCTCAAATTTCCCGCTAGACTGCGGATGATAAGGAGTGGCTACATTGTGACAAACACCATATTTCTCTAGCAACACCTTGAACAACTTGTTACAAAAGTGAGAACCTCCATTGCTGATAATTGCCCTAGGTGTACCCAAATCTGGAGAATATACTTTTTTTTGGAATGCGGTGACAGTCTTTCCTTCATTGTTTGAAAGTGCAATTGCTTCCACCCATTTCGATACATAGTTAACCGCAACAAGAATATACTTCATCCCATGCAAACTGTAACGACTCGAGAGCACCCCCTAGTCGTTATCGGCGTATTCGACCTAAAAGAGGTCTAATATAAGCCCTTAATATTCGTCATAGCACGTATCATAGAATAAAATCACGGAAAATTTAAAACTTTTACTTTGGAAGTTCAACTTCACCTCATATATGAAAAACAGAATCTAACTTCGTCACAATGTACCATCTAGACATAGAAGTATCGAAAATGGGACTTAGCCCTTACATCAATGAGAAGTCTTGAAATAGGAAAGTACAACAATGTCTTTCAACATAAGCAAAGAACTAAACATAGAAGCTAGATCATAGGGTCTTGTCCTCGGACTTGAGGACTCACTAACTTGGGGAAGCAACTCCAAGTGTCTTGAGAAGTAAGCTTGAATCCTCAACGGCCCGAACCTAAATGTTTGGGGAAAAGGGAGAATATATGGGTTAGTACAACACACGTACTAAGTATGGCTACTATGCATAAAAACCATTTAAACATGCATAAAAGGACATTTAGTCAAAACATGCTTTTTACCAAGTAAATCCAGTATGCACACAAAGTAACCATCATAGTCCAAACCAACATAATATCATCCCAACATGTAGACAACCCAAGCAATACTAGTGCAATGCAAAGAATAGAACCCCATAACCCTATTCAAAGCCAAGTTTCACATTAAACAACCTACTTCATGCATACATTCATAAGATTATATTTCATCATAACTTACCATATTCATAATGATCATACATAACATAGCTTCAACAAACATAAGTCATAATTATCATAATCATAAGAGAATACTACTACAACCATCTCTTAGGATTCCACAAGTGCAATGTGCAAGGGAAGTCCCATACCCTCCCTTACACTATGTAGAAACCCTTAAGAAAGCCTTAGTAAGAGTTCTCACCATTCATACCTTCATTTACTTTTACATTAGGGAAATATTGCAATAACCTACATAGACCATGAGAGCTACATGGAATTCGGTGTTCTATTCCCACACCGAAAAGAGAGGGTTAACACTTGCTTAAGGTATAACCATTCATACATAGCTATCTAGATGGATCCACTAAGCTAGAGTCCTATATGGGCACATAGTTAAGGGTCAAGAAGATTGCTTCTAGAAGCCCTAACTTACTAAACGTGGGGGTTTCCATCTCATGAGACAACATATACAATGGGTAATCCGGACTTGCTAAACGTGAGGAAACCCATATGGGGAGCCGGACTTACTAAATGTGAGACCCCCATCTCATTTACATGCCCTTTCGGTGCTAAACATCTAATTCCCTTTTGTAATCATCTTTAGTCATCACATAAGTTCACATTATCCTTTACTAGACTCTTATGAAGACATATTATCTTAATAGCTCATATGTGTTCATAAGTGAGCAACAATTCTTTCACTTTAGAAACACTTAGCAAGTGAGCAAACCTTTCACTTTACATTACATTATAATCATGGGAACTACCTTTCAATCATATAGCAATCATACCATAACATACATACATACTTCATAGCTAATTCAAGTGTAGAGGGTTACGGATGAGGAAACTAGGTCATCAACACCACACCAACACATTAGGTAGAGCATCATTACAATCTAAGTAATTCACCTTTCATACTTGAGTTCAAAGAAGAACCAATCTTCATACCTTCTTGCCCTACATGGGACATTCATACTTCAATTACCAAAAAATTCATAACCAATACATAATACAAGGTAATTCATGAAGTAATAGCATAAGCAACATCAATATAAGCAATTGACATAGTCCCTTCATAGCCTTCAAGGTTTCATTCCAAGACTCAACCCTAATTTCATAGAAATTATACATAACCTAGGGTAGAATCATCATACAAACATGTATTACATAACATAACATTCAATTCATAGCCTTCAATCAATATCCAACACAAACTAGGGTTAGAATTAGGAAAAGAAGAAGAAACATGGGTCTCATGGGGAATTCTTCAAGAAACCACCAATACAACATAAATTCATCCATAATTGTTCATATAAAATCAATCAAAGTTAATTTATAACATCAATTACACTTTGGAAAGAAGACCCACATTTTTGGATTGAAACCTAGAAATTGGAGATTTTGAAATTCATCTTGAAAGGGCCTTTTGGGGAAAGGAATCCCAAGAGTGATAACCATACCTTATTGACAAATTAACCATGAAAATCTGAGTTGAAACCTTGGAGAGTTGGTCTTCTTCTTGAAGCTCCAATCTTCTTCAATGGAGTTCTTGAGGAGAGAGAGAGAGAGAGAGTAGAGAGAAGGAGGAACTTTAGGTTTTGATCTTTGGGGTTTTGTGTTTGAGTGATAAAAATGAGGTAAATTGACTTAAAAATCATTATATACACATCCCCTAAAGTACCCTAAATACCCCTCACTTAGTTGGACTCTTTAATGAAGTGAAAATTGATTTCTGAATTTCTGCATTTTCATCGCGGAACAAGTTCGCGACGCGGAGCTGTTCCCTGAAGATATTTGGAATTAAATTTTGAGACAGTAGAGTCCGTGACACGACCGCTTCGCGAACTAAATTTTTACTCCTTGGGGGAGCTAGTCCATGACGTGGAGCTATTCCCTCCAACTGCAATTTGCAAGCTTCCTTGGCAGCTTGCTTGGCCAAGGTTGGGGACCTCCTCGGGGCCCCTTAGGGTGTCCTCGGGGCGTCGTATTCAAATGCTTTGACCCTAAAAACATATATTTACCTAATTTAAACCTTTTTACAAGATTATACCATCGTACGACACTCCCAAACCTGCCCAAAACCTAAGGACACACTAGAACACATTCTTTTCTAGTTTCCGGACGTCGTGGTCGTTTCTTGACGTTTATACTTTTACTCTTCCAAATCAAGTCAATTTCATTAATTTAGGTTTAGAAACATAATTTTTACTATTTTTAAGTCATTATTCATAAGGTGAGGCTCTACCTTAAGTTGTAGAATTTCTGGGGTGTTACACGAACTCACAAATGGACCCATGAAGTCAAGACCCCAGACATTGAATAACTTAATCACCAATATCAGGTTCAAAGGTAGTTCTTACTTCTTTGAAATTCCTCCTTCTCATTGGAAATGATTACAAGATTTGGTGAAAGCATGAGCATCTTGGTGGGTGGTAGGCTAATAATACCCACATTGCAAGATCTTATGAGCAATTCAAATACCACTATGGTGCCCACCTACAGGCGATGAATGACACACCTAGAGTATACTCATCATCTCAACCTCAGGCACACAATGATGAATAATCCCATCAACATAAACACGAAACAAGTAAGGCTCTTTCCAAAAAAAATCTTTACACCAGGTATGAACTTTTTCTTTGGTGAAATGACAGATCTGAAGGCACCAAATCACTTGCCAACCATGGAATAAGGTCATAAGAAGCATCCAATACCTGCTCATCAGGGAATGCATCATCAATCTCAGCCCCATCTCCTAGCTTAAGCATCACTTCCTCTTCCAATCTGGACAAATGATCGGCGACTCAATTTTCTGTTCCCTTTCTATCCTTTACCTCAAAATCAAACTCTTGCACCAAAAGCACCCATCTAATCAACCTTGGTTTTGCATCCTTTGCAGCCATCACATACCTCAATGGATAATGAACAGTATGTACTATGACCTTAGTACCAAGCAAGTAGGATCTAAATTTCTCAAATGCTAAAACCACAACAAGGAGTTCCTGGTCAGTCACAGTATAGTTCTTTTGAGCCACATTCAAAGCTTTGTTGGCATAGTAAATCGGATGAAGAATCTTTTCTCGCTTCAGTCCTAATACTACTCCAAGCGCCACCCCACTCGCATCACACATCACTTCAAATGGTTGCCCCCAATCCGCTGAAATAATGATAGGTGCCTAAGTTAGCTTTTCTTTCAACTCTCCAAATGCTCTCAGAGAAGCATCATCAAAATCAAACTAACACTCTTTATCCAAAAGCTTGCACAATGGGTGTGCAATTTTGGAGAAATCTTTTATGAACCTTTGGTAGAAACCTGCATGCCTAAGAAAACTTATAACATCTTTAACAAAGATAGGAGGTGGAAGTTTTTATATTACCTCAACTTTAGCTTGATCAACCTTAATACCTTTCTGCGAAATCTGAGGACCCAAAACTATACCCTCTTTCATCATAAGGTGGCACTTTTCCCAGTTGAGCGTTGCACTCTTCACACCGTTTTAGTACCTCAACCAAATGTGTCAAACAATCATCAAATGAGTCACCAACCACAGAGAAATCATCCATAAACACCTCTACCGTGTCCTCTACCATATCTGAAATTATCTATATCATATGTCGTTGAAAGGTCGCTCAAGCATTACATAATCCAAATGGCATCCTTTTAAAGGCGAAAGTCCCATAAGAGAAGATGAAGGTGGTCTTCTCTTGATCTTTCGGATCTATGGATATTTGATTGTAGCCCAAATACCCATCTAGAAAACAATACCAACCCTTGCCAGTGAGACGATCCAACATCTGGTCCATAAAAGGCATCGAAAAGTGATCTTTTTCTGTCCATGCATTTAGCTTGCGGTAGTCCATGCACACTCTCCAACCAGTCACCGGCCTTATTGGAACAAGTTCATTTTTAGCATTAGGAACCACAGTGATCCCTACTTTCTTTGTCACATATTGAACAGGGAAGACCCAACTACTATCAGCAATGGGATACATGACGCCAACATCCAACCGTTTAATGATCTCCTTTTTCACAACCTCTTGCATAGGGGGATTCAGTCTCCTTTGATGCTCAATACTTGGCTTGCTGTCTAATACACTCAAATTACACTTTCCTAAAGAAGTATAAGTGATCATTATAAAGTAAAGAACTCAGCTTGTAGGTTGGGGTGGATCCCACGAGAAATATGATTTAGACTTAAACTTAACTCACTATTATATCCGTTTAGTCAAGTTATTTTTGAGACAAGTAAGTAAAGGGGGGGGGGGGAATTTGTGAAACAAATAACTGATTGTTATTAAATAACAAGTGAGCAAGATGAACTTTGTTGTTATCAATGAGAGAGAAAAACTAGGGTGCATGTGTTCCCCATAAGCTTTTAACGTGGTAATCCTAATAATAGTAATCCTTTCTTAGTGTATCACATGCAAAGTGGTAAGTTAGGTATCTCTAAGTGATTGGTCCTCCAAATAGGGAATTTCACCCCGCACCTTGGTCCGGCTATATGTGTATAATTTACTAATCCTTACCTTTACCTCAAATTAGACATCACATCAATGTATGGCTTAGTTTTCACCCTCGCACCAATTGACATTAGACTATTAGATAGTATCACACTAAATCTCTGTTGATAATTCTTTTCTTGTTAACTACCTCCTTGGTTTGGCAAGTAGCAACAAGGCAAATACTAACGTTGGCCATTTCTAAGCGAAAGAATTACCAATATATGCATCAACACTATTGAAGAATTACATAGTTATTATTCATACATTGTTAGTTGCTCGTGGTTCCCACAACCCTAGTTGTGAATTTAGCTACTCATGCTTGAAAGAACACAATTCATAGTTTTTGAAGAAGAATTCATGAACTTACGTATTGAGTAGAAGAAACTTATAATCTCCAATTGAAATTCAAAGCAAAAATCTTATAAACTGAAATTAGGAAGTCAAATTGCCAACGTTTGCATGTTAATTCACAAGAAAATATGAAGAACTAAAAGTATACCATGGTGTCTAACCCCCAAAAATGAGGTTTACATAGCCTATTTATAGAAATACTTGTCCTAAGCAAAAAGGAAACTAACTAAGGAAATAAACTTTCGAGGTGCAACTTCATTCAATGACTTTGACCTATGGATCGTGGGTCGACCTACGGTCCATAGGTCCTCTCCGTAGGTCAACACTTAGACTTTTCTTCCAGAGGCTGGAACCTTCAACTCTCATATACAAACGACGGACCTACAGAATGGACCCTAAGTTGACCTACGGTCCGTGGGTTCCTTCTGTGGCTCTATACTTAGGAATTTCATCAGGTACTGGAACTTCAACTTCTCTAAACCATTCGACGGATGTGCAGGACGGCTCGTGGGTCGACCTACAATTCGTCACTCGCATCCGTAGTTCCACACTTGGTCAAGACTTTCCTAATGCTCCATCTACGCTACCCATATACGAACCGTGACTGGACCTATGGTTCATAGGTCACTTTCGTGGGTGGCTCCTTCTGTAGATTTTCAACTGTCATCTCACACTTCCATGTCCAAGCCTATTTCCTGCAAATAAGACACAAAAACATTAATTCCTACTACAATATGGCCCTAGACACACACAACTCTTAAGTGATATGTATCAAAAATACCGTAAACTCATAGTATATCAACACCCTCAACTTAAATTCGTCATTTGTCCTTAAGCGACACACTAAACTCTAAATGACTCTTGTGTAGAAGCAGACATACAAACTCAAGCAATCACATAGCCATTTCAATCCACCCCATTATCTCGGTGCACATCTTTTCTCTTAGACTCAACAAGCTAACTCATGCGGATCAAAATATGACAGAGATCAACCAATTGACACCCAACATACACTTTTAACAATCACCAAGGTACCAAGTTTTCGATAATGTAACTAGTGCCCTCACTTCAAACAAAATCTTTTTCACACAGAAGATATGAATTTAAGAATTTTAGGATTCATTCAACACTCACGCTTAGAAGTTACTTCAAGTACAGTTAGTGTTCAATACCATAGCTTGCCCTTATTTTCACTGCTTAGACTCTGCAAACTAGTTGCTAGGATCACTATAGGACTTTCTTAGCTTGGGATCAGGGTCAGGTGTGGTACATTTGGGTACTTTTTAGTGACTTTCTGCCCTCTTTGACATTACTTTGGCTTTTTACCTCTTTTCTAAACCTATTTTTGACATCCTTTCATTTTACTTTCTTTCCTTTGACTCTTTTCAACATGGATGTGACTTTTGACTTTGTGGTTCTTATTTTTCGCATTCTTTTTTTTTCTTTCACTTTATTTTTATTTATATTTTTCAGCACTTTTATATATCATCATTTTTCTTCTTTTGCACAAAGTCACACCTTCTTCTTTCTCTTCATTTTCTCTTTTCAACACAAAACTCTTTTCATACCCTTTTTTCTTTTGGTTTACTCTTTCATAGCCACCCTCAATTTATGGATTTTACATTAGTTAAGGTGCACAATATCCGATGTCAGACCAGGGCCAAGATTAAGGTAACTTTTTTGACTTAGCCACCCTCAATTTAGGCTTTTGGCCTAAGTCAAGGTGCACATGTCTAAGGAGGGACCGGAGCCAAGACAATGATTTTAGGGAAGGTGAGTTAGGTGTATCAAAATAAATGGTCTATTTAATGCTCAAACAGTTGGATCAAAGGGAACATTGATTTCATTTGGTTGAATCTTTTTAGGCTTAAGTGGACTAATTTGAACAAGGGCCTATGATCATTTCACAACATCTAGCCTAGATCACCTTAGCAGGACCAACGGGGCAAGTTCTAGATTGGTACAACTGTTTGAACATTCAAGTTTCCTCACACACTCTTGGCACATTGTTTCATTATCAGATTATCAAATTATCAAATTATAAGATTACCCAATTCAAGTTTTAGGTTAACTCAATTAGTTCCTTATCATATCACATTGAGATCCAACATATTCAACTCATCAAGACTATCGATCTAGCACATTTCAATATTTTGGACATGGATATATTTTTTCATGCTTTTCTTATGCCATCATGCTTTCATTTTTCTACTTAATCCTACACATACATTCCTAAACATGCCGGTTCAACCAAAATTAAAACAGTCTCTTGGGGGAAAAGAACATAGGCAAGAAAACCCCAAGAGAGGATTATGAGTTGGGCTACTCAGACTTCACCCTATCACTCACAATCCATTTACCCCACCCCCCAAAAAATAGAGTGCAGTTGTCCCCAATGCACAAAAAGTAAAGAATAAAGGATTGGGTGAACCAAACCTGTGGCGCATAACGCCGTAGATCTCTCAACAAGTGGGTGGGTCCAGTTTCCTGCAGCCCGCTGGATCAACACTTTGGTCACCATTAGTAATGCCCGCATTTACCATGTCTACACCCTCAGTAGTACTAACATCACCTCTCGCTGAACCATCAGTAGTGCTTGCGTCAACTCTCATCGCACCATTAGTAGTGCTCACGTTGCTAGAGGCACCAACACCTACCTCCCTAGCTCGCTGCTGGTGAATTCAAGCTCCTAGCGCTCCCTCTTACGAGCTCTCCCAGCCTTAGTGTCATCAGAAGTCTAACTAGAGCGGGGGCGCTTCCCAGAATGACGGGAAGAAGTAGGCGGTGGCATCTCATCTCCGAATAATGTATCCAACACCGTATTATCAATCGGTGCCATGGGGGCAGGCTCAGGTTCAGTCTCTGGTGGAGGTAGGAGGGTATCAAGATTAACCTGGAGACTAGATAACTCCATCAGAAACATCAGTGGTGGGGGTTGGTCGCTCTAGGACTTTCAACTCGAATGCATCGAGGCGCTTACTTCTGGTTCATCATGTGCTCCATCCGCTGCTCAATCCTAGCCTCAGACTCCTCTATCATACACTGTATCCAAGGCCTCACATGCTCAAGCAGGGTAGCCATGTGGGCCTCCAACTTCTGGACACGAGCTAAGGGCACAATAACAGACCCTGTGGAGGGAGTGGCTCTGGCGGAGCTCGAGGCCTGACTGGGAGTCGGAGATGGGGAAGTCAGGGCATCCTCAGTAGTGGCTAAAGGGGCAGGCTCCTCACTCTGCATCTGCTACCAAGTCCGCTCCCAATGGTGGAACCTCAACCTGTGGCTCTCTGCGATGTGCAGCTACATTGGCTTTATCCCTAATCGGGACGATATCTAAAGTCTTGGTCGCCTTAAGCAACCTTTCATAGTGCCAAACCGGTACTCCAGCATCCCTGCATAGCTGGAAAATGAGGCATGGGAAGGGTAAGGTAGTGGTGGCCTTGAAGGCCCTCTCGTGTATCTCTGCAATTAGCATGCGGGCAAAATCTAACTCCAACCCAACAACTAAGGCTGCAACCATAACTGCGCGGTCCCATGTGAGCACATTATCTACTTGAGTAGGAGACACCCGGTTCTGCTCCAATAATTAGAAGAATTTTTCCCTGAATGTCAGGGTGGCCTTATTGATACCCAAGCTCGGGGTGCTGAACCACTCGGCACACTCTCCGTCTGTAGCAAGCTGATGGGCTAACCAACATAAAAGAGATTCCCGCTGCTTGGCATTCCGCTAAAATACCCCACTCCAAATAATGTCCATGGGATAATCAAACTCGGCCATGTTGATAGGCCGAGTATGGCCTGGACCATAAAGGAACCTGCGGTAAGTGGTCTCTGATATATCAACTAAAAACCCCCATACTAATGTAGCTATGAGTGGAGGTTGGGAGGCGGGCTTGGCCCGTCTGTTAATCGATCCTCTGAGGGTGGCAGTGTAGGAAGCATAAAACTCCTTAACTATCTCTTCACTGAAGGACCCTGGGCTATGGGCTATCTATTCACACCTATGCCTCTGGAAGAGCTAATGGATGTCGGGTGCGGTATGGAGGTTGCCTGTGAGAACCCTGCGCTCCTCGGGGACTAGTCGAGCTATTTTTTCCTTCTCAGTCAGCATACGGGCATCCCTGTATATCTGATACTGGCCATACACACACTATTTATTGGGCTCCCTAAGAACTGGTGCAGGATCGGTATTCAGGGGCACTGGGATGTCACCTACACTAGAAGCCTCAGAGGATGAGGCGGTGATGCCATTAGAATTGGAGCCAGAGACGAAGCTGGAGTTGGAGGAGAACTCAAAGCCAGTCAGTGAACCGATTAGTCTGGCCCCCTCATCAAATTCGAGGGGCAGTACCACAAATTTTGATTTTTCTTTCCTTTTCAGTCAGCATGCGGGCATCTCTGTATATCTGGTACTGGCCATATACACACTATTTATTGGGCTCCCTAAGAACTGGTGCAGGATCGGTATTCAGGGGCACTGGGATGTCACCTACACTAGAAGTCTTAGAGGATGAGGCGGTGATGCCATTAGAATTGGAGCCAGAGACGGAGAAGGAGTTGGAGGAGAACTCAGAGCCAGCCAGTGAATTGATTGGTGTGGCCCCCTCATCAAATCCGAGGGGCAGTGACCACATCGAGAATCACCAGCTGAGTTTGGTGCCTCTTAGTGCAAGGGGTAGTAGGGGAAGTTTGGGTGTTGGGAGGAACATAGTCACAGTCCTTATCGATCAGCCGCAATGAAGGTTCCACAAATTTTGAGTTGCCCTTCGCGGCGTAAGTCAGAGCTTGCTTGGGGGCCATAGTACATGTAGAAGCTTAGTTAGTACCAAATAAGAAAATAACACACTCAGAAAATTTTTAGAACAAGCAATGAACCAAAACCATAACTGAAAAAATTTCTGGACAGTAGCTGAACTGCCCACCTACATTCCATGGATAGACCTACAGTCCATAGGTCAGAATTCCCAGAAGTTGGGTCTTTGATGTGAACCACAGATATGCAGAATAATCCGTCGATGGAACGATGAACCGTAGTCCACCTCCGTGGTTCCACACTTAATGATTATTTTATGTGCAACAGACCTACAAACCTGATCTACGGTCCGTAAGTTAACCTACGGTCCCTGGACAGGGTCTCTGGGTCAGGTCTGTGCCATGTTTCAGACATGCTTCTCATTATACTAATTATTTCCACCAATCAATTAATCAACCTAAGTCTAATTATGCATTTCAACACAATATATAGTAGTTCGTCATCCTTAGGGTTCCTTTAACATACAATATGGCTTATTAACATACTGAAACTAGAAACCCTAGGTCAAAACTGTCATTTAGACCATTTACCCTGAGTTATTTGATTAAAAAGAATAACACAATCACATTATATAGTCCCAAGGGTGTTTTTAGCATACAAATAATTGTTTACACACAAAGGTTACCACCCAAGGTCAAGATCCACTTCGGGACTTCATAATACAACCATGAACAATGAATTCAAAGTCAGGGTGAAGTTGTTTACCTTACAAGTAATGTAAGTGGGTGATTGTGTGATGCAATAGACTCCTTAGACCCTCTGACAAACCTTTGACACCAAACCTAGATCGAGAACTCTTTGTGAAGGGGAAAGGGGGTGATTTTGGGAGAGAAAAAAGAGAATTATGGAAGAAGAGAGTGTTTGGTGGGATTTGAGAGAGATATGGGGAATTAATATGGAAGTTTTGGGATTTGGAGGGGTTAGAAACGGTTAGGAGGGAATTTGGGTAGTGGGGGATGAGTTTAAAATAAGGGGTTTTTTATTAAAAGGGGTTCAGGTCGGATCTCTAGTAACCCTAGGTTGGACCCACGAGACCCCGTCTATGATTCGTGGGTCGACCTACGGACCGTAGGTCTCTCTGACACTTTGAATTTTAGAAGAGTTACCTGGGGTCCTACGGATGTCATTCACGATCCGTGGAAGGACCCACGGAATGTCGATGGGGTCTGTAGACCTCTGCACAATTGTTTTTCTGTAGATTTTCCCTTTTGCCCCTGCACATGTAGCAACCATTAGGACTTTATTTTTACATTTCCTGGACACTTTTTAGACACGGACCCTATTCTATATCTAGCTAACACTAATACAAAAATAAAACACCTATCTAAAGAGTTATATCAATTAAAATAAAAGAAGAAAACTCCTAAATCGAAAAAAAAAACCTATGGTTGGATAGATTGTACATCTTGTGTTGCCTCCGAAGCAGCGCTTGATTTAATGTCGCGGCACGATGCAAGCCCTTTGATTACTCAGACTTTATCAAGATAATAGGCCTCAATCACTTCCTACACACTCTCCTATTTCCCCATGTAGACCTTGATCCTTTGCCCATTAACCTTGAACCTTGTTCCCTCCTTGTTCTCAAGCTCGACCGCTCCATGTGGGAACACTTAAGTGACTATGAATGGCCCGGTCCACTTTGACTTGAGCTTGCCAGAAAACAAGTGCAACCTTGAGGTGAATAGCAGCACCAGATCACCCACGCAAATTCACGCTTTTCAATCATTTAATCATGATACTTTTTCATCTTCTCCTTGTACAAGGCTGAACTTTCATAAGATTTTAGGTGAAACTTATCAAGTTCATTCATCTCATTCACTCTTTGACTCGATGCGGCACCCCAATCCAAATTCAACTTCTTTAGCACCCACATAGCCTTATGCTCTAGCTCTACCAGCAAATGGCAAGACTTTCCATATACAAGTTGGTAAGGGGACATATACAATTTGGAGGGATTAGAAATATTTAGGAGGGAATTTGGGTAGTGGGGGATGAATTTAATATGAGGGGTTTTTTATTAAAAGGGGTCTGGGTCGGGTCTCCAGTAACCCTAGGTTAGACCCACGAGACCCCATTTACGGTCTATGGGTCGACCTACAGAAAGTAGGTCAGGTTCATAGGTCACTCTGACACTTAAAATTTTAGAAGAGTTACCTTGGGTCTACGGACGCCATTCATGGTTCGTGGAAGGACCCACATATCGTCGATGGGGTCCGTAGACCTCTGCACAATTGTTTTTCTGCTGATTTTTCCTTTCTCCCCTACACACTTAACAACCATTAGGACTTTATTTTTACATTTTCTTGACACTTTTTAGACACAGACCCTATTCTATATCTAGCCAACACTAATACAAAAATAAAACACCTATCTAAAGAGTTACAACAAATAAAATAAAAGAAGAAAACTCCTAAATCGAAAAAAAAAACCTATGGTTGGATAGATTGTACATCTTGTGTTGCCTCCGAAGCAGCGCTTGATTTAATGTCGCGGCACGATGCAAGCCCTTTGATTACTCAGACTTCATCAAGATAATAGGCCTCAATCACTTCCTACACACTCTCCTATTTCCCCATGTAGACCTTAATCCTTTGCCCATTCACCTTGAACCTTGTTCCCTCCTTGTTCTCAAGCTCGACCGCTCCATGTGGGAACACTTAAGTGACTATGAATGGCCCGGTCCACTTTGACTTGAGCTTGCCAGAAAACAAGTGCAACCTTGAGGTGAATAGCAGCACCAGATCACCCACGCAAATTCACGCTTTTCAATTATTTAATCATGATACTTTTTCATCTTCTCCTTGTACAAGGCTGAACTTTCATAAGATTTTAGGTGAAATTTATCAAGTTCATTCATCTCATTCACTCTTTGACTCGATGCGGCACCCCAATCCAAATTCAACTTCTTTAGCACCCACATAGCCTTATGCTCTAGCTCTACCAGCAAATGGCAAGACTTTCCATATACAAGTTGGTAGGGGGACATATACAATTTGGAGGGATTAGAAATATTTAGGAGGGAATTTGGGTAGTGGGGGATGAATTTAATATGAGGGGTTTTTTATTAAAAGGGGTCTGGGTCGAGTCTCCAGTAACCCTAGGTTAGACCCACGAGACCCCATTTACCGTCTATGGGTCGACCTACAGAAAGTAGGTCAGGTTCATAGGTCACTATGACACTTAAAATTTTAGAAGAGTTACCTTGGGTCTACGGACGCCATTCATGGTTCGTGGAAGGACCCACATATCGTCGATGGGGTCCGTAGACCTCTGCACAATTGTTTTTCTGCTGATTTTTCCTTTCTCCCCTACACACTTAACAACTATTAGGACTTTATTTTTACATTTTCTTGACACTTTTTAGACACAGACCCTATTCTATATCTAGCCAACACTAATACAAAAATAAAACACCTATCTAAAGAGTTACAACAAATAAAATAAAAGAAGAAAACTCCTAAATCGAAAAGAAAAACCTATGGTTGGCTAGATTGTACATCTCGGGTTGCCTCCTAAGTAGCGCTTTATTTAACATCGCGACACGATGCAAACTCTTGATTAATTAGACTTTATCAAGATAATAGGCCTTAATCACTTCTTGCACACTCTCCTCTTTCCTCATGTAGACCTTGATCCTTTGCCCGTTCACCTTGAACCTTGTTCCCTCCTTGTTCTCGAGCTCAACCGCTCCATGTGGGAACACTTGAGTGACTATAAATGGCCTGGTCCACTTGGACTTAATCTTTCCAAGAAACAAGCGTAACCTTGAGTTGAATAGACGCACCTGATCACCCACGGCAAATTCACGCTTTTCAATCTTTTGATCATGATACTTCTTTATATTCTCCTTGTACAAGGCTGAACTTTTATAAGCTTTTAGGCGAAACTCATCAAACTCATTCATGTCATTCACTCTTTGACTTGATGTGGCGCCCCAATCCAAATTCCACTTCTTTAACGCCCACATAGTTTTGTGCTCTAGCTCTACTCGCAAATGACAAGACTTTCCATTTACAAATTGGTAGGGGGACATATAAAATTTGAAAGGGATAGAAACATTTAGGAGGGAATTTGGGTAGTGGGGGATGAATTTTATATGAGGGGGTTTTTATTAAAAGGGGTCTGGGTCGGGTCTCCAATAACCCTAGGTTAGACCCATGAGACCCCATATACGGTCTATGGGTTGACCTACAGACTGTAGGTCCGGTCCGTAGGTCACTCTGACACTTTAAAATTTTAGAAGAGTTACCTGGGGTCTATGGACACCATTCACGGTCTGTCGAAGGACCCGCATACCATCGATGGGGTCCGTAGACCTTTGCACAGTTGTTTTTCTGCTGATTTTGCCTTTTTCCCCTGCACACGTAGCAACCATTAGGACTTTATTTTTACATTTTCTTGACACTTTTTAGACACAGACCCTATTCTATATCTAGCCAACACTAATACAAAAATAAAACACTATCTAAAGAGTTACAACAAATAAAATAAAAGAAGAAAACTCCTAAATCGAAAAGAAAAACCTATGGTTGGCTAGATTGTACATCTTGGGTTGCTTCACAAGTAGTGCTTTATTTAACATCACAACATGATGCAACCCCTTGATTATGCAGACTTCATCAAGAAAATAGGCCTCAATCACTTTTTGCACACTCTCCTCTTTCCTCATGTAGACCTTGATCCTTTGCTCGTTCCCCTTTAACCTTGTTCCCTCCTTGTTCTCGAGCTCGACCGCTCCATGTGGGAACACTTGAGTTAGTGTAACCTTGAGTTGAATAAAAGCACCTGATCACCCACGGAAAATTCACGCTTTTCAATCTTTTGATCATGATACTTCTTCATCTTCTCCTTGTACAAGGCTGAACTTTCATATGCTTTTAGGCAAAACTCGTCAAGTTCATTCTTGTCATTTACTCTTTGACTTGATAAATCCAAATTCAACTTCTTTAGCACCCACATAGTCTTATGCTCTAGCTCTACCGACAAATGGCAAGACTTTCCATATACAAGTAGGTAGGGGGACATACCTATGGGAGTCTTGAATGCGCTGCGATAAGCCCATAGAGCATCATCAAGCCTCCTTGACTAATCAGTTCTATTTGCATTCATAGTCTTAGCAAGGATTTGCTTTATCTCTCTGTTGTACACTTCAACTTGCCCACTAGACTGTGGATGGTAAGGAGTGGCTACATTGTGACGGACTCCATATTTCTCTAGCAATACCTTGAACAACTTATTACAAAAGTGGGAACCTTCATCGCTGATAATCGCCCTAGGTGTACAAAATCTGGAGAACATATTCTTTTTTAGGAATGCGGTGACACTTTTACCTTCATTGTTTGAAAGTGCAATTGCTTCCATCCATTTCGACACATAATCAACCGCAAGAAGAATATACTTCACCCCATGTGAACTCATAAATGGACCCATAAAATCAAGGCCCCATATATCAAAAAACTCAATCACCAAGATCAGATTCATAGGTAGCTCTTGCCTTTTGAAATTCCTCCTTCTCTTTGGCAACGATCACAAGACTTGGCGAAATCATGAGGATCTGGGTGGATGGTAGGCCAGTAATACTTACAGTGCAAAATTTTATGTGCAGTTCTAATACCACTATGATGCCCACCAACAGGCGAACAATGACACGCCTCTATTATACTCATCATCTTAACCTTGGGAACACAACGACGAATAATACCATCAGCACAAATACGAAACAAATGAGGCTCACCCCAAAGAACTTCTTCACATCATGCTTAAACTTTTTCCTTTGGTAAAAAGACAAATCTGATGGAATCAGATCACTTGCCAAGTAGTTAGCAAAGTCTGCGTACCAAGTAATCAGATCATAAGAAGCAACCAATACCTGTTCGTCTGGAAAAGCATCATTAATTTCAGCCCTATTTCTTAGCTTGAGCATAACTTTCTCCGCTAATTTGGACAAATGATCGGCCACTTGATTTTCTGTCCCTTTTTTGTCTTTCACTGAAAAAATCAAACTCCTGCAGCAACAATACTCATCTAATCAATCTCGGTTTTGCATCCTCTTTAGCCATCAGATACCTCAATGCAGAATGACCAGTATGCACTATGACCTTAGTACCAAGCAAGTAGGATCGAAATTTCTCGAATGTAAAAACCACAGCAATGAGTTCCTATTCAGTCACTGTATAGTTCTTTTGAGCCACATTTAGATCTTTGCTCGCATAGTAAATAGGATGAAGAATCTTCTCTTGCTTCTGTCCTAATACCATACCAAGTGCCACTCCACTCGCATCACAGATAACTTCAAATGGTTGCCCCCAATTCTGGTGAAATAATGATAGGTGCGAAAACTAGCTTTGCTTTCAACTTTCCAAATGCTCTCAGACAAGCATCATTGAAATCAAACTTACACTCTTTTTCAAGCAATTGGCACAATGGGTGTGCAATTTTGCAGAAATCTTTGATAAGCCTCCTATAAAAGCCTCCATGCCGAAAAAAACTTCTAACACATTTAACAAAGATAGGTGGTGGAAGCATTTCTATTACCTCGACTTTCGCTCTATCAACCTCAATACCCTTCTCAGAAATCTGATGTCCCGGAACTATCCCCTCTTTCACCATGAAGTGACACTTTTCCCAATTGAGCACGAGATTGCACTCTTCACACCATTTAAGTACCTCGGCCAAATGATCCAAACAACCATCAAATGAGTCACATACTACAGAGAAATCATCCATAAATACCTCAATAGTATCTTTCACCATATCAGAAAATATCGATATCATGCAATGCTGGAAGGTCGCTGGAGTATTACACAACTCAAATGGCATCCGTTTGAAGGCAAAAGTCCCATAAGGGAATGTGAAGGTGGTCTTCTCTTGGTCTTTCGAAGCTATGGAAATCTGATTGTTGCTCGAATCAATACCAACCCTTACCATACGATCCAACATCTGATCCATGAACGACATAGGGAAGTGATCCTTTTTTGTCCTAGCATTTAATTTCCGATAGTCCATGCATACTCTCCATCCAGTAACTGGACGCATCAAAACAAGCTCATTTTTTGCATTAGGTACCACATGAATCCCACCTTTCTTGGGCACAAATTGAACAGGACAAACCCAACTACTATCTGCAATGGGATAAATGACTCTAGCATCCAACCACTTGATGATTTCCTTTTTACTACCTCTTGCATAGGCATATTTAGTCTCCTTTGGTGCTCAATACTGGACTTGTGATCCGGCATGAGTTGAATTTTATGAGAACAAATGCCAGGAGGAATCCCAATAATGTCCGTAATAGTCCACCCAATAGCCCGCTTGAACCTCTGCAATATAGAAACCAATGCCTCAACTTGTTCCACATTCAAATCGGCCATAATGATGACCGATAAAGTACCATCTCTCCCCAAGAATACATAACTCAAATGTGATAGTAGAGCCTTAAGCTCCAATTTTGGAGCCTCTTCAACAGAAGGTTTTGCGTGTTGAGAGTCACAATTCTTCATATCTAACTCCAATTTCTTTGGTTTGGAACGGAATTTGAACCTATCAAGTGAGGCAACTAACTCATCATAGTCTTCAGTACCATCACCCTCAAAATTCATCATAATCGCTGCAAGTGCATCAACACCCAACCGCTCTTCAATAGACAGATCAGAACCTCGCTCCACAATATGATTCACCACTGACACTGACTTGATATCGCTTTACTACTTCATGGACCTACAGTTATTAAAAGTTACCTCATCACTATTCAATCGAAACTTCATCTGACCTTTCTCCATATCGACCAAGGCGCACCCAGTAGTAAGGAATGGTCTCCCTAGGATGATGGGAACCACAAAATCAACCTCACAATCAAGTATCACAAAATTTGCCAGAAAAATAAACGGCTCCACTTTCACAAGTACATCTTGGAGAACACCAATGGGACTCTTCATAGTTCTATCAGCCACGAGTAATCACATTGCAATCAGTTATGGAGCCCCTAAACCCAACTTCTTGTAAATAGACAATGGCATCATATTACTACTAGCACCCAAATCACACAACGCCTTCGCAAAATGCAATAACCCAGTGGTACAAGGAATAGTGAAAGCACCAAGATCCTTTTTCTTCTGCACAAGTAACCTAGTAGAAATTGCACTGCAATGTTGCAACCTATCATCATCTTCAAAACTGACAGCCCTCTTTTTAGTCACCAAATCTTTCATAAATTTTGCATACCTAGGCATTTTGTTCAAAGCCTCTATCAATGGAACATTGATGGAAAGTTGTTTCAACATAGTAATAAACCTGCAGTATTTCCCTTCATCATTCTTCTCTACCAACCTCTATGGGAATGGAGGTGGAGGTCTAGGCATGGGGAAAACTTTTTGGGTTATCTCCGCTTCGTTCTCTGTAGTATTCTTGGACTCTCAATCAACCTCAATCTCATAATTTTCTTTTTCCACCACAATTTCAACCTCAGATGCCATAGGTGGATCAATGGTCTGTTTACCCCCTCGAGTAGTGACTGCCATACAATGCCCATCATTCTTTGGATTTTGGATGGTATTGCTAGGAAATGTGCCACGCTGACGTGCGTTTACTATAGTGGACAACTGATTAAACTGCTGCTCAAGTTACTTTATCAACACTGCATGGGCATCAACTTTTTGACCTATTCCAGACAAGTTGTTTCACATCTCTTTGACATTCTCATCAGTTGAGTCAAACCTCTTCATCATCTTCTGCATCATATTCTCAATCCGTGACATACTACCTCCAGCTTCCCTATTACCAGATTCCTGATTTGCAGGTGGAACATAAGTCCCAACTCTCTTTATTTTTTGTTGCCATAATTGTTCTGGTTGTAGTTATTATCGCGATGGTAGTTCCCATATAGTACATATAGACCCTCTTGATTGTAGTTACCATAGTTACGACCTTGATTTCCTTGACCTTGGCACCAATTATCCAAATTGGAACCTTGGCCGTTGGCTTGGAAACCCCTTGTTTGATCATTCACTAAGGAAACATCCTCCTCATAGTATCATTCCCCACCCGGTGGTGGTAGAGTCCTAGTCAAGTAGTTTAATGCATTTACCTTTTCTGGACCTCTACTTACATGCTTCAACACCAACCTAATTTTTGTCCTTATCTGAGCCATCTCCTCACGAATGTCATCAGCAGATTGACTAGGTGCAACTTGAATTACAAATGTGATTCTTCTATCTTCTGATTTTCGAGTGCTCCATGCTTTATTGTTTCTGGAAATCTTGTCCAGTTTCTCAATGATCTCCTTAAAAGTGCACTTACCATATGATCCTCCCGCGATAGTATCAAGCACAACCTTTCCATTGTCATCCTGACCTCTGTAGAAATACTTCTTCAGTGATTAATCATCAAGGCGGTGGTTCAGAACACTTCTTATGAATGCGGTGAACTTGTCCCACGAACTACTTACAAACTCTCTAGGTAGTACCACAAAGTTGTTGAGTTTATCTTTGTGGTTCAACTTCTTAGACAACAGAAAGTACTTTGCCATAAACACCTTGTGCAATTGGTCCCATATGTGAATCGAGTTGCACGAAAGATCACAAAACCATACCACAGAATCACCGATCAATGATAGAGGGAATACTCTCAACCCTATGACATTCATATCCAACTCTGGTGGCCCCACACAACTCTTGCAAACACTTCTCAACCTGGCCATGTGCCCATGCAGATCTTCCGGAGCCATACCAGAAAGTAAACCCCTCGTTGTAAGTATATGCATAAAAGTGCTAGTCACCACTAATGTATGCCCTGGAGGTAGAGCAGGGAGAACAATGGGTCCTTCAGATTCGACAGTGTTGAATTGGACCCTGTAATTATCACGTAGTCTTGGTTTAGGTGGATCTTGCACCCTCAATGCATCTCCAAGTAGATTATTACCCTGAACCTGAGCATTCTCATTATTCACTTGTTCCTCGGCTTATCTATCATTGGATTATTTTGGAACCCTTGATTATTTATCTTTCGCAAAGTTTTGCTCAACTCTGGATCATATGGGGTTAATGGTTCGCCTTGACTCCGTGTACTTGGCATACACTAGAGTAGAAACCTGAGGGAAACAAAGACAAAAGAAAACATAAAATTAAGAAATAATTGACTAAAGTTCAATAATGTAGTTAAACTTAATCTAAAAGCCTTATTTCCCAGAATCGGTGCCAAAATTTGATACGCTCAAATTACACTTCTCCAAAGAAGTATAAGCGATCATTATCAAGTAAAGAATCCAGCTTGTAGGTTGGGGTCGATCCCACGAGGAATATGATTTAGACTTAAACTTAACTCACTATTATATCTGTTTAGTCAAGTTATTTCAGAGACAAGTAAGTAAAGGGAGGGGGGAAGGGAAATTTGTGAAACAAATAACTAATTGTTATTAAGTAACAAGCGAGAAAAATTCAAACTTTGTTGTTATCAATGAGAGAGAGAAACTAGGGTGTATGTGTTCCCCATAAGCTCTTAGTGCGGTAATCCTAATAATAGTAATCATTTCCTAGTGTATCACATGTAAAGTGGTAAGTTAGGTATCCCTAAGTGATTAGTCCTCCAAATAGGGAATTTCACCCCGCACCCTGGTCCGACTACGTGTGTATAATTTACTAACCCTTACCTTTACCTCAGATTAGACATCACATCAATGTATGGCTTAGTATTCACCCTCGCACCAATTGACATTAGAGTATTAGATAGTATCACACTAAATATCCGTTGATAATTCTTTTCTTATTAACTACCTCCTTGGTCCGACAAGTAGCAACAAGGCGTGTTCTAGCTTTGGCCACCGTTAAAAAGACTTCTAAGCGAAAAATTTACCAATACATGCATAAACACTATTCAAGAATAACTTAGTTATTATTCATATATTGTTAGTTGCTCATGGTTCCCACAACCCTAGTTGTGTATTTAGCTACACATGCTTGAAAGAACAAAATTCATATTTTAAGAAGAAGAATTCATGAACTTACGTATTGAGTAGAAAAAACCCATAATCTCCAATTGAAATTCAAAGAAAAAATCTTATAAACCAAAATTAGGAAGTCAAATTGCCAAAGTTTGCAAATTAATTCCCGAGAAAATACCAAGAACTAAAAGTATACAATGGTGTCTAACCCCCCAAAACGAGGTTTACATACCCCATTTATAGAAAAACTTGTGCTAAACAAAAAGGAAATGAAATAAGGAAATAAACTTTTTGGACGCGGCTTCATTCGACGATTTCGACCTACGGACTGTGGGTCGACCTACGGTCCATAGGTCCCCTCTGTAGGTCAATACTTAGACTTTTCTTGTAGAGGCTGGGACCTTCAAATCTCAGATACAAACGACGGACCTGTAGAACGGATTGTACGTTTCGTGGGTCCCTTCTGTGGCTTCATACTTAGGAATTTCATCAGGTACTAGAACTTCAACTTCTCTAAACCCTTCGACGAATGTGTAGGACGACCCGTGGGTCGACCTATGATCCGTCACTCGCATCCATAGTTCCACACTTGGTCAAATTTCCCTGATGCTCTATCTACGCCACCCATCTATGGACTGTGACTGGACCTACGGTCCGTAGGTCACTTCCGTGGGTGGCTCCATTTGTAGATTTTCAGCTGTTATCTCAAACTTTCACGTCCAAGCCTATTTCCTGCAAATATGACACAATAACATTAATTCCTACTACAATATGGCCCAAGACACACAGAATTCTTAAGTGAAATGTATAAAAAATACAGTAAACTCATGGTATATCACTGTTCGGGATGAGTTCGATTTTGTGAGAACAAATTCCCAGAGGGATCCCAATAATGTCTGCAATAGTCCATCCAATAGCCCTCTTAAACTGCTTCAGTACTGATACCAATGCCTCTATTTGCCTTTCACTCAAGTTAGCATCAATGATTATAGGTAAAGTGCTATTTTGTCCAAAGAATACTACTGCAAATGGGATGGAAGAATCTTATCTTCCAGTTTTGGAGGCTCATCAACAGATGGTTTTGCAGGTGTGGTGTCTCGATTCTTCATGTTCAATTCCAACCGTTTTGGCTTGAAATGAAACTTGAACCTATCAAGTGCAGCAACTAGCTCATAATGGTCATCAATACCATCACTATCAAAATTCATTATCACCGCTGCTAGTGCATCAACACCTAACTTCTCTTCAATGGACCCTTACGATTCCTGCTCCACCTTATGATTTACCACTGATACAGACTTAAGATTAATTTCATGTTTCATAGACCTACAGATGTTAAATGTTACCTCCTTATTATTTAATCAAAATTTCTTCTTCCCTCTCTCCATATCAACCAATGCATGCCTAGTAGCAAGAAATAGTCTCTCTAATATGATGGGAACATCAAAATCAACCTCACAATCTAATATCACAAATACCGCCGAAAAGATGAATGATTCTACTTTCACAAGGATGTCTTTCAACACTCCAATGTGCCTCTTCACAGTTCTATCATCCATAAGTAAACACATCGCAATCAGTTTTGGAGATCCTAAACCCAACTTCTTATAAATCGACAATGGCATTAAATTAATGCTGACACCCAAATCACACTAGGCCTTCACAAAGTGCAACATACCGATGGTATAAGGAAGAGTGAAAGCTCCAAGATCCTCTTTCTTCTACACAAGTGACCTAGTAGCAATAGCACTACAATGTTGTAGCTTTTCTTCATCCTCAAAACTGACAGCCCTCTTTTTGGTCACCAAGTCTTTCATGAATCTTGCCTACCCAGGCATTTGCTCCAAAGCTTCTATCAACAGGACATTAATGGAAAGTTGTTTCAACATTGTTATAAACCTGTGGTATTTTCCTTCTTCGGTTTTTTTCACTAACCTCTGTGGAAAGGGAGGTGGAGGTCTAGGCATGGAAACAACTTTATAGGTTACCTCAACTTCCGTTTCTATAACATCTTTCGGATCTCTAGTAACCTCAATCTCATCCGCATGTTTTTTACCATTCTTTCAACCTCAGAAGGCATGGGGGATCAATAGTCTATTTACCTCTGTGAGTAGTGATTGTCATACAATGCCCATTACTTTTTTGATTTTGGATGGTATTGCTAGGAAGTGTATCGGGATGGTGTGGGTTCATAGTAGCGGGCAACTAACCAAACTGCTACTTAAGTTTCTTGATCGACACTGCATGGGCATCAACTTTTTGACCAATACCAGATAAATCATCATGCATCTTCTTCACATTTTCATCAGCCGCATCAAACCTCTTCATCATCTTCTACATCATATCTTCAATGTGAGTCATACTAGTACCAGCCTCTCTATTACCAGGTTCTCTATTACCAGGTGGAACAGAGGGCCCAACTCTCTCATCCTTGTTGCCATAGTTGTTTCAGTTGTTATTGTTGTCACGATTGAAGTTCTCATCCCGAACATAGTTTCTCCCATGGTTGTAGTTGCCATAGTTTCGACCTTTCTTTCCTTGACCTTACCGCCAATTATCTGAATTGAAACCTTGGGTGTTGGTTTCGAAACCCTTCGTCTTATCATTAACCAAATTCACATCCTCCTCATAGTAGCATTCCTCAATTGGTGGACCGTGAACGTACTTCTACCAGTAGTTTCCTTTCTAGTGCTCCATGCCTTATTATTTTGGGAAATCCTCTCATATTTTTCAGTGATCTCCTCAAAAGTGCATTCATCATATGATCCTCCAGCAATAATATCTAACACATCCCTTCCATTGTCATCTTGTCCTTTGTAGAAGTACTCCTTCAGTAACTCATCATCTATGTGGTGATTCGAAACACTCCTCATGAGCACAATGAACCTATCCCAAGAGCTGCTTACCGATGCTCAAGGTAGTGTGTTGTGAAATTATTCAATTTATCCTTGTGATTTAAATTCTTGGACATCGGAAAATACCTTGCCATGAACACCTTATGTAATTAGTCCCATGTATAGATCGAATTGTATGGCAGCTCTAAAAACCACAGAGCAACATCACTAGTCAATAACAATGGGAATACCCTCAAACCTATGACATTCATATCTAATTTCGGTCGTCCCACACAACTCTTACAGATACTTTTCAATTTAGCCAAGTGAGCATATGTATCTTTCGAAGCTAACCCAACAAACAAGCCTCTTGTTGTAAGCATCTGCATAAAACTGTTAGTCACCACAAATGTATGTCTTGGAGGTAGAGGAGGGAAAACAATAGGCCCCTCTAATCCAACCACATCATAGTCAACCCTGTAATTGTCACGAACCCTTGGTGCTGGCAGATTCTGCACCCTTTTTGCATTTTTGATTGGCTTTTCACCATAAACCTGAGCAGACACATTAACAACCCCACGAGGCTAAAATTCAACTCCATCTCCTAGACCCTCCCCAATTGGATTGTTGTGTACCCCTTGATTATTCATTTTACTCAAAGTTCTTCTCAATTCGGGATCGTAGGGTCAAAACTTTGCCTCGACTCTGTGTACTTGTCATACACTAGAGGTAAGACCTATAGAAAACAAAAAAAATTGTAAAATCAGGAAATACTTAACTAAAGTTCAATAAATAAGTATGACTAAAAGTCGTATTCCCTGGTAGTGGAACCAAAATTTGATACACTCAAATTACACCTCCCGAAAGAAGTGTAAGCGATTGTTACTTTGAAGGTTAGGGTCTATCCCACGAGAAATATGTTTTAGACTTAAGCTAACTCACAATTATATTCATTTTGTCAAACTATTTCCGAGAAAAGTAACAAAAATGGGGGTTTGCAAATAAAATAAAACATTGTTGATTGTATCAGTAAAAAGTAACCGGGTTTGCAGTTTTGAGATATCAATAGGAGATGAAAGATAGGGTGTATGTGTTCCTCATGAGCTCTTAGCGCAGTATTCCTAATAATAGTAATTCTATCGTAGAGTTTGACATGCAATACCGATAAGTTATGTATTCCTAAGTGATTGGTAATCTAAGTAGAAACTTTAACTCGCGACTTGGTAAATCTATGAGTGTGTACTTTACTAACCCTTACCTTTACCCCGAATTAGCTCTAGTGTCAATTAACTTAGGGTATTCACCCTTTCCTCAATTGATTAAAGTTAGGCTATTAGATAGCAACAAATCCTTAACTAAATCTCCGTTGTTTATTTCTTTTCCCATTCGTTAACCCCTTGGTAAGGCAAGTAGGAACAAGGCGAGTTCGAGCATTGTGTACCGCTAGAAAGATTTTTAAATGAAAGAATTAACAATACATGCATAAACACTATTCAGGAATCACTTATATATTAGTAATACATTGTTAACTTCCCATGGTTTCCACTACCCTAGTAGTGGATTTAGCTACTCATGCTTGAAAGTTCACAATTCATGTTAAGGGTAAAAGAAATAATGAACTTATAATTAGAAAGATGAAAACCCAAATCTTGAATTGAAATTCAAAGTGCAAATTGCATAAAACCAACTTTTGAAATTAAATTGTTAAGAGTTTCCAAAATAATCTTAAAAGACCAAAACAAAAGTCTCCAATATTGTCTAACCCCCAAAAACATAAATAACAACTAATATTTATAGTAAAAAAATCCTAAACCAACTAGGAAAGGAAAATAAGGAAAATTAGTTCAGGACGCAGTTACGATTGACAACTGGACCTACGGACAGTGGATCGACCTACGGTCTGTGGTCTACCTCCGTAGATCGGCACTTAGGAAATAATTCAGGGCCTTCAAATGACAGTTGGACCTACGGTCCTTGGGCTAGACTATGTTCCTCACTTGCCTCCGTGGTTCAAGTACTGGAACTTTAACTTTCTGATCACAAACGACGGATGTGCCGGATGGTCCACCATTCAATTTGCTGGGTGTCAATGGCCTCTGTGGTTCCACACTTGGTTTTAATTCCCTAACATCACCTACGATGCATCACCTACGAGCCATCACTGGACCTATGGTTTGTGGTTGGCTTCGTTGGTTGTTGTTGCTGCCAATTTAGTCCCTTTTTCTCTCAACCACTTCTGAACCAATTTCCTACAAAAGATTACATAAAAACATCATATCTACTAACAAAATAGCTCAAGACACAAACAAACTCTAAGTGAAATGCATCAAAAATACCATAAACTCACAGTATATCAGTCACTACCATGGTCACTCATTATATTAGACCTGCAAATCAGTCATCAACACAAAACAACAATCTACTACAACCAAACTAATTTACAAACTAATTTCTCAAATAGAATTCTCAACCACCATTCCCCGGTATCGACACCATTTTTTTATAATGCTCAAATGTATTTTTTCAAACCAATAAAAAGAGAAAACAGTAGTTATCAATAAAAATATCCAACTAAGAGTCGGGGTCGAATCCTACAGAGAATAGTATATTGTAGAGAATTTTATCAACAAAATTGAAATGTAAAGTCATTCATTTGTAATAGTAAAAACTAGTGGGTGGATGATTCTACCTATTTGATAAAAAAATTGGTTTATCAACAGTCACAATTAAACTTAAATTTTAGAAAATTTAAAAATTAACTAGCAATCTAGAGGTGCGGGCATTGGAAATCAATGTCACATAGGGATAATTGTGCTGCTCTATAGTGATGAACATTCATGAAGCCGTCTTCAACTACGCTAATATTCTCTCTCTCATAGCATCCTAGGATAGAGTCTCATTTTGGGCTCATCTATATGCTATACTAAACAACCCAGTATCTTACTCTATTCTCTATTTTGATGCAGAACTAGGGCAAATAGATCCGACCCATAACCTTTATTGTTAAGCAAATTATAGACTTCAAACTTAAATTGCTAGTATCAGACTTATTACCCATTTCAATCAATCTCTTTCAAGCATCGATCGAAGATTAGAAGTAGGAACTAAGTTTGCATTATGATAAATGATAATATATTTTGATAGTTTGTCTACCTTAACTGCTCATCTATACTCTTTCCTCTCATTATTCTCTTCTATCACTTATTTGTTATTTGATACCAATAATGTGGTATCAAATTTCACTTTGACTAGATTTTTTTAATATTTGAATAAAATAAAAAAGATTATTCTGGTCTCTTAAGACCTTCACACATACAAACTAATAAGTAGTAAATAATATTTTAAACCTTTTTCGCCACTCAAACTCTCTTTGTGATTGTAAGAACCAATAAGCCTAACAAATTGAAAACATGTACTAGGGATTTGTACAATTAAAGAAATAAGACATCCCTAGCAAGACAAACTAAAATAAAAATTAAGATTAAGTCTCTCTCACACACAAAACACCCCACACACTTAATGCATGTATTATAAAAGAAGAATTATTAAAAAAATAATATTTCTTAATAGAGTTTAACTACTATCCGCCGACGGTGGATAAGAAAATTACACGGCCTCATTTTTAGAAATACTTAATTTTTTAATTAATATATTCAAATATTATTAGTATTAAAATAAAAATAATAAAAGAGTGTTATATGGTAACGTGGACTCTAAATTAATTATACAATTTTTTTTAGGATTCTTACTTGTCTTACCGAAAATAAAAAATTCTTTCAGCTTTCTTCGTCATATTCACTCTCCTTCTCCAACAACGTACCATAGAAGCAAACATACACCATTGAAGCAATTCGAGACAATCATCCTGGTAACTTTTTTAGAAATATTTAATTCTCTTCTCTTTATTTAACTAGTATATTTTCACATCTAATGATTAATGATTTTTCATCTTTTATTTTTTTTAAAACACATTTTATAGATCTTTTAAAGACATACTCTATCACTGATTATCCCGAAAAGAAGAAGTCAATGAAGGGAATTATATGATCAAGATATTTAACCGAGCTTCTTACCAGGTGAAAGAAGCATACTGCTAGCCAACAACTTGGAGGCTTTGACAGGTCTAAGACATGTAGAAAATGAAATCAAGGAATGGATGTATGAAAGGTAAATGAGGTCTAGCTAATTAAAATGGTAAACTATATTAGTGTGAGGCACAAAACGTGCAGTAAATGAATTGCTAAAATGAGGAGATAATTATGAATATTCCTATTGAATATAACCAAATCACCTTAGCATAAGAGGAGATGGGCATGTCCAATAACTTGGAGGCTTTAACCACTACATTTATGGTCCCTTCCAAAGTTATACTCCTTGTTTTGATGTTTTGATTGCACTTTACCTAACAGGTTTTGTTGGCAAATACTAAACTTACAGGGTAATCCTTTTAGGAATAAGATGTACTCCTCCGTCTCTTGCTTTGGAATTGATGTCAAGTACTTGAATTTTTTGTTGAGAAATCAATAATTAAGGATGAGTCGTGGATTGATTGTTGGGGCGATCGGACTTTCTTGAGTTACATGTTTGAAAGTGCGAGCCTATTAACAATTTTCAGACTACTCGCAATCAGGAAAAAGGCTCTAACCAATGAGGTTGCCTCAAAGTCAACTGATAACACTAAGAATGTTCCAGCAGGCATTCACAGTAGATACACAAACATGTATTTGGTGATGGCTAGAACTGAGGCAACTTTCTAACAGAGAGGCGTTCAACTAAGGTCTAAACAACACCTGGTGGTGGATCTTCCAAGGTGTATTTATTTTTTGATGGCAGTAGCAAGCGATTTGCTTTCCCGGTTATGTTTGAAGTATGAATAGATTTCATTTACTGTAATTTTAAACTTTCTTCTGTAATAGTGTCTAATTGACATAGGATTCAAATTGTTATGTAAGTGTTGAATTTAACCATTATTTTTACATCATGGGAATGAAACACACTTCTTCTTTAGTTTATTGTGTTGAATGCAAAATGGATACCATTTGATAAAGGAGATATATATTGTTGATCTTGCTAATGTCCAGTGCATTCTTAGAGTCTCTTTGGATTGACTTTTCATTTTTGGCTTATTTTTAACATTTTAGGTTAGAACTAAGTGCTTATAAGTTTTTCTTTTTAACTTACCCAAGTTAATGGACGATATAAGCACTCTTGATGCATCTGTCTATAAGCTGATCTATAAAAAAATGAGTAGATGAGTACCCCAGAAGTTGATTTGTATTGCTGTACAAGAAAGAAGACAACTTATCAAGGTGTCTGCAACTAACTTAAAACAGATTCAAAGTATTTGTCTGATACAATATTGAACTCCATCATAGCAGGCAAAGAAACATATCAATTACTTGATTGGAAAACAAAGATGATTTGCATTTTCTCTTAGTAAGAAAATTAAGATACTACAATTTATCGTGTATTCTTATTGCAAAGCACTTCAGTCCTTTTAAGAAAATCATTGCCAACAAATTTTGAATAATTGTCGTCTCTCCAGGAATCCGTTAGAGTTTAAAACTCCACAAACTCCAAGTCAACTTTTAGATTAGAAGCCTCTTTGATATGGATACGAAGTTGCTCTCATCAAATCCTGAAAAAGTAGTCATTTAGAAATGCATACATGCTATAAATAAATTTAAAATACATACGAACGCGTAAAGCAAACCCACCATAAATGAGGTGGGATATGAATCAGCGCAACCACTTTGCCCTTGGAAAGGTTCTGAATATGCTGAGAATTCCATAAAAAAGAAATGATTAAATAAAAAATGAATTTGTTAGCTAAAAAGAGAATGATGCATAAAGAATAAGTCTTAGTCAAAATTGACATAATTTATCAAAATAAACACTTACCATTGTAGGATCTGTATTAAGGAATGTTTCCCTGCTATTGAATTCCTCTTCGACATTAGTGTGTGAACTGCAAATTAAGCAAATAACTGAAACATGTGATTTAGTCAATCAATACGCATCAAAATTCTAAATTTATTGAAGTAGATTGAAAATTAAAGATCGAACTATAAAATTACATTACCCCTTGCTCTTTTTTATGATTTTGGTTTCCCATTTTGATTTCTGCGAAGAGCTTCTTTTAACCTTCTAACAAATTTCTAAACCACCTTTCATTCTCAAAGAACGAGGACGTCCTTTAGTAGCCACACATGGAGGGTCAAATAAACTAAAATTTTCCCTTCGTTCACTTGAGTTCAAATCCAGATTTGACTCATTATCTTGACCATCACATACATTATCATTCACATCCTCGTATGGAAGTTCATAAAGTTCTTTACATAGTTGCAACAATCTTTGATATGTAAATTTATAATGCTTTTCTAAACAATCTATAACTTATCTATTTGTATATCATTTGCCCTATCTGGATTAGTTTCTCACATGTTACCTAATGTCATTCAATGCTTGCATGTAAGTGTTATCCGCTTCGAAGCACCGTTGTTTATTGCTATATGTTTTCATAGGACCTTTTCCCTAAATGTTATTTATTGCATCGGTTCCTTTCCACATGTCACTTTTTCATATTGTGTGGGTACTGCAGGCTAATTGATCATATGGTATGGGAAAAATTAGTGCTCATGGGTTTTATATGAATCCAATATCATTTGTTTACATGTCATATGCATCATAAACTATTTCTATATATATTACATGTCTCGTAGCCTACTTGCTTAAACATTACATGCCTTATAGCTTTCTGACCATGTGTTATGTGCTCACTTGCTCATACTTCATATGTGTACTTATTGACATGTGAGTCCACCTATCCATGCGATATAACACACTTGCTCAATGTGATTTATGTTTCGTAGTTCATTTTATTATATGTCTACATGTCTTATAGTCTACTTGCTTGCATATTATATATTTTGTAGCTTTAGTACTCATGCATCATGTGCTCATCTAGTCCATTTGCTACATGCTCGTATGTTATGCGCTCCCTTTTGTGCTAGTCTGGCAATGTGGCATATCAAATCTGACTTATTTATCCGTATACCATGCCCCTCTGTGCTTATTGACTTGAGTTTTGAACATTTTGGGAAAACGTTTCCTTGTATCATTATGTAGTGAATATTTTGACATAAAAGGTTAGGCATATATGTAAATTTTATCACAGCCATAGATAAATAACTAAGCATAATGCCTTATCCAAAGGTGCGACATACAATTTTAGAGTTTATATTAACAGGCATGGGCTCTTATAAGACTTACCTCTAAAAAGCTTCATAAGATAAAAGAGAAGGGAAAGTGGAGCCCCGATAGGTTAGGCCTATGATTTTGTCTGTCGGTTCCATATAATTTTTTGGGCGATAGTATAGTTATTCTTGATTGTTAAGTCCCGGAAGCTAAGCACAAAAGGTATAACCTCCATTGAAGTATTGTGGAAGGACTAGAATATAACATAAGATACTTGGGAATAGAAGATGGTAGAGATCCTAAATACCCCTCCTCATTTTAAACATCAACATAAGGATCTGAGATCATGCGGTCCCCATATATGATCATAAGTCCTACTAGAATTTGTTCATTTGATATGTCATTTGCATGTCTTGTGTTTAGGTGTATTAAATTCCTTATTTGTATCAACTCTACTTAGGTATCTTCAGTGAATTACTTAGTCAAGAAAGTGGTTTAATTTGTCATATTTTTATTTCATGAACCATATCTATTGAGACATCATGCGAGAATTGTCAATACATGTTTTATGTTAGTTTATAGATTTTGGATAGTCCCATTTTACAAAGAAAGCTCTCACAAATATCCAAATGAAATTCCAAGATTAACCCAATTATCAACTACACCTATCATTCAAGGACGAATGATCAAAAGGGGGGAAGATGTACCACCTCGTATTCTATGTGTACCATTTTTATTTACACGACGTTTATAAATTGCCTTGTGGTATAGTTAAAGACTCAGTTTTCTATGCAACTAACTGAACTCAAAAAAAAATTGAACTCAAGATAGTAAAAGGTGATTTTTGATGTAAAAGTAAAAGTGGTCAAGTGTGTATTAGTGTTACGGTCTTGTAAAGAAACTAAGATTTGAAAACGGTGTAAAATAAGTAAGTTTCTTGCTTAACTACACTATGCTATTAGGTGATGCACCTACCTAGAATTAATGGACTACATTTTAAGTGAAAAAGGCAAGTAGGTGATGCACCTACTTAGAATAAGTGGACTGCATTTTAAGTGAAAAGGGCAAGTAGGTGATGCACCTACTTAGAATAAGTGGACTGCATTTTAAGTGAAAAGGGAAAGGAGGTGATGCACCTACTTAAAAACTTGTGATAGAAATTGAGGAGGTGATGCACCTGCTTGCTTAAAGTAAAGGACCATATTATTTCTCCAATTTACTAAGTGAAAACGGCCAGAAGGGACCTCAAAAGGACTCAAAGCTTATCACATCTTTTTCATCACTTATTTTCAAGAAAATTACTCCCAAGGAAAGCCATAGAAGCTCCAAGAGTTCTGGTCTACATCTTCACCATTAAAATTTTAAGCAAGCCCTTTCTTTTTAAAGTACAAGTTGGTAGAACATCTCCATCTTAAGGAATTCAAGTGAATAATCTGATTTAACCTCAAGGTAAGGGGAGAGGATAAATTTTCATCCCTCTTTTGTTCTTTCATTGTTTGTGAAAGTTTGTATACGTTAATGAATTTAGTAGTGTTGCCTCTATATGGTGTGAGCTTGGTAAATTTTTAGGAAGGATGTGCTAGTTGGGAAAGCCATGGAGTGGAGTCCCCTTAAATTTTGATTGTGAGCTCGTTTTAAGCATCTTTAAAGTAATGTTAGTTGGAACTAATGCGATATTGATGGGAAGCCGTGAGTTCATAGTGCTACTTCCTCATTGTGATGCATAGGGACTATTTTGTGTATCGTAAAATAAGGGGGTGTGGCTGGATTTGTGCAAAGAAGTCATGGGAATTGGTTAGAGGATAGACCATTGGAAGTGTAGTGATACGACACTTCATTGTTTGTTGCATGAGCTTACTTTATGCCATCCCTTTGTATACTGTTTTCCAAACATTATGAAAACTGAGGAGTTTCAAAGGACCTTATAATAAGGTTGTATACTATATGAAAAAAATTAGAGGAGAATGGGTGGGAAGAACACCCTTGATGGGATCAATTATAGATTTACTGCCAATTACTATTTTGGTATGATCAAGTAGCCCAAACTTGTTGACCAACTACTAATGCTAATTTTATTATCTACTCCATTGTAGCTATATAATCTGAAAGGAAGACAATTAACTCATTGTAATTTCCAAAGTTGTGCAGCAAGGTATGTAAGGCTATTCGATTTCCTATTTCTTTGGCATGAATCCAACACTTGTATTACAAAGTAAGCTTTCTAAGTGCCCTTGGTATTGACTGGTCCATAGTAGCAGTATAAGATCACCAATATAGCTAATTATGTCTTTCCTACTCGCTAGAGTGTTAACATGAGTACTCTAATATGAGCTTATTACTAGATGTATGTGCTTTCTCTATGATGTTTCAATTGCGTAATCAACGACATAACTTCCAGTACGAGTGTCTACGAATTGTGCAATAGTATAGTAACCCAATCAAAGGTTGGGGTCGTGTCCCAAGGGAATGGTTTTGAAAATTACTAGAAAAATAAAATTTATTTCTAACTAGTCATAGTTAAAGACATTAACGATTAAAAACATTGTAAATCAAAGGGGGACACAAAGGTGTCAAATATCAATTTGGGGGTTTTGTCACAAGTATAGCAAAAACAACAAAAATAACAAGAAAATCAAGTATGGAGAAGAGTTCTTGGGGTGTGACCGCAATACAAGTTGAGATAAATATTTGGGTACATGTTTTCGATAGGAAATTTGCAAGATAATAGTGACTAGGCTAAGCTTCAGATGGAAATAAGTTCGCTCTCCGGCAACTTACCCCGTTTTAAATGCGTTCCTCTCGGATACCTATTTGTCGTATGAAGATCAGCCTACGCCTTACCCCACTCACTCTCTCGAGTTGAGTGTTAGGATATGGGACTAGGGCTCACCCTCTCGGGCTGAACCTCATGTCAACCCACTCCTTAGGCCATCAGTCTAGTGGTCTTAGTTTTGCGACCACCCTCTCGGGCAAGCTGAAAACACATGGGTAGCTTTATATTTGCAACTACAAACCCATTAAATTAAATCACAACCACTAGGTTAAATCACCATTAAAATACATCTAACCTATCAGCAAGCAAAACCCAACAATAATATCAACACATATTTGCTAAATCACACCCCAAGAATGGGGGTTTTTAGCTACACATGAAGAAATAACAAAATACACCTAGAATGATAGTGAAATCAAATGGGTGTAAGAAATTAAACCTTGATTTAAGCAAAGGAAGAAGAATAGAGAAGACCCACTTCCAACTTGGGGAAGATGAACTCCTTTCTTCAAGTTCCCAAAACCCTCTCCAAATTTGAGAGTAAAAAGTACTAAAATTTATATTGTCTGATAATACTACAAAAATTGATATTGTCTAATAATATAACTCTCAACGAGTATTTATAGGTTTCAAAAATCTATGCTGCGGTGGATCATTCGGCGACATTAGTTGGAATAGCAGATCAACTTGGCGATTCTCCCGTTGGTGTAGTTCATCGCCATTTTGCACCATCCTTTGGCATCGTCGTGCTCTGGGTCATTGGGCGACATAGTATTGCTTCGCGGAACTCCTCGGTGATGCACCGACTGCTCTCTTTTTCCGCTGACTTGATTCTTTCCTTCAGGGCTCATCGCACTGGAACAAAAGGCGAAGTGGTACCTTCGGCGATTCGCCAAGTGAACTCGGCGATCCTCAGGCCTTCCTTTTCTTGTTCTTTTCAGCCTTCTTGTTCCTTTTTGTGAAGTAGTGTCCATGCTTTCCTTCAAACTTCAGATTTCTAAAACTTAAAGGTTTTCATCAAATATTGAGATAAAATAAACATTTGAGGGCATAATTTCTATTAAAATATAGCCCTAAATGAGTCCAATTTGCGGACTCATCACTCTACGAAGTATTAGCATGTAGTGCTTAACCCTATTTCATCGTCAAAGTACTAACCCTAATTGGCAAGTATTCCTCTTATATAAATCAAAATGATCCTATATTACACATGGTATATATGATTATATGTTGGATATACAATCTGCCCATATCTTGCCAACTTGCTTCAATGGTCTGCTCCATCATATACGTCATTTTTTCACATGTTCATATGTTTTCTTTATTGGTTATCACTCCCATTGAGTTAGACTATAATGTTACCTCACAAGATCCCTACTTGATGTATTGTACATTTTATATGTAATTACTTAAGAATATGTATCTGTCCCTAAGTTGAATATGCCCATGTTCTTCCTTGGTTCCACGACCTTGTATTTGACATTAATTAGTATGTATTTGGCTATCATATAAAGTTCATATCTCTTGTCTGAATGTTAAATGTTTGATTTGTGCTTCAATTTTAGATGTCAAAAATGTTTATTGAGACATATAAGCTCCTAAGTATTATGTTGGTGTCACAATTGCTTCACATGTCATTCTTTTTATCTTAAGTCCATATTCATATGTCTCCTACTTCATTTTACTATCACAAAGCTGAATAATGCTATGACCACCAAAACAACAATCTCAAAAGAGTTGTGCACATCAAAAGAACAATCTCAAAGATTAAAGATACAAGGTAAAATGAATCCATATAATTGTGAGTGGCAGCTTAGGGGTTAAAATACCTAGCATAGACCGATCCTAAATCTAGTACTCAAGGGTGGCAGCTCAAGGGTTGTAATACCTAACATGGGCCGATCCCAATCTATATTATTATGGGTGGCAACCCAAGAGATAAAAACCTAGCATGGGCCAATCCCGATTTGTATAGTTATGAGAACCGTATTCCAGGGTTTAAAATGCCTAGCTTGGGTTATCCTCTTGTACCACCGATTAGCCGGTCAGTTGTATCATATGCCTTATAAATATTATAAAGCATAGAAAAGTAAAGAAAAGAGTGTAACATACATGATTCCACAAGTATAAGCGAAGGTGGTCTCTAATTCTTATCTATTTGTATTTGGTTTCACTTGAGCTCTCATTTTACATATGGTTGTATTATGCCTTACATATTCAGTACATTCTTTCGTAATGATGTCCCTAATTGGAGACGCTGCATTTCATACTGCAGGTACATGTACTCAACTAGTAGATCTCCCTAATAGAAACACATGATACTCAACAGTTGTTGGTGAGCTCCAGGTTGATTCGGGGCTTTGCCTAGTATTTTCTATGCGTACTTTGATAGTTGTACTGTTATGGATTCCAGTAGAGGCTTTGTAGACATTGTAAAGTTATCATTTGTATTCATAGTTTTACTTGTCACATGTATCAGTCTAGCTAGTCGACATGTTGTATATCTATTCTCTTTAGTAAATTCATCTGCATATTAGTTTACTTTCTTATCATAGGTCACCTGTAAAGCATATGTTCATATGGTAATTGTCAGCGTCACCTAGGGTTAGGGTGTGACAAAAGTGGTATCAGAGTAGTTCATCCTAGGGAGTATACAAACTCGTGTCTAGTAGAGCCTTACTCATGAATGTGTTGCACACCACATTTATAATTAGGGCTGCTTGGATATTTAGGAAATATGACTTTTCTTCATAATCCAGATCGTGCAATAGAGTGAAGTTAAGAAGTCAATTTTCACTTGCAATTTTCACTTGTACCTGATCATGTTATGCTTACTTTGGTTATGGTTAACAGTAGCTAAAATGTCAACATGCAACCTGCATGAAAGGATCTTAAGTTATCAAAATTTAGACTAGATTGAGCTCATTTTATTCGATCGCCCACTCCATAAGGTGTGTACGTGTTTTTATGTTATTTGCATCTAAAGTTGTCTTTGTACCATCTGTATCACATTGGTTCAATTGAGAAAGATATAGTATGGTTATCCATATGCTTAAAAAATGATGGGTTACCTAATTACATATATGAGTTGTAGCATTTCCAAGCACATCTTCTTAGGAGGATGTAACAAACTCTTGAGTTCTATATTTCCTCCATATTTATAGGATCTATTCCTATAGAGGACACTCGTTCTTAGTTTATGATATACTTAGAATTTTTAGCGTTACACGTGTACTCGAAATTGATGTTGTTGAACCAGTTTCTTTTAGTTAGAAGAAGGCAGTGACACAATCTGATAGGTTAAAGTATCAGTGCAATAAGGTTACTAGAGAGGTACCTAATTGGCTGAGAAAGCCCAAATTTTCTCCATATATCATCCTGAATATGTTAAGAGTTGGCTTTTTATATGTATGTGCCAACCACCCCGAATAATTACTAATAACATTTGTATTCTTTTCATGGTTATAAAACCTAGGGATAAGTGTAATAATTACTGCAAATGATATATGTATGGTGGTTCCTACTATGATCTATGTTTTGTCTATAGAGGATTAGTATGAGACTAAAGGGCACAGTTAACAAAAGGAAAATTGATGGGTTCGACCTAAGTTATGATTAGTTAGGTTGTACATAGTGGCATTAGAGTACATGAAGCTACTAGTTTTGATTAGAAGGTACTTGTTAGATAGGAAGAATGTGAGAATAAAGCTTTAATGACACGGTCCGAATATGTGTATGTAGAGCTTGTAGTTAGAAAGAGATGGGATATGTAAAATCCCCTAAACATTGGAGTAGGGGTGATATGAGGATGCTATAGAGGAGTGAGATAGGTGATCATGAAAGAGTGATTGCTAAGTGTATGAGGCAAGAATAAGGTATCAACTCTTCAACCTTAAGGAGTTATAAAAGCGCACCTAAGAACAACTTTGTAAACCTTCTTAGACAGAAAAGTCATTTTATCATTGATTCCAGTCTTGCTAACAACAAGAAAAATAGAGGGGAATAGAAAGGTCACATAGATAGAAGATACACGGACCTAGTTCATCTACATCATTAGTACGCAAGATATAGTTCATCTACATCATTAGTACACAAGATAAGTAGAGCATTATACACATGTATAGACTTCCATCAAATTGAATAGAGCTACCACATGATTCATTTAATATATGCCAGTAGTAATTCATTAATCATTGTCCAATTAAGAGAGAGGAGAAATTGACCATATGCTAGTTGTTCTTATTTGTTATCTTTCCTGGGAAAAGAGTTGGAGTACCCTCACTTGTTATAAAAAAAAAAGAGGAAATCTATTAGTATGGCCACACCTATCTAGTTAAGCCAAAACCGGCTAACTCTAAGACGTTATGAATCATGATATAACTTTTTAGGTAACTGGAATTTACATGTTATTAGAGTGCATGTTTTATGGTGCGTTCAAGATTCACTATTTATTTTATATTTTAACCTTCAAAAGGCACCAAATATTGAGTGTGATGTAACACACGAGCTGGTAATGAAGGTAAATTTGACCTCGGTCTCCTACTCCAGAAGATGAACTATTGAGGATTTTTTTTCTATCTTAATTGTAGTATTTATATTGACTTAGAAGGAAGCCAAGTTCCAATAGTAGAAGAAGACCTATAATAATTCTTAGGAGATTGAAAAGAGTAGATGGGGAAATCAATTGTATGTGCTTTGAGGTGAGTAAGGAATATGAGCAAAACTATCCCATCCTTGACTTAATGCTTAAGATAGTGTGTTTTCCCGTAATATGGTAGAACGGTTCTATAGGATATCTAGTAGTTTCCAAAGATGGTTTGTTATATAATTATACATGTTTCATGTTTAGTAACTTATCTATTTGTATGTCATTTGCCCTATGTGGATTACTTTTGACACTACCCAGGGGTACACTCTAGATGTAACATGGCGTACTTGACCCCGAAGGGGTCTCATACAAGCCCTTAGCATATCATAACATAAGATAATAGAAAAGTACGGAAATTTTAATAACTTTATCTATACAGTCGAAGTCTTTTCAAAAGCAAGCGGAAGTTTTACTACACTTTGTCTCAAACCATCTAAACTCAACTTTGAATTAAACCCTTTGGTACAAAGCCCATACAATAGTCTCATAACATGAAAGTAAAAGACATAAAGGAAATAGTGGGTTTTCTCCTAGAAGCTATGAGGACTCACCAAATTTTCAACTCATTTGCTCGTTAGAAACCTATCCTCAAGAATGGAACTCAAATCATCGAACCCTACATTTGATAAGAATCTAGGCAAAGTATGCGTTAGTACAAAATGTACTAAATATGTTAGCTAGCATAACATCATAAGAGCATAATATCATATGGGTTAGTCAACAAAGGACATAATCCAATACTTCATGAAACATCAACTATAAGCATAAGAGACAATATCATAATCATAAGTAAAATCTCCAACATAAGCATCATATAAGCCCTATTCAACTCTTAGTCATTCATGTCATAATAGGACTACTCTCAAGTAACCTCAAAGCATACTTGTGCAATCCATGAATAATACCCCATAATCCCATCCAAGCTAAGTATTCCTTTTTGGTCATCTTAATCATAGGCTATATGCATAGTCAAGACCTAGGCTTTCATATCAGAAGAGCACTATACTCCTAAGTAACCTCAAAGCATACTTTTGCAATGCGTGAATGACATCCCATAATACCATTCACACTAAGCATAACCTTGAAGTCACCATATTCATACTTACCATTCATTTGGTCTCATTCTTAGCTTAACTCTCATAACCAAGGGAATCTCTCACCTTTATTTAATCATAACATAACAAGGAAGGCAACTATAGCATAAACTTGTCTAAGCATACCTCATATAAGAGAAACACTTCATGAGTCACCTTAAGGCAAGCTTGTGTCATGAATGAACAAGGCCCCATAATCCTACCCATACTAAGCTAGACACTTTAGGTTCTTCATTCATATTTATTATCTTTTAACATCATAAAGACAAGGAGAATCACCATTGGTAATGCATGTATTGGAGGGGCCTACGTACCAAGCTACAATCTAAACTAGTCATGCTCATGTTCATAAATGCAAGGGGGGTCACCTCAAGGCATACATGTTTAGTTCATCATGAAGGAAAAGGGTACTCACTTCAATCCATACATATCATGGAATCATAAAGACAAGGGTAATCACCTCTAGTCATACATATCATGGAATCATAAATAAAAGGGGGGTCTCCACAAGTCATACATATTAATGGAATATATGTATTCACCTCCATATTCATTTTAATGTGTAATGTAGGTATTCGCCTCCACATCAACACATAAGGATCATAGGTAATTGCCTCAATGATCAACATAAAGGCTAATGGGTAATCACAGCTTGCCTTAGGAGTCATGCATACATAAAGGGTAATCACCTCACACTCCCACATATCATGACATGGGTAATCATCTCATGTTTAACTAATTAGAAGTAAGGGAACTCACCTCACATTCCTATTATGTAAAGGTTATTTGGGGGAATCACCACAAGCCTCATCACATCACATAGTCATAAGATTTAGATTCATTTTCGGTGAGAATAGACTTTCAACCTAGAATCATTCTATGTGAGAGAACCTTTCATGTCATATCATATTCATGCATAATAACATATCTAGAATTCTACATTAGACATGGATATCATCATAACTCAAGTAATTCTATCACATCATACATTCAAGCATTCACAAGGTAGATTAGGTATATAAAGGTCTTCTACCATAAATATATCCATTAAGCTTCTATTCTCATAGAGACTTTACTCTCAAAGTCTTAACATACCTAGTTCATCATATTGGATTTACTTTCAAAACCCTAGTGATCAACATTCATGACTACAAGCCTTACACTCAAAGCTTACTTCTTACAATCATAATACATATCTAGATTTCAAGATATTCTAATCACATTCTTCGTTATTAGGTGATTCTAGTCATAATTCATCATAAAGTTTCAACTTCAACTTTACTACTCAAGATCCATCATATATACCATAATCTAGTTCAATTCATGTATACATGTTCTTATTCTTGAACAATTACTACTAACAACATCAATTCTAGAAGATCATCTCTAAGTCTTCACTTTCACCTTTCATGACATAAACCCACATAATATCTAAATTTCATCAATTAGACTAGGGTTAACCATGGAAATCATATAAATTCATCAGAATATCATAATTCAATACTAAATTAACCATAAACAAGTATTATCCACTCAATTGGAATCATACTCAAACACTACCCACAACATAGGAAGAAACCCTAGCTAGAATTGGTTTTTGTGTTCACAATTGGAGGAAATCTAGGGGGCTCAATGGATGGAAGAATCCATAGATGAATAAGCTAACATACCTTCATTCAAATCCCTCACCAACCTTGCATCAATGGAAGAATTCTGCCCTACCTTCCTTCTCTTCTTCTTCTTCTTCTTCTTCTTCTTCTTCTTCTTCTTCTTCTTCTTCTTCTTCTTCTTCTTCTTCTTCTTCTTCTTCTTCTTCTTCTTCTATACTTTCTAGAGAGAGAATTTCTTAAGGGAATTGGGTTTGTTTTGGGGTCTTGAAATTATGTCTAGAATCAATGTATTTAAGGGGTCTATTAGGTTTCTATAGGGGGTATAATTAATAATAAACCATCCACACTTAACCCCTAACTAATAAGGAATTAACCCCTAAGTCCCCAACTTAAAACAACTAATCACCAAAACTGCCCCACCCCCGAGACCCCTACCCACGGACCGTGGGTGGGTCAATGGACTGTACTGGTCCTTCGTGGGTGGTGGACTGCAACTCTAAAATGAGGCCTTGACCCACGACCCCTTCCCATGGGGCGTAGGTCCACCTACTATCCGTGGATCCCCCAACCATGGGTGGATTGTTTTTGACAGCTTTTGGGGCTGCTTTAGGGTCCTCCTCAGGGACCCTTTGGTTGGTCTTTGGGGAGTCGTACCTTGACGTTTAACCCCTAAACCCCTTATTCTAAGTATGGGAAGCCATTTTATGATTCTAACCCACACATCAAACTCTAGAACTCTCATGTCTCTAGAACTCTTACGTTAGGCTCTAGTTTCACCTACTAGTTTCCGGGGTATTATAACTTTCTCACATGTTACCTTATATCATAGAATTCTTGCATGTAAGGGTTTTCCACTTTGGATCACCCTTGTTTATTGCGATATGTTTTCATATGACCTTTTCCCTACATGTTATTTATTACACCGGTTACTTTCCACATGTCGCTTTTCCATATTGTGTGGGTACTGCAGGCTAATTGATCATATGCTATGGGAAAAATTAGTGCTCATGGGTTTTATATGAATCACATATCACTTGTTTACATGTCATATGCATCATAAACCATTTCTATATATATTACATACCTCGTAGCCTACTTGCTTAAACATTACAGGTCTTATAGCTTTTTTGGCCATGTGTCATGTGCTCACTTGCTTATACTTCATATGTGTACTTATTTACATGTGAGTCCACCTATCCATGCAATATAACGCACTTGCTCAATGTGATTTGTGTTCTGTAGTTCATTTTATTTATGTCTACATGTCTTATAGTCTACTTTCTTACATATTATATATTTTGTAGCTTTAGTACTCATGCATCATGTGCTCATTTAGTCCATTTGATACATGCATGTATGTTATGCGCTCCCTTTTGTGCTAGTCTGTCGATGTGGCATACTCAATGTGACTTATTTATCTGTATACTATGCCCCTCTGTGCTTATTGACTGGAGTTTTGAACATTTTAGGAAAACGTTTCCTTGTATCATTATGTAGTAATGATTTTGACCAGAAAAGGTTAGGCTTATATGTAAATTTTATCACAGCCATAGATAAATAACTTAGCATAATGCCTTAACCAAAGGTGCGACATACAATTTTAGAGTTTATATTGATAGGTATGCGTTCTTATAAGACTTATCTCAAAAACTTCATAAGATAAAAGAGTTGGAAAAGTAGAACCCCGATAGGTTAGTCCTATGATTTTATCTATCCATTTCATATAATTTTTTTGGGAGATACTATAGTTATTCTTGATTGTTAAGGCTCGGAAGCTGAGCACAAAAGGTGTAACCTCCATTGAAGTATTGTGGAAGGACTAGAATATAACATAAGATAAATGGGAATAGAAGATGGTAGAGATCCTAAATACCCCTCCACATTTTAAAAATCGACATAAGGATCTGAGACCATGTGGTCCCTATATATGATCATAAGTCCTACTAGCATTTGTTCATTTGATATGTCATTTGCATGTCTTGTGTTTAGGTATATTAAATTCCTTATTTGTATCAGTTCTACTTGTATCTTCAGTGAATTACATGGTCGAGAAAGGGGTTTAATTTTTCATATTTTTATTTCATGAACCATATATATTGAGACATCATGAGAGACTTGTCTATACGTGTTTTAGGTTAGTCTATAGATTGTGGATAGTCCCATTTACAAAGGAATCTCTCACAAATCGCCAAATGAAATTCCAAGATTAACCCAACTATCAACTACACCTATCATTCGAGGACGAATGATCAAAAGGGGGAAGGATGTAACACCCCATATTTTACGTGTACTAATTTTATTTATATGGCATTTATAAATTGCTTTGTGGTATAGTTATAGACTCGGTTTCCTATGCGACTAAGTGAACTCGAAAAAAAATTGAACTCAAGAGAGTAAAAGGTGGTATTTGATGTAAAATTCAAAGTAGTCAAGTGTGTATTAGTGTTACGGTCTTGTAAAAAAACTAAGATTGGGAAAACGGTGTAAAATAAGCTAGGTGCTTGCTTGACTACACTATGCTAGTAGGTGACAAGTAGGTGAAGCACCTACTTAGAATTAGTGGACTACATTTTAAGTGAAATGGGAAAGTAGGTGATGCACCTACTTAGAATTAGTGGACTACATTTTAAGTGAAATGGGAAAGTAGGTGATGCACCTACTTAGAATAAGTGGACTGCATTTTAAGTAAAAAGGTCAAGTAGGTAATGCACCTACATAGAATAAGTGGACTGCATTTTAAGTGAAAAGGGAAAGGAGGTGATGCACCTACTTAAAAACTTGTGGTATAAATTGAGGAGGTGATGCACCTGCTTGCTTAAAGTAAAGGACCATAATATTTATCCAATTTGTTATGTTAAAACATCTAGAAGGGACCTCAAAAGGACTCAAGCTTATCACATCTCCTTCATTACTTATTCTCTAGAAGATTTTTCTAAGGAAAGACATAGAAGCTCCAAGAGTTCTGGTCTACAGCTTCACCATTAAAATCTGAAGCAAACCCTTTATTTTTAAAGTACAAGTTGGTAGAACATTTCCCATCTTAAGGAATTCAAGTGAATAATCTGATTTAACCTCAAGGTAAGGGGGAGAGGACAACCTAAACCTTCAAGAATCCAAGTCTTAGCAAGTGAGGTTTCTGTCCTGCAAGGTAAGCTATGGAAATTTTCATCCCTCTTTTGTTCTTGCATTGTTTGTTAAATTTTGTATGTGCTAATGAACTTAGGAGTGTTGCCTCTATATGGTGTGATCTTGGTAATTATTCAGGAAGGATGTGCTTGTTGGGACAGCCATGGAGTGGAGTCCCCTTAAATTTTGATTGTGAGCTCGTTTTGAGCATCTTAAATGTAATGTTAGTGGGAACTAATGGGATGTTGATGGAAAGTCGTGAGTTCATATTGCTACTTCCACATTGTGATGCATAGGGACTGTTTTGTGTATCGTAAAATAAGAGGGTGTGGCTGGATATATGTGCATAGAAGTCATGGGAACTAGTTAGAGGATAGAACATTGGAAGTGTAGTGATACACCTCTTAATTGATTGTTGCATGAGCTTACTTTATGCCATCCTTTTGTATACTATTTTCCAAACGTTATGAAAACCAAGGAGTTTCGGAGGACCGTAGAGGACCTTATAATAAGGTTGTATACTATATGAAAAAAAATAGAGGAGAATGGGTGGGAAGAACACCCTTGATGGGATCAATTATAGATTTACTGTCAATTACTATTTTGGTCTGATCAAGTAGCCCAAACTTGCTGATCAACTACTAATGCTAGTTTTATTATTTACTACATTATAGATAAATAATCTAAAAGAAAGATGGTTAACTCATTGTAATATCCAATGCTGTGCATCAAGATATATAAGGCTATTTGATTTCCTATTTCTTTGGCATGAATCTAACACTTGTATTACAAAGTAAGTTTTCTAAGTGCCCTTCGTAGTGACTGTTCCATAGTGGCAGTATAAGATCACCAATATAGCTAATTATCTCTTTTCTACTCCTTAGAGCATTAACGTGTGTACTCTAAATATGAGTTTATTACTAGATATATGTGCTTACTCTACAATGTATTAGCATGCAAGGCTTAAACATGTTTCATCATCAAAGTACTAACCCTTGGCACGTATTCCTCTTATATAAATCAAAATGATCCTAGATTACACATGGTACATATGTTTATATGTTGGATATACAATCTACCCATATCTTGCCAACTTGCTTCAATGGTCTGCTCCATCATATAAGTCATCTTTCCACATGTTCATATGCTTCTTTTATTGGTTATCACTCCCACTGTGTTAGACTATAATGTTATCTCACAAGATCCCTACTTGCTTTATTGTACATTTTATATGTACTTACTTAGAATATGTATCCGTCCCTAAGTTGAATCTGCCTATGTGCTTCCTTGGTTCCACGACCTTGCATTTGACATTAATTAGTAAGTATTTGGCTATCATATAGAGTTCATATCTCTTGTCTGAATGTTAAATGTTTGATTTGTGCTTCAATTTGAGATGTCAAAAATGTTTATTGAGACATATAAGTTCCTAAGTATTGTGTTGGTGTTACAATTGCTTCCCATGTCATTGTTACTATCTTAAGACCATATTTATATGTCTCCTACTACGTTTTACTGTCACAAAGTTGAATAACGTTGTGACCACCAAAACAACAATCTCAAAAGAGTTGTAAACATCAAAACAACAATATCAAAGATTAAAGAGACGAGGTAAAATGAATTTATATAATTATGGGTGGCAACTCAGGGGTTAAAATAACTAGCATGGGCCGATCCTAAATCTAGTACGTAAGAGTGCCAGCTCAGTGGTTGTAATACCTAACATGGGCCGATCCCAATCTATATTATAATGGGTGGGAGCTCAGGGGCTAAAAGCCTAGCATGGGTCGATCCCGATTTGTATATTTATGAGGACCGCATCCCAGGGTTTAAATTGCCTAGCATGGATCATCCTCTTTTACCACTGATCATCTAGTCATTTGTATCATATGCCTTATAAAGATTACAAAGCACATAAAAGTAAAGAAAAAAGTGTAATGGTCTCTAATCCTTATCTATTTGTATTTGGTTTCACTTGAGCTCTCATTTTACATATGGTTGTGTTATGCCTTACATATTCAGTACATTCTTTCATACTGACATCTCTTATTAGGGACGCTGCATTCCATGTTGCAGGTACATGTACTCAACTAGTAGATCTCCCCAATAGAAACACATGATACTCAGCGATTGTTGGTGAGCTCTAGGTTGATTCGGGGCTTTGCTAAGTCTTTTTATGCGTACTTTGATAGTTGTACCATAATGGATTCTAGTAGAGGCTTTGTAGACATTGTAAAGCTGTCATCTGTATTCATAGTTTTACTCGTCACATGTATCGGTTCAGCTAGTCAACATGTTGTATATCTATTCTCTTTAGTAAATACATATGCATTTTAGTTTATTTCTCATCATAGGTCACTTGTAAAGCATGTGTTCATATGGTACTTTTCGGCCTCACCTAGGGTTGGGGTGTGACATTTACTCTGACGAATATCGAAATTATTTAAGAGATCAATATGATTCTTCTGAGCCTCTAATTTTTTTCTTTTTGATCGCAAGAATTTCTGACTATTGGGAGAAGCAAGTTCATGATTATGATTTGAGACAAGCCTAGCTATAACCCACTTTTCTTCTTCTTTCTTTGACATATATATCATCACTTTGCACCCCTCTCTAATCTCATCTTGTTGCTTATTACTCTCAAGACTTTTGTTTGAACGAAATCCTTCTTTTGAACAAACAAAATCTTGACCAATAATTGATTTATCTTTTCTTGATCTACTAATTTGATTTTTGTGCACACTAAAATCATTACGATGAGCATAATCAAGATAAAATTTAAATCCACTATCAAGGGATTGAAATTCCATACCGATGTAAGGCTCTCTTAATACTTGATCACCTAGTTGAGGAATAACAGTTACAACTGCATTCATGTTGCTTTCCATATCCTCCAAGGAATCTTCAATTCCTTTTGCATTTTGCTCTTCCAAATTAGAGATTTCAAAAGTGTCCTGCAATACAAATATTAGATATTAGACTAATAGGGTAAGTTAGCTTAAAAATTTAAAATATTTTCCATGGCTAATGTATTGAACTTTTCCAATTTGCTGAAAAGTTCTAAAAAGTATTCTTAAAAATCATTTTCACCACAAAACATAAAATTCATCATATGGTGAAACAAGAAAATTTCTTTGAAATAACGTTTAATTTGTTTTGATATATGGACTTTGAGTACTATTTAAATTGGAGTACATATAGTGGTATTAAGTAAAATTTTGTTTTAGTGAATTTGTTGTGTTGTTGATTGTATGAGAACAGAAAACTAAGCTTGAAGCAATGGAAATACCTATCCAAACATTTTTTCATGTTGCGAAAAAGACTTAATAAGTAATGTAAAAAAAATGTATGAGAAAAACGTTACCATGATGATTGTTTCAAATTGCTTCAATGGTTTATGTCAGTTTCTTCAATGGTACGTTGTTGAAGAAGGAGCGTGAATATGACGAAGAAAGTTGAACGATTTTTTTTCTTTTCGGTAAGACAAGTAACAATCCTAAACAAATTTGTATAATTAATTTAGATTCCAAGATACAATATAACACTCTTTTGTTATTTTTATTTAAATATTAATAATAATTGAATATATTAATTAAGAAAATTAAGTATTTCTAAAAATGAGGTGCCCGTGTAAGTTTCTTATCCACTATCGATGGATAGTAGTTAAACTCTTCTTAATATTATATTTTACAACAAACTTATAAAAATATTATTATAATGTTCATGAACTTAAATAAAAATCTATAAATACACAAACTAAAAAATAAATATTTTATATATAATATAAAAAATATTACATAAACGAAAATGAAAACTATAAAATAGGTTTTCCATACCATAAAAAGAGGGAGAATGATATAGCCCAACAGTATTGCCATTAAGATTTAAGTTCTCAATGCCAGTGTGTGCAATTTTTTTGGACGGTCAGATAAGTGACACATAATAACATGTGTGTGCATAGTTTAATCATCAACAGGGGCGGAGCTATGACATGGCGAGGGTGGTCAGATGAACAAGCTTCGTCGGAAAATTTTTATCGGTATATATACTAAATATCGAGTTTTTTTGGGTATATACTAACTGTTGAACAACCTTGACACAATAAAGGTTGATAGCCCAACAGTTAAGGTTGTGCAAAGATGCCTCAGCGTTCCGGGTTTCGAGCCCAAGTGTTGGCGTTTTCTTTAAATTTTTTCATTATTCCGTTTGTTCTCTTAGAAAAGGAAAAAATCAGCCTGGGTTCGATCCCAGGCTTGAACATTTCATTTATTTAATATTTGTTCCATTTTTCTCTTAAAAAAAAGTACAAAAATTACCTTTTTTAAGTTAAGAAAAACAAAAGGTCTATTTTTTACTTTTCTTAATTTTAAAAAAGAATAGATTCATAGTTGTCTTTTCCTTTTAGTTTTTTGACTTCTTCTTCTCCCAAAAACCCTTTACAACTTTAATCTTTACCTTTCTCTAATCTCTCTTCTCAACTTTCATACATACTTGCAAGTTTTAAGAAATTGGAAGCTTTAATCATTGTATATTTCTTCCTCAACCGCCATTGAAGTATGAAAAGGTATTTCTTAATTCTTTTTTTCCTTTAGTTTAGTGTTTTTCTAATCATGTGTTGAAAGACTTGAATATCTTAATTTTTATGTTAAAAGATACTTTATTTATTTGAGTATCGATCAACTATTTGGTGTATTGTGGATGATTTTTAATAAGTTTGGTATACTTAAACTTGACTACTATTTCAGTTTGGTGTTCAATGAGTTTGGAGAGATAGTGTTTTAGAGTACCCAAAACAAGTTTGGCGCCTCAAAATCAAAATCAAAATCAACTACGCCTAGAAAAAAATGTCAACCAAATAGAAATATCATCTCACTTTTCCCAAAGATAAGAATTTGATGTAAATGATTTAAAGGTTGATCCGGCTGAAAGAACTCCAATTTTGAATTATCATCCAAACCTTCGTGATGAGATAAGGAGGGCATATATCATTAAAGGTCCTTGTCAACCTCAAAATCATCAGTTTCCTCAAACTGATTTTTTTGGAACACCACGTCGTTTTGTTTATACGTGGTTTGATGAATATCGTGATTGGTTGGAATACAATGTTAGTGCGGATGCTGCTTATTGTTTACCTTGTTATTTGTTTCAAGGAGAAAACATTAATCAAGGTGGTGGTAATGTATTTTCAACTAAGGGATTTACAAATTGACATAGAAAGGATAGCTTTGCTACACATATTGGTCCACCGAATAACGTTCATAATCAATCCAAAAGAAAGTGTGAAGATCTCATGCGAGAACAACAATCCATTCAAGCCGCATTTTACAAGTTGGATGATAAAAGTAAGAATGAATATCGGATTCGGTTAAACGCTTCAATCGATGTGGTAAGACTTCTCTTGGATCAAGGTTTTGCATTTCGTGGTCATGATGAGAGTGAATCGTCATTGAACAAGGGTAATTTTCTTGAAGTTCTTTCTTGATTAGCTGCTAGATGCGATGCAATTAAACCTTTTTTGTTAGAAAAAGATCCAAAAATAATAAAATGACTTCTCATGATATCCAAAAAGATATTGTGATTGCGTGTAAGATTGAAACAGTTAAGGCTATAATAGAGGATATAAATAGTGACTACTTTGTTTTATTGGTTGATGAATCTAGAGACATGTCACGCAAAGAGTAAATGGCTATTTGTCTAAGATATGTTGACAAAATGGGCTTTGTGATGGAGGCATTTATTGGACTTGTTCACATTAAAGATACTAGTGCTTTATCTCTAAAGAAAGCAATTGTAGATGTACTTGCTCACCATTCTTTGACTTTATCTAATGTACGTGGGCAATGTTACGATGGGGCAAGTAATATGCAAGGTGAGCTAGGTGGTCTTAAAACGTTGATTAAACAAGAAAGTAGATCGGTTCATTTTGTTCATTGTTTTGCTCATCAACTTCAATTGACTCTTGTTGCGGTTTCTAAAAAGTGTGCTCAAGTAGGTGAACTTGTATTATTAATTTCAAATATTTTGAATGTGTTGGGAGCTTCTTTTAAACGTGTGGATAATTTTCGAGAATCTCAAAAAAAGCATCTCCAAATGGCATTGGATATGGGTGAACTAGAAACGGGTAGAGGGTTGAATCAAGAACCTGGTCTTGTTAAAGCCGGTGATACTCGTTGGGGATCTCACTACAAGTCATTTGGAAACTTTATTAGTAGCTTTGACTCTATTGTTGATGTACTTGATACTCTTGTTGAAAATGCAAGTACTTTGGAAGAAAGAGCAAACGCATCGGGATTTCTCAAAAGTTGTCAAACGTTTGAGACTATTTTCTTGTTGCATTTGATAACATATGTTTTAGGAATCACAAATGATCTTAATATTTCATTACAGAAAAAGGAGCAAGACATTGCAAATGCCATGATTCTTGTAAAGGTAGCAAAGAGAAGGTTGCAAGATTTAAGAGATAATGAATGGGATCCTCTCTTAAAATAAATATTGGATGGGATTCACTTAAAGAAAAGGTAGAAGCATTTTGTATCAAGCACGACATTTCATTATCTAATTTTGGTGATCCATATGCTAATTCTGGGAGATCACGACGTAAAGTAGTTATTTGTACTACTTTGCATCATTATCGTGTGGATGTGTTTTATAAAATCATTGATTGGCAATTAAAAGAACTTAATGATCGTTTCAATGAGGTGACAAGTGATTTGCTTAATGGAGTATCTTGCTTGAATCCAATTGATTCATTTTATAGTTTTGACATAAAGAAGATAATGAGAATGGCTGAATTATATCCTCATGATTTTGATGGGTCTAACATGAGAGCTCTTGAGAATCAACTTGTTAATTACATTATTGATGTTCGTGATATTGATGAAAGGTTCTCCAATTTGGGTGGACTTGGAGAACTTTCAAGAAAGTTGGTTGAGACAAAGAAGCATTTAGCCTATTCTCTCGTATTTCTTTTAGTGAAGGTTGCTTTACTTCTACCTGTTGCCACTACTACAGTTGAAAGAGCTTTTTCGGCAATGAAGATTATCAAGAATGACTTGCGAAATCGAATGGATGATGAATTGTTACATGGTTGCAAAGTGCCTTGTGTAGAGAAAAAAGTATTTAAAGATGTTTCTAATGAGTGTATTATGAAAACATTTCAAGAGATGAAGTGTCGTCGAGTCCAATTGTAGTTACCACTTTACAATTTACATATTTTGGTGTGTATGAAACTATCCGTCAATATATTTGTCCTACTTCATCTTCCTTAGTTTATCCATTGATATTTTATAAGTTTCCGTTTTAAGAATTTTCATTTTGGATAGTTTGTTAATTTGATATTGAGGTATGACTATTTTGAAGCCAATCTTTATAATCTGACTAGCAAGGTTTATTTTTTTACTTGTCCTAAAGTATGAACATCCTTGGCGAAAATCCTGGCTCCGCCACTGATCGTCAATGCACATAACATTGACCATGCATTTGATTAGGAATGACAATGGGGCAATGTGGGGCGGGGCACGTTAAACTTAATCCATAAAATTGTTAATTCATCTTGCGCTGCTTCGTATAAAAAATTATTTTGTTTTCAATCTGTCCCACCCCGTCTTGCATAGACCCCTCCCGCATAATTTTTTTAATATTTTCTTCTTCTAGTTAAGTTTGATACTAAAAATAAAATTCATAAAAATAAATTCATTTTTACATTAAGTTGTATTAATTTAATAGAGCAATGACTTAAAAATTATTTTTTCGAGATAAATTGGGAAACAAGTAAGAAATTGTAATATATTTTATTGAACCATTTTTATTTACTATCTTGAATATTTCAACAGCTTTAAAAATATTATATTAATAAATAATACTCTATCATTCTTATAACATGTAAAAAATTAACATTAAGTTTGAATCTACATAAAATCACATATACCCGCATTCCGCCCCCTTGTGCAACCTTAAACCGACCCCGCCCCGCATAGCCTTACACCCACTCCGCCCCGCATCCCACCCGCCCCACACAACCTTAAACTCATCCCGCCCTGCATAGCTTTAAGCTCACTCTGCTCCACATCTGGCCCGCCTCATTTTTATCCCTACATTTGATGCGAATTTTCCCTACTTTTGTCTTATTTTGATCATTTCCCATAAACATAGATTGCCTACAGACAAATCTTGTCAGCCGAAATCATTTTTCTATCGAAAGTCCCACAATTGAAAGAAAGAATAATCGTTTTAAGGAAAATAACTAAGAACAATAAATGAATATGTAAAAGATCAAGATTGTGGCTCCATGGACAGAAAATTTGAGCGCTACATATAGCAAACATGTTGAGCTGATTTGGTAATAAAACTTAAAAGTCAGTGGCTTTGAACTTTCATACTCAAGTTTGACTCTACTTTTCCCAAACTAATAATGTTTCTTGTCGACCAACTTGATTAATATCCTATTATTTTTGTGACATATTGTACTAAAAAGAGTCCACCTAATTGGAAAAGTAATGACTACGAATTTGGCTGGAAATTTGCAAAAAAAAATAATACTCGTGATATAGTTTGATCTGACATATTATACAAGAATTTTTTTTGAAAGTTATGATCTAAAATAAGTAGTAGATATTTTCATGGCTCTAAGTTATTTCATTAAAGATCAATAAAATAAAATAAAATTATTACGAAATATAGAAATGTGTCAATTTTAATTTGTTGTGACAAACTGAGAGGAAAGTGAGACATAAAAATTGAGATAAAGAGAGTAATAATTTACAACAAACACGTTTTTGAGTTACTAATGTAAAAGTTACATGTTTGGTAGGGGGGATATACATGTTAAACATATGGCACACGAACTCACAATTTTTCTATAAAACTAAGTATTGTATGCATATATTTTATAAAATTGGCATAACATTATTTGTTAGCACCTATCGTACAAGCTAAGAAATCTAAACGATGCACTTGATTGGATGTTGAGTTATTTTATCAATTGAACTAGGGATCACTTGCAATTTATACGTTGCTCATTCGAGCTGAATATCATTTGAGAAAAAGAAAAAATACCGATCCCTACAAGTATAAAAATTAGGAATGGCAATGAGGCAGGGCGGGGTGGATTTAAGGTTGTGCCGGGCGGGTGGGATGCGGGGCGAGTAGAAGTGGGTTTTAAAAAAAATTAATGTGGGGCAGAGAGGGGCGGGTTGCGGGTATACGTGATTTCATGTGGGTTGAAACTTTATTTTTACTTCTTACATGTTATAAGATTGATAGAGCATTATTTATTAAAATAATTTCTTTAAAACTACTAAACTATTCAAGATAGTAAATGAAAATGGTTCAATAAAATATATTACAATTTCTTACATGTTTCCAATTGACCTCTAACAAATAAAATTTTAAGTCACTATCCTATTAAATTAATATAACTTAATGAAAAAATGAATTTCTTTTTATGAATTTTATTTTCATTATCAAACTTAACTAGAAAAAAAATATTAAAAAAGTTATGCGGGGCAGGGGTGGGACGTGGTGGGGCGGATTTAAAATGAAAAAATTGTTATGCGAGATGAGGCGGATTAAAAATTATGCAGATTAAGCTCAACCCGTCCCACCCTGTCCCGCACCGCCCCATTCTCATCCCTAATAAAAATGTGTATTTTGAGAAGATGAGAAGAAAAGGAATGATGAGTTGAATAATTCTAAATTTGGTTATTAAAGATAGGCAGCCATATCTTCTCTATAACTGTCGGTAAAGAGGGCCTTAATTCCAAGCATTTTGTCACGTATACACCATTGAACTAACCGTTTTGTCTCATTTTCCACACTTTCCTGTATCAGTGTGATTTGAAAGTAATAGCCTACCAAATCAATTAGTATTTGAATCATAATTTCTACCCAACTTTATCCCTTGGAAGTTCTATGATACTCCTAGTAAAACATTTGACTTAAACAAACATACTAGCATGATTAAAACATGTGTCGACCGGATGGATGGATACTCGCTGCCTTATAGGCTTCTTCGCTTATACAAAAAAAACTCTCATTCCACGTGTGTGAGTGTGGATTTTCATAGTTGGCTTCATTTGTTAGTTGAATCATTATACTCACGACTTTGTCGACTTAACCCCGCAATTCACTAAACTGTAATGTTTTAAACCACTTTTTCATTCGACGTGCAGGGGCAGAGCCACCTTAGTAGAAGGGGGTTCATCTGAACCCCCTTCGACGGAAAATTATATTATTATACATGATTAAAATAATACTTTATGTATATATAATAGATGTCGAACTCCTTTCGGCTACTTCGTGTGTCTATTCTACTGATTTTGATCAACCCTCTTATTGAAAATCCTGATTCTGCCACTGTCGACGTGTGTGAGTGTTGCACAACATCTTACACATGAAATTTCATGTCATTTTTAATGTCGTATAAGAAGTTAAATGTCAAAAATAATAATAAAAAAGTTTTCACATTAAATTTTTCATTATCATGTTCTTCTTATTTGCTCATAATTGAGCATTGAATTCATGTCAAATTGGTCTAATTCTTCCTATTTGTCATGAACTTTTTTACACTAAAAGTTCACCAACACAAACCCAATAAATTTTCATTATAATTTTTGATTAATTACATAAATTCACAAAATTCATTTGTTATTCTTCAAGCTTCTTCACAAAAAATTTCAATTTTTCAATAGGTGAAATGATCTGATAGACTCTTATACTTGTATGAGTTTGTATTCTAAACCCTTTTACTCTATATATTATCAACCGGACCCTTGAACTTATTAAAACACAATATTTGAAACCACTCTGGCCATTGACAAAATCTATGTGGCATAAATATTATTGAGTTAGAAAAATGTGTGAATACACTTGCTTCCAAGCGCGTAAATACACTATATTTTATTTTAAAATATTATTTTTTTAATTAAAAAAACTTATTTCTTCATTAACCCTCTCTCACCCCCCGCCCCGCCCCACCCCAACTTATCTTCTTCTCAACACTCTTCACACCCCTAATCCTAACCTTTCTTCTCGTCTTCTTCGACAAAATCACTTACAACACCCATTCTTTCTTTTATTCTTCGAAATCACTCGCTATAAACTCTATTTTGCTTGTTTTTCTTCTTCAACCCACTCTCCTCTTTGTAACAAATCAAAATCTCGCCATTAATTTCTTTTTGCAACCCCCATTTTTCTAACTTCTTAATATTTTTATTTTAAAAGTTGAACTCATTGTTTGTCTTAGTTAGATTCAAAGAGGATGTATAATATGAATTAATATAAAGGGTGATCGTGAGTATTGATAAAGTTGAAAACTCCATTGATAAACTTGAGAAAGCTTGAAGAACAAGAAATGAGTTTTATGAATTTATGAAATTAATTCAAATTTATGATTGGGGCTCGTTGGGTTTGTGTTGGTGAACTTGTAGTTGAAATTTCTAGTCAAATAAAGAAGAATTTCATATATTTGGCATGAATTTGGTGCTCAAATTGTGAGCATATATGAGGATTGAAGAACATGACTATTCAAAAAATTTCACAATTTACAAGAGTTAAATATTTGATTTTTTAGTTTCTTAATATTTAATTTGTTACGTGTCATTGAAAAATGACATGAAATTACATATGTAAGAGGTTGGATTACACACACAGTGATCTGATGAAAAAATAATTAAAAATATATATAGTGTTTTAACGAGTATAAGAGTTTAGTTGACAAAGTGTTGAGTATAATCGTTTGGAATACAAACACATACAAGTATAACGGTTAATTAGATCATTTCACCATTTCAATATACACCATTACTCTTCAAGATTTCAAAATTATCTAAACTTCATCCTTTCACAAGCGAGATTAAAAAATTCAGATCTCAAAAGTGTGTAAATCGACTAAGATTCATTGAGAATGAGCTTGAATTTCAAAATTAAAGAAACTAAAATGAAACTGTGAGATAAGAGATTTGGTTAGTTAGGGGTGGGTGTTATGATGAAGAAGAAGAAGAAGAAGGGGGTTTGGTAGGGTGGGGTGGTGGGTGGTTTCAAGGAAGAAGGAGAGGGTGGGAGGGTGAAGGAAGAAGAAAGTTGCGGGTGAGGGGTGGGGTGGGAGTGGGGGTGGGGTAGGGTGCTGAAGAGTTGATCTTTATTATTTTATTTTAAAAAAAATTGGAAATTTTTTGATATTAAAAAATATACTCACTTGTTTTAAGTTACGTGTAGTCAAGTATATTTCCAACTCAGCAATATTAGTGTCATATAAGTTCGGTCAATAGTCGGAGGTGTTTAAAATATTGTGCTTTAATAAATTTAAGGGTTCAATTGACAAAATCGTGAGTATAAAGGTTCAATTAACAAACAAAGACGAGTACAAAAACCTTCCATATTCTTCCGCCCAGGGAAAATAGACTTAGAATCAAATATTTGTTTCATATTATATTCTTTTGAGAGAAAAATATAATACAGTTCTGATCAATGATAAATAACATTGGTCGAGGCATTTTTTTCATATAAGATGTGGTAAAATATGATGGGAAATGGATTTTGAGTCGGCAATATATTGCACAATAGGTCAAAGTCAAAGACATACTGATGTTAGTGTTTGCATGAAGTTTGATTTGTTTTGTATCATATGCATTTTTTAATGTGATTAGACCTCAAATTATGACCTAAGATTTTATCATACGGCAAAGATTGGGATTGAACAAGATACATAACTATATATTTTTGAAGAGTTAAATTTGTATGTATACTAACATCCATTTTAACTTTATCGTCCTCCCTTTAAAAACATTAATAATTAATTTCTTATAATAAGTGAAATTAAAACCTAAAATATAAAATAAATAACTTATTATGATAGATAAATTGTCTCGGTAATGTATACAATTTTATATTAGCAATGGATACAGATACATCAGGCCAGATGACGAGTTAAGTGAGGGTTTGTGAGTTTCAACAAATCCAGTAACTTTTCTGTAGATCATCTATCTGTATTAGAAAGTTTATATATATATATATATATATATATATTATATTATTTGTGAACCCCTAACAAAACTGATTGATAGCTTAGAGGTAAGGAAGGAGTTGTGAAAATGTCTTCCACGCTAGAGTTATGGATTCAAATCCCACTATAAAAAAAAAAAGAGTTTCAGGAAATTTACAACTCCCACACTCCTAATCATTGAAAAGGAAATTAAAAAACCCCGAACTCTTAATCATTGCTCCGCGTTTGCGATTAGGTTTATCCAACGAATACATTTATATGGAATTCCATAAATATATTCTTCTCTGATATTTTGAAAGGTTTCTTATGAGTTAGTTTATATTATATACTAGTTCAATTTCAGTTGAATAGGTGATCAGGTCTATCCAACAAATACATTTATATGGAATTCCATAAATATATTCTTCTCTGATATTTTGAAAGGTTTCTTATGAGTTAGTTTATATTATATACTAGTTCAATTTCAGTTGGGCTGAATTGAATGAATCAAAATGGCCTGATTCAATAAATAAGAAGTCGTAAATCAATTCAAACTTTGAGCATGTTTGACATTGTTGTTGGGAAATCAAAATCACTTATGTTGAGAAAACCACATTTTTTTTTTTGAAAAATTAAGTTTTTGACAAATCAGTAAAAGTGCTTTTAAATGGAAGCAGAAACAATTTTTTCTGCTATTGGGAAGAAGCTAAAAATTTATGCTTTTTTGAAAAAAAAAATAGAAATAAAAAATTATTTTTCTCAAAATTAAAATATCTTCTTCATATATACATATTTACCAATAAATTTCTTATTAATTAATTAGTATATTCATAAGTTTGGTTAATTTCATTTAAGAATTTTAATCTTAATTTTTATATACTAAATTTCATAATTTATTTTACATTTATTATATATTATTTTACGTTTTTTTTGTTGCACTAGAAAAAAGATAACAACAATATTTTTACAAGATTAGAAAAAAGAACAATTAAAATTTTCAGCCTCCCAAAAAGCTATAATATTGATTGAAAATTTAAACATGTAAATTTTAATTGTAAAAAAATTAAAATTTAATTAATTAATTTTTTAATAATAGATATTTAAAAAGTTTCTGTCACGACCCAAGCCTAGGGCCTAGACGTGATCGGCGAATGGGGAACCCGAAGGAACCCCAAACAAGCCTCATAGCATATCATTACACATTCTTGGTCGCGGAAGCAATTAAAATGACCATAGGCGATAAGCATAATCAAGGGAAAATCGGGACTAAGGGAACAAGAAAAAAAAAAGGGGAGAATAATACATAAATACCATAGATGATTCAAGCTCAAGCAAAATACACAACTTGTCCAACACCACCTCTAAACATGAATACTTAGCGGGGGCCGAGACAAACTACCGGGCTCACCCTCATAGTCAATACATAATTAAAAGGAAAAGTCTTATACATAGCAAGAGATCATAAGCAACGTCCCCGGAATGGAGGACTCACCAATAAGCTCGATAGGAAATCGAATTAGCCACGCGGAGGAGGATGGTCAAGCGATGCTCCGGTCCCTACATGGTGACATCATGTAGGCATAGAGTATGCATTAGTACATTTGAATGTACTAAGTATATGGGATGCAATGCAATGCAACAATAGATGGACATCATAGACAAAATGCATAATCGTACCCGATAGATAGCATATTAATGAGATGATATGTATAATGATGCTTATATAAAAATCATATTTAGTAGGGCGTAGTACATGTGTAGTGAGTGACCATCAATATAGTATTTCCAAGGCCTACCACCCCCTTGGAGAGGCGAAAGAGGTACAAACCCCTCAATGTGGTTACCCGGGCCTACCACCCCCCGAGCTAGGGACCAAGGTACCAACCCTCGATATGGTTATATGGGCCTACTACCCCCCGTACTAGGCAACCAAGGTACAAACCCCTCGATACGGTTATACGGGCCTACTACCCCTCGTACTAGGCAACCAAGGTACCAACCCCTCGATACGTTACCCGGGCCTACAACCCCCCGAGCTAGGCTTGGTCGACTCACAACACTATATAGAGAAAACCATATACATTTATCCATTTCATCATCATTTCAATAATTATATAACCATCCGACTCATAGGACGTACATTGGACCTTCCATTTCATAAGAATTCTATAAATGGGCATTTTATCAAACACATGGTGGGCTATTGTTCATGTAAATAAAATCATGTGTTTCAAGAGTACTAAGTCCAACCAATTTCAAAATCCATATAAAACAGCCCACCAACAACATATATATATATAACAACCTTCATAATTTGATCATGGAAGCATGAAAACCATAAACATCACATAATAATATCATTTCATAATAATATGCAAAATAGACCTTAATAGGGTGTGTAGTAGTAATTTCATACTCAAGAGTTCATAAATAAACATAAGGACCCATAAACTTGAAGTAGTAATAGAGGATAAATGGTTGGACTTGTGGAAAGGAAGGTTTCCACAATCAAACCCACATACCTCAACTTTGGGGAATTCTTGATGAAGATTGGAATGGAGAATTGCTTGAGATTGAATCTTGAATCCGGAATTAGAGCTTGAGATCCTTGAATTTTGTTGAGGATCTTGGTGGAATTTTTGGAGAGGGTTTAGAGAGAGCTTTTGAGTGTTTTGAAGTTAAATGACTAAATATGGGATAAGTCCCCTTTTTATAAAAAAAACGTCCCAACACTTAGTCTCAAAAATGAGGCTGAAAAAAAAACAGCTTACTGAAATTTTCGGATCTGCCCAGACAGGTTTTACGAAAATGGTCATAACTCCTTCATCCTAACTCGGAATGAGGTGAAACCAAGTGCATTTGAAAGCTAACTCGAAGAGCTTTAATTTTTATAGTTTGAGCTCCTTCCATTTCCTTGTGTGCTGAGAGATATGCCCCTTTAAAGTTGACCCTCAAAATCACATTTTTTGCGATTTTCAAATTTTGATACGGTTGCTCTAAAATTCGGGTTAGACCCATTTCCCACTCAATTTGACCCCCTGAATAAGAATATGAAGTCGAATTTCCGAAATGATGCACAGATTTTGAGATATATGGAAATTACAATTATAGGTGTTTCCGAAGCACATTTTCGGACATTTTTGGGGTCGTTTCAGTTTCTCTCTATACAATGATTTTAATATTAGAAATACATTAATAGTTGTCCCTTTTTTTTTTTGTATTTTACTCTTAAAAGCATTTTTGTTAAAAGATTAGTCAAACACAATTTGCTTATGAAAAACACTTTTTAAATGAATTTGAAACTTTTTTTTTCAAAAGCACTTTCCTAAAAAGCCATTTTAAAAAAATGTTTCTAAATATAAGCTATTTTTAACAATAATGCCAAACAACTCTTAAATAGATTAGATGAGTCATATTTTTATAAGTTAATGTTATCACCTTTGCGCTTTCCATTCCTTTCTCTTTCCTAATGATTGTTGTTATATTGATTTATATGTTTAATATTGTCTCACTATTAACGAAAAATAAGTTCCTATTTACTTGTCATACTGCAAATAGAATCTAGCGCAACACATGAAAAGATATATTTAGATAACTGATTCATTTCATAGTAAAGAAATTAAGAAATAGTTTATATTTTACTAGCTACTAATGAAAAAAAAAAAGAAACATTATTATAAACGCATATATATGATGATTTGGTATACGATAATAAAGTAGATAAAAGAACAAACATGCAATAAGGTGAACCTTTTCAAATATAATATAAACCAACAGTCAATAGAATGCAGCTTGTAAGACAACCTCACATGGAAGTACAAACTACATAACCGTCCATTTTTGGGGATGCATTAATATGGTTGACAATATGTGAGTAGAATATATTTCTTTGATATTTCATATTATTTAATTGGTTTAATTAGTCTTTTTAATTTTTCGTTGGATGGTGTTTTTATTTGTTTAACAATCATGGATTTTAAATTTAAATTATGTAAATATAATTTTTGAGATTTAAATTTGAGATATATATCTACTTAAAAGTGAAAGATATGATCCATCCCATCATATGCCTCACGTCTCATTGAGCTCAGTTAATGTTAAGGATTTTATCCATAGCACTAGAATCCCCACATCACATTAGGCCCATTTAAGGTTCCTACTAGAAACATTTTCATTCTTTAAGAGTACTCGAATTTGAGATATGCAATTATAAATGAAAGAATTGACTTATCCAAACTCTAATATAAACAACAATAAAAATATATATTAATAAGGTGTTTTAAAGTGTTTACCAACACAAGTTAATTGTCATTAGATCTAATGTCGCTATAAATTTTAGTGACGTTATAAGGAGTGTTAAAATGTAATTATTACCAGTAATTGCCTCCAAAAATTATATACTTATATAGTAACAATTAAACTATTATTGTTAGTAATTAATTTGTCTCTACCTATAACTCCTTTATTTTTTTCAACCTCCTTGTCACTTCAATTTTTTCTTTTGTGGGACCTCTCAAATGTCCTTATATATAGCATTGTCTACTCCCTCTCATTTCAAACCAAAAATACCCAATCATCATTGAAGAGTCTTTTACTTGTTAATTATGGTTTTGCTTGTTTCTCTTCTTGTACTTTCCTTATTCTCTTTTAGCAATTCACAAGGTCCACCTTCTCCTGGCTACTATCCTAGTTCTAGAGTTGGATCCTTACATTTTAGCCAAAGTTTTAGAAATTTATGGGGTCCTCAACATCAATCACTCAACCAAGATACTTAAACAATTTGGCTTGATCATAACTCTGGGAGTGGCATTAAATCATTAAGAGATTATCGATCTGATTATTTTGGTACGTCTGTCAAGCTACATCCTGGTTACGCTGTTGGAATTATTACTTTTTTCTACGTGAGAAATCTTAAAATTAACTCAAATATAAAATATAAAATGTTCTACTATGTTATTTCTAATATGTATAAATCTTTGTTATAGCTTTCAAACAGTGAAGACATTCCAGGACATCATGATGAAATTGATATGGAGTTCCTTGGGACTACGCCAGGTAAGCCATATGTGTTGCAAACAAATGTGTACATGTAAAGAAAGGAACAAGAAAATAAAGGCAGAATTGAAGAACAGAAAAATAAAGAAGACAGAAAATTGGGAAATTTTCTAATGATGTATATTGCTTTACTACTCCTGTATTTATACAAGTATTTACTGTATAAAAATAAACACAAATATAAATGCATTTGTACAATTGTCCTATTTCTATTGCTTAAGTTGTAACAAACTCTAACCATCACCATGTGATGTCAACAACTATGTATTATTCTGATCAAATGGCTGAGAATGATGCCATTTCCAATATGATTTATTTCCCACGTGTCCATAGCATCCTAAAGAGGGAAAATTGCATTTATACTTATTTTGACCTTGATTTTGAATTTCCTTTGAACACATAGAGACTAACACTGATTCCTTCTTCTTCTCTTTCATTTCTTCATTCTTGATTCTATCTGGTAACATCAATGGTGTCGAGTGATTTTCATTCTCAACACCCCACCTCAAGTTGGAGGGGAGTGTAAGGAGTCCCCACTTGGGGAGAATGATTTGATGATAAGGTCCAAAGAGTGCCTTGGTGAACAAATCGGCGAGCTGAGATGAAGCGGGAACATAAGAAAGAGAGATAAGCCCGACAAGGTACTGTTGCCCCACAAAATGGTAGTCGAGTTCCACATGTTTGGTCAATTCGTGGAAGACCGGGTTCTAAGCAATATGTATCGCCGCCTGGCTATCGAAATGAACGAGAATAGGAAGCTCCGGTGGAGCTCCAAGGTCGATAAGGAGTTGATTGAGCCAGGTTAGTTCTGCTACAACATGTCTCATTCAACGATATTCGGCTTCTACCGACGATAAGGAAATGGAGAGTTGTTTCTTTGATTTCCATGAAATTGGTGAGACTCCTAGCATAAGTAACCGCTTACCGATCTGCGTGTATCCATATAGGAACCGCAATCAGCATCACAGAAAGCAACCAACTTGAGAAAAGAGTCTCCTGATAGAAATAATCCCTGACTCAAATTAATTCGAAGGTATCGAAGGACTTGTAGAGCTGCAAAAAATGGGGAATTTGAGGCTCTTGTATGAATTGAGACAAATGTTATACTGCGAAGCATATGTCTGGTCGGCTATGAGTGAGGTAATTTAGTTTACCTATTAATCTTCTGTAAGATGTAGCATCATTCAATAAGTCCCCTAATAAAGTTGATAACTTTGTTGCAGGATCTAGAGGTGAAGAGGCAACTGGAAGATGAGAACAATCATACTAGGAGAGAAGATCCATAGTGTATTTCTGTTGAGTGATGATCAATCCATGATCTTCCCGGAGGATTTCAAGGCCTAAAAAATAATGTAAACTTCTAAGATCCTATATTTTGAATTCCTCATTAAGAAAAGCTTTGAGTTGCTCAAGTTTTGTCTGGTTGTTCCTAGTTAATATGATATCATCAACGTACACAACTACAATGGAAATAAATTGACTATTCTTTTTGACAAATAGGAAATAATCATTCAAGGATGAAATAAACCCCTTATAGTTTAGAGCTGAAGTGAGTCGTGCATACCATTGACGTGATGCCTGTCTAAGTCCATATAAGGACTTTGTGAGCTTACAAACATGATTATCACTAGGGAACACCATACCAGGTGGAAACTGCATATACACTTCTTTTTGTAATTCTCCATGTAAGAAGGCATTGTTAACATCCAATTGTGAAATAATCCTTTATTTCTTGACTGCAATGATCAATATGCATCTAATGGTGGTCATTTTAACAACAAGGGAGAAAGTTTCATTGAAATCAATGCCTTCTTTTTGAAAATCTCCTCGAACCACTAATCTAGCCTTCAACCTCTCCAAACTTCCATCTGACCTTTGTTTGATCTTGTACACCTATTTACAAGGAAGAGCCTTCTTTCCCTTTGGAAAAGAAACTACTTCCCAAGTCTTGTTAGCCTCTAATGCTGCGATTTCAGATGCCATAGCTTCTTGCCAACCAGGATGCATAAAAGCTTGTGAAAAACTGGTTGTCTCACTGATATTCAAGGTAGAGTTTATAGTGTTTTGGTTAATAGAAGAAAGTGAAGTAAAAGGATAGATAGATGGACTGATATGGGAAATGAAACATGACTGAGTAAGATTGGTGAAATATACTGCATTACAAACATAGTCTGCTAAGTAACTAGGCTTTTTATGTATTCTAGAAGACTGTTTAGTTGGTATGACATCAGAAGATGTATGTAAATCAGCAAAAGATGGAGAATCAGAGGGAGAAACATCAACAAGAGGAGTAGATTCTTGAGGTGATGAATCTAAAAATACTGAAGTATCATCAGGAATATCTTGCTCTTGAGAATGAGGTGCAGAGAAAATTCCTACAGGGGTAGAACTAGGATTGGAGTTGTTCTTGAAAGGAAAAATAGACTAAATGAACTTGACTTCCCTAGAGATTATAATTTTCCTTGACTCTAAAGATATTAGCTTATATCCCTTTTGTCCAGTAGGATAGCCCAAGAAAACACAAGGCAAGGCTCTGGGATGGAATTTTGGTGTAGATTGAGAAAGAGTAGAGGCAAAACAAAAACATCCAAAAGATCTCAAATTAGTATAAGTAGGAGGTTGTTTATAGAGAACTTCATAAGGTGACAACCCCTTTAAACTCTAGATGGAAACCTATTAACAAGAAAAGTGGCAGTTAAGACACATTCTCCCCAAAAGGAAATAGGCAGTCCTGATTGAAAAAGAAGAGACCTAGAGGTTTCCAAAAGATGCCTATGTTTTCTTTCTACTACCCCATTTTGTTGTGGGGTGGCAGTACAAGATGTTTGGTGCAAAATTCCTTTGGAATTAAAGAATTCAATAGCAATGATGCTTCTTCCTAACTCCAAGGCATTATCAGACCTTATAATTTTGACTTGACAATTAAAATGTCTCTCAACCATGGGTAGAAAATATTTGCTCATGAAAAAGGCATTTGATTTTGTTTTAAGAAGGTATGTCCAAGTAGCTCTACTAAAGTCATCCACAATAGTTAAAAAATATTTAAAACCATTGTAGGTTGGAGATTTATAAGGTCCCATGTGTCGATATGAATTAATTCAAAGATGGACTTTGTTTTGATATCAGTGGTTGGAAAGGGGAGCTTAGATTTCCTTGCAAGGGGACAAACATCACAATAACAATTTGACATAGATTTAAAAACAAAAGATTTGATATATTTCATTGCTAGAATAGGCAAATGCCCTAATCTGTTGTGCCAAAGATTTACATCAAAATTCCCCTTGATTGCTACAGAACTAGAAACAAAAACTAAACAAGGAGTCCTAGTAGCTAGATCTCTATGCTTGACTCTTTTCTTGGAAAGACAAACTAGTAGAACCTAGTTGATAAAGCCCATCCCTCACATCACCAAGAGCCAGTGGCCTTTTCATTGAAGGGCCCTGCAAGACAGAATTAAGAGAAGAAAAAATGATAAAGCACTCTAATTGCATACAAAGCTTGTGAATAGATAGAAGATTGATTTTAAAAGAAGGAACATAAAGAACTCTATGAATATTAAATCAGGGAAAAGAACAACACTTCCTATATGAGTAGCTTTTACCTTAGAAGAATCAGGAAATTGACATAGATAGGATTGGGTAAAGGACTAAGGTAAGTGAAAAGCTTTGGATTAGAAGATAAATGTTCTGATGCTCCTGAGTCTAATATCCATTTACTAGACTTGATTGAAATATGGCATGAAACATAGTGGTTTTAACCTGCAGAGTTGGCACTGACATCTGAAAAAGCAGGCTCAGATTGACTAACTTTGACCTGGTGGAGTAACTGAATGAGTTTAGAAAATTGCTCTTTGCTGAGTTGGCTCATTCCTGAAGAGTGCTCTTGCACAAGTTACATCATCTCTTCTCCAAGAGCAGCAATAACATTGCTTCTCACATTCCCTGTAATTCTCTTAGACCTAGTAACTTAAAAATCAAGGGAAAGCCAACAATCTTGTAACACTTATCCACTGTATGTCTAGGCTTCTTGCAGTGAGAACACAACAAATTGGTCTTCCTTCCCCTTAGATCACTAGTTCCAATGATTTTCTGATTAGTGGCCAGATAGGAGGCAGAATTTGCTGGAAAATGTGATTGAATGGCCACCTTCCTCTTCTTCTCATCCTGCATGATGAGTAAGTAAGCTAAACTGATAGAGGGAAGAGGGTTGATCATCAAGATATTAGACCTTGCAGGTGAGTAGACATCATTCGAACCCATGAGAAATTGAATGAGCCTCTCATCTTACAAAGCTTTACTAGAAATATTCTTTCCTTCACAAGTACAGATGCAAGAGCAACAATTTTTAGTGTTCGAAAGATCTAGCTCATCCTATAGTCCTTTCAATCTTGAATAGTATCCTGCAATATCATTAGACCCTTGAGCTAAATCATTCAGTTCTTTTTGCAGGTGATAAAGCTTTGCTCCATTGGGCTGACCAAAATGATCCTCAAGATCTTTCCAAAGAGCTTCTACAATTTTAGAGTAGATGACACTGATGCAATCTCTTTGGAAAGGGAATTAGGTAACTATGAAGTCACCATGTTATTGGTTCTGTCCCAGAGTTTTAAATCTGGTGAATCAGATCCTGGTGCTTTGCAACTTTCATCAATGAAGCCCAACTTATTATTAGCTAATAGAGCAATGAGGATGGTTCTTCTCCAACCCCCATACCCTTTACCTTCAAAGATGGAGTTCACAAGAGACATTCCAGGCGAATCTGAAGGATGAAGGTAATAGGGGTTGCTTGAATCTACTGATTTGGATCCAACAACATCTAAACTTGAAGCAGAAGTCGTTCCCATTGTAGGAATTCAACTTTATTGCTCTGATACCATAAATAAAGGAGCAAGAAAATAAAGGCAGAATTGAAGAGCATAAAAATAAAGAAGACACAAAATTGGGAAATTTTCTGATGATGTATATTGCTTCATCGCTCCTGTATTTATACAAGTATTTACTGTATAAAAATAAACATAAATATAAATGCATTTGTACAGTTGTCCTATTTCTATTGCTTAAGCTGTAACAACCTCTAACCACCACCTTGTGATGTCAATAACTGTGTATTATTCTGATAAAATGGTTGAGAATGATGCCATTTCCAATATGATTTATTTCTCACGTGTCCATAGCAACCTAAAAAGGAAAAATTGCCTTTGTACTTATTTTGACCTTGATTTTGAATTTCCTTTGAACACATAGAGACTAACACTGATTCCTTATTCTTCTCTTTCATTTCTTCATTCTTGATTCTATCTGGTAACATCAATGGTGTCGAGTGATTTTGATTCTCAACAACATGAAAGGATGTGGAGATGGTCATCTTATTGGTAGAGAAGTGCAGTTTCATCTTTTGTTCGATCCAACTAAAGGTTTTCACAATTATGCTATCCTTTGGAACCCCAATGAAATCATGTATGTCGTTACTCCTGTTTGCAACAAATTTTAAAGTGACAATAGAATTTGCAATCACAATAAAATAATAATAAACATAACTTTATTGATAAAAAGAATTGCAGGTACAATTCTGTTCCTCGCTTGATTCTTCTAAGATTTATCCATGATTCGAGGGCCGTTAGTGGTGTATTTCTCGAACTAGGAGGATTTAGATTTGAACTCTATATGAATATTCCATCAATTTACAGAATATTCGACATTTTGATCTCTTTATGGAATTTTTGAGATGTCTTTTAAGAGAATTTAGTACCCTTTATATAGGCATAAACTAGGGTTCAGGGTTGATTAGTCTCTAAGAATTCTAATTGAAACTGAACACACCTTCTAGAGTCGCAATTCGAATTGAACACGTCTTGTAGAGTCCCACAAAATTTCAATGTCTACAACTCAATCTTCTTTAATTTCTCTAAACTTTATTTTTCTAACGTGTCTATTTAATTGTGATGTGTAGATTTTTTGTGGACGTTGTACCAATCAGGAGGTACCCAAAGAAAGGTGATGCAACATTTCCACAAAGGCCAATGTATGTGTATGGTTCGGTTTGGGATGCTTCATCATGGGCTACAGTGGATGGAAGGATTAAAGCTAATTATAGATACTATAAGAATTGTATGATTGTCTCATCTAAAAATTAAATTATTAAGAAGATATGCACAATAATTTATTTAATCGTATTTCTAATATAGGTACCAACCTTTCGTTGGAAAATACAACAATTTCAAGATAGGTGGTTGTATCACCAATGATAATCCTTCATGCCACCTGCCTTTTGGATCTCTGCCGAGGGTTGGTGAGCTAAGCCGTCAACAGAGTAATGCTATGGAATCGGTGCAAAGGAACTATAAAGTATACGATTATTGTCGTGACCCTCAAAGAGATCGTACTCATACACCTGAGTGCTAGAGATGGAGAAAAGAAATGAAAAAAAACAATCGGAATATATAAAGAAAAATTATAAATAATTTTTTTATTTTGGAGTGTCTTGGGATGATTCATACTTGCCATGAATGTAATTGAAGCGTCCAACCCTTCAAGGATTTGGAGACGTGGAATTTTACTTAATTTTGTTGAAATTTGAATATATAATAATGTGAGCATTTTTGTGCCTGAAATGAAGAGAGTATTGTAAGTGTACGGTTAATTGGCAAATAAAGGTACTTTTGGTGAAAAGAGAATCTATGAACCATGGATTTGTCTTTACGTTGCCAATTGCCATATTTTGTATTTTTGTTGGAACAACAATATTTTAGTGAGAAGAAGCCTTCTTTTTTTGTTTTTATTTATTTATAGATTTGATGGATATTTTGCATTTATAATTATTGTATTAACATTTTATTTTTATTTTCATAAAACATGGGTTACTTTATGCTTCTTTCATTTTATTTTATAGTATTGTATATCCTTAATTTTGCTTTAAAATCAAATTCTCTCCAATAATAGATATTCTTTCCCTTTGTTGGCTAGAATTATACAAGTATTAGTAATGTATTGAATAGTTGTCAGAAAATGTATGTGTATTATTTTATGCAGTATAAGTTATACAAATATTAGTTATTCCACCTTCTATCCCACATAAAATAATACATACATTCCCTCATAACTAATACATGTATCTTAGTTATGCGGATTTATAAATTGTCAACCAAACATTGTATTCATTTTATACATGAATAACTTATTTCCTATGTACTTGCCAAACATCATATAGTTATACGGAAATGAATACATAAAAAACTAATTTCTTAGCTAGCTACCAAATGATAACGACCCAAATATCTTGATTATCATTTCTAAATACCTATTATAACCTTAAATTATCAACACTTGTCTATTATTTTACTTCTTAAAATCATGATTTATCTGTTTCTAATTCGGTCACAATTTGTTTATAAAAATAAATATTATTTCTCAGACAAAAAATGTGAAATATTAATTAATGTATTTACTATGATATTAATGTTCTATGATAATAAATTAATTTTATTATTGTTAATAATAAAGTCAAGTTAAAGTCAAATTGTCACGACCCAAGGTAGACCCTAGGTGTAACATGGCGTATAAGACCCCGAGAGGCCCTATATCAACCACTTAGTATACATAGACAAGATAGAAATCAAGAGATTTAAAAAATCATTTCAAAGCATAGGGTTTTATAAAAATGAAGCGGGATCTAACAAAGTATCAAGCCATTAAGTACATAAGAAGTAATCGGGATGTAACCCGTACATTAAGTCAAAAACTGAAATGTAAACAACATAATGAAGTAAGGCTCAATCCTCGAAACATCAGGACTCACCAATCTTCAATCTTCTACTGAATGATCCTAGCCACGAAAGTACGAGTCTAGAGCGTCGGCCCCTACATTTGGATAAGAAATGTAGGCAAGAGTATGCACTAGTACAAATATGTTCTAAGTATGATAGCGATGCATATGAAGTGTAAAAATCATGATATAAAGGCATTTTCATATATACAATGACCAAGCAAAAACATGATATAAAAGAGTTAGAAAACATAAGTCATAAAACATGGTCAATGCAAGTAGACATCATCTTAAAACACATGAGAGATACTTATGAAGTAACATTGATTCATTTATGTGGGAGAATTACCTTTAACCGACATGTAAGCCATGTGAGCTATTAACATGGAATCCGGTGTCTACCCTACACCAACAAGAGGTGTTCTCACTTGCCAAGAGAAGAACCATGAACCTCTAGCTTACATGGATCCACTAGCTAATTTATATCTAGACAACCTATGGTGGCACATAGTTTATGGAACATGGGTAATCTCCACTTGTCCACTCGGAGCTAAGCATAACTTCCATGTAATTTTCATTAGTCTTATTCATCTTTTCTTTAAAGTAATTGGGTAATCGCCTCTTATCCTTATGTTACATTACATGAGTAATCGCCTCTTGTCTTTTGATTAGAGGGCATGGGTAATCGCTTGCCTTGTTCTTAGAATACCTCCTTAACTTTGATTCATTTTAGGTGAGAAGACATTTCAACCTTAGACTCATTTATGTGAGACAACCTTTCACATATATGTATGAGGTAATTATGTGAGAAATCCTTTCACAACAATTAACCATAACAGCAACATATATGCTTCATTCTCAAAGCCATTTACATCATATCTCATCAATTTCATAAGAACATGCATAGTTCCATAAATTACCTTTCATAGTTCAAAACCCACTTTCAATCATCAATATCTAGAAAACATGGATTAAGCATGGGTTCATCTTAAAATCATGGAATATAACTCAATTCATGCATAATAATTCATAAACCAATCAAATAAATTAATATTGAAATGAACCCATGACATGGAAGAAAAACCCTAACTCAATTGGAGATTTCTAACTTTGTAAATTGGGGAAAATAGGAACTCCGTGGAGGAAAGGGCTCCATGGATGAAAAGTATCATACCTCAATGCCAAAAGCTTTCCTTCAATGGAGGAATTGGAGACTTGACTTGAAACCCAAGGTTGAATCCTTCTTCTTCAAGCATTCTAGAGAGAAATCTTTTGGAGAAGAAGACTTGTTCTTCTTTTAGGAATTTGAGAGAATGATTTCAATTGGAAAAATTTGGGGGTAAAAACACTTATATAGGGCTTTAGGTGAAGGATAGAATGACATAGTATTAGGCTAGAATAATTCTGGAAAGACCCAAAAGACCCTCTTAAAATAACTACTGACACAATCGACAGTGGGGACCTTCGGTCCGTGGTTCCATTTATGGATAGTCCTGGTCGGCCGTCAATGGGTTCAAAGACTATGATCTTTAGACCTTGACTGACGGGATCCCCCTACCATGGGTCAAATGATGGGTCGTGGGTCTCGACTTTTGACACTAGAATTTCTCTAAGTCTAGGAGTCACCTATGGGACCTACCTACGACTCGTGCATTGAATGATGGACCGCCCTGGTGGACCATCAGAAAAATATAGGAACTTGACATATTTGGAAACTTGGACTGGCAAACCACGGAGCTGACCTACAGACCGTGTGTCAGTCCACGTGCCGTGGGTGGCTCCATCACAACTAGCACCAGATCCTACAAGATGCTGCAATTCTACTTTTTTTTAAATATGAGGTGTTACATTATATCCCCCTTGAAAACATTCATCCTCGAATGAGATTCAAGACATCATAAATAAGGTAGGAATTTAACCTAGGAGCTCATCGTGAATGCAATTACATAAATGCACATATGGAAGGAGAAAACATCAACTCCAAGCTAAATCATGTTCAAAACATCATATCATGAGGTCTATATGCAACTCATACTCAAATGCACATAAACATGTATAAGTCCATCAAGTAAATTCATTTTCTCAAAATTTAAACTTTTCATGAACATGCATAAATGAGGAAATCATGGGAATATCTAAGACACATGACACCAAAAGAGTAAACCATGAGGAGCTAAATACCTCAAGCTAGAGAAAGGGTAGAAGGAAAACGATGAGGATAACGAGACATTGTATCGGCCTCGGCCTCCCAAGTAGCACCCTCAACTAACTGATTCCTCTAAAGAACTTTTACGGAAGCGACTTCATTATTTCTCAACTTCTTGACTTGTCGGTCTGAAATCTCAACCAGAACCTCCTCATATGAAAGATTCTCCTTAACTCCCAAACCTTCTGAGGGAACAATATATGTCGGATCTCCAACACATTTCTTCAACAAGGATAGGAAAACTGGATGCACCGAGGCCAAGTCGTTAGGTAATTCAAGTTCATAAGCGACCTTGCCAATTTACCTCAGAATCTGATATGGGCCCATATATCGGGGACTAAGTTTCCCTTAAATCCCAAATCTCATTACACCCTTTATGGGTGAAATTTTCAAGTAGAACCAATCATTAACATCAAACTTAAGATATCTCCTTCTAACATCGGCATAAGACTTTTGCCGAATTTGAGTCATCTTTAACCTTTCTCTAAAAAGTTGAACTTTCTCCATGGCCTCATACCAACTCGGGGCCCATCAAGGTGACTTCACCCACTTCAAACTAACATATATGAGATTTACACCTCTTACCATATAACACTTCAAATGGAGCCATACCAATGCTTGAATTATAAATCTTGTTGTATGCAAACTCAATCAAAGGCAAGTGATCATCCCAATTACCCTTGAAGTCAATTACACATTCTCTTAACATATCTTCCAAAGTTTAGATATTACGCTCTACTTGCCTAATAATTTGTGGATGAAAGGCCGTACTAAGCTTAACACGAGTACCCAAGAACCTTTTGTAAATATTTCCTTAAGTGAGAAGTAAATTAGGTACCAAGATCAGAGATAATGGATTAAGGCACTCCATGCAACCTCACCATTTCCTTCAAATACAATTAAGCATAGTCCTCTGCCCATACAAAACTTTTACGGGAATGAAATGCGCCAACTTCATCATCCAATCTACAATAACCCAAAACGAGTCATGTTGCAGCCGGGTGCGTGGTAAACCTACAATGAAGTCCATATTCACACCTTTCCGCTTCCAAGTAAAAATGCTAATATCTTGGGATAAACCTCCTAGATTTTGATTCTCAAGTTTCACTTGTTCACAATTAGGACACTTAGCCATAAATTTCGCAATATCTTTTTTTATCCCATTCCACCAATAGATCTCCCGTAAGTCACGGTACATCTTAGTGGCTCCTGGGCGAATGGAATACCGAGAACTATGGGCTTCTGATAAGATCTGTTCTTTCAAGTCATCAACATTAGGGACACACAAATGACCTTGAATCTAAGTACATCAACTCCCTATTGGGAGAAAGCCTTTACGGACTTTTTAAGAACCGCTTCCATCAACTCAACCAAAGTCAAATCATGTCATTGTTTGGCATTCACATCTACCAGAAACGATGATTATGAACCATTGTTAACCATAATACCAACCTTGGTAGATTCAACTAACCGACCACCTAATCGGGCCAATCTATGAAAATCTCGAACTAACTCTTTCTTATTATCTTTAATGTGAGTAGCACTACCTATCAATAACCGACTAAGAGCATCCACCACCACATTCGCTTTACCAGGCTAATAGAGAACACTCATATCGTAGCCCTTTAGTAACTTAAGCCACCTTCTTTGGTGAAGATTTAGATCTTTCTATTTAAACACATATTGCAAACCTTTGTGGTCGGTAAAGACATCTACATGAACACCATACAGATTGGGTCTGTCACACCCCGAGCCTACACCCTGGGTGAAATTGGCACTCGAGAACCATTGCTGGCCCTAAGCAAACTCTTGGCCTGACTTTCTTACTCAGCAGAAGACTTTACTCAAGATAAATACTTTTAAAACAAGTAAACTAAACTGCTCAAAATATAACTTAGAATGTATTATAATAACATTCACTGCCAAAGTGGCAACTCAAGTCTCAACTTACTGAAAAGGAAAAGTAAAGACTCATGAACTAACATCAACTAACTCTATATATGAAGCCTCTAAACTATGAGAGATGTCGGGACAAGGCCCCCGATCATCTTAACAACTGAAATAAGTAAACAATAAAACAAAACATAACCAAATGGATCCTTCAAAAAGCAAAGAGGCTCACCACCTTAGTCTGAGTGCTCAACTGGATCAATGATATGTTGGATACTGATCTTGGTTACCTGTGTTTGCATCATAATAAGATGCAGGCCAAATGGCATCAGTACATTGAATGTACGAGCATGCGAGGGGAATTCTAAAACAAGACATAAGCTTGAAAGGAATTGAAGAACTTGCCTGGTTCAACTGAACTGAACTGATATCAATATAAAGCAGTGTATATAAATGTAGCATAAAGAAAAGCTTTAAAACATGATTTTTAACTTTGTGTATTTAAAAATACAATAATAATTTTGTATGTATGCAATGATACAATATGAACTCTATTTGTATATGAAAATACAAATATTTCTGATGTATATAAAAATACAAATTACTGTTGTGGGAGTTTCTCTAATCGACAATCATCACTTAAGAGCTATCGTGATGATACAACGTTATGCCTCATGCTGCCAAGACTATCCAATACCTTGCCATGAGTATAGAATCTGAAATACTAAGTAGTTCCACTAGTATATGCTAAAAAGCACTAAGGAAACATCTAAAAAGTATGTCCCTTTTCTACCCATGGTGGCTACATGGTTTATGGGGGTTATAAGTTGTCTTAACTCTCCCCCATATCGGTGCTCAATACTAATCCCAAAATATAATATTAGCTCTTATGCATAAAAACCTACTTCTTTCTGTGATTTGATATTAGTGCTCAAAAACTTAGCTCAAAGGCTATCTTGAAAATCAAAGTTTCCTCTCTTGCTTCATTTAGAAAACAATTACTCTTTTCTGAAAACTAGCCCGAAGGCCCTTTTGAAATCGAGGTTTCCTTTCTTGTTTAAATGTGAAAACATTTTAAACCCTTTGGGAAGACATAGTACCCATATAATTTTGAATAAATGAACTTCAAACTTTACTCTTTACTGAAATTAAAACATTTGTAAAAAATCTCATGATGTTTAGGAATGAATTAGTTAGCTAAACATGAGAAAAGATTAAAAAAATCACTATTTGAGGGTAGGTCCGCGATGCGGAGAAACATTTATATTTTTCTTTTGAAAATAACTTTTAACGCAGAACGGTCCGTGATCACTCTACGACGTGAAACCATTTTTCCCAAATCTGGGGAGCAGGTTCGCAATGAGGAGGCACTGCCCAGATTTGTCCGACAAAATTTTTTCTACATTTTTCAACTCTAAACCCTCTAAACTTAGATGGTTCTTTTCCCAAACACTTAGTATCATTTATACCCTCAACATACGGTAGATTCAAACTGAAATTACACCCAGAAACATGAACCAAACCCCAAGAAACTTCAACAAAACAATCCACAACAATTCAAACAAATTTCATCAAAAACTCAAAGGATTTACTTTCAAATCAAACATATTTCGCTGAATTGAATCATGATTGGGGACTGGGTGAACTAACCCAACGCTATGTGATCTCATCTCCCCCGACAAAATCCACAAGCTAAACTCGACGATCTTGACGAATCTTGCTCCTCCTCCTCTTCTTTTCTCTTCTCTCAAAACCCTAACTCTTTTTCCAAAAGCGTAAACTGACTAAGATCAGCTTAGACCCAAATTAATTACCCAAAAATGAAATAAAATAATAACGCAAGGAAAAGACCAAACTATCCTTTCAAAATCCGGATTGGACTTTCCTTATTCCAATAACTCAACTTCCAATGGGCATATGTCACTCATACGAACTCAGAATCGCCCAAACTTGGCGGCATTGGAAAGATAATTCCAAGAGATTTTCAATTATATCTGGTCGTAAACCTAACTCACCCTGATCTAGGAGTTATGTCCATTTGAAATTGACCAAAAACTCAAACTTAAATTAACTTAACCAATTTTCCAGATTTTTATTATTTCCAAAAATCACTCTTTCTAATTCTAGCTCTTTTTAGTTCTTTCAATTTGCGTGATGTTACAATATCTCCCCCTTTGGAACATTTGTCCTCGAATGAGATTACTCTTAGTAGGCTAAGGGTGTAACATTTAACATTCAACTTAAACACCCAACAAGCAATGCAATTACAACATGCTAATCTTATAAATAAATACCAAGAAAAGGATTAGTACCTTGTTTTGGAATTTCTCCGATTTCAAAGAGATGTGGATATCTCTTCTTCATATCCTCATTAACTTCCCAAGTGGCTTCCTCAACAAACCGATTCCTCCAAAGAACTTTGACTGATACTACCTCCTTTGTTCTTAACTTGTGAAATTGGCGATCGAGAATCTTGACAGGAATCTCTTCATAAGATAAGCTATCCTTGATACAAATATCTTAGTTGGTATGATAGGTGAAGGATATCCCATGCACTTCTTCAACATGGAACTATGGAACACCGGATGGACTGCTGCTAATTCTTGTGGTAGCTCTAACTCATAAGCTACATTGTCAATCCTCTTGGATATTTTGTAACGCCAACATACCGGGGACTAAGCTTCCCCTTCTTACTAAATGTCATAACGCCCTTCATGGGTGAAACATTTAAGTAAACTCAATCATCTACTTCAAACTCTAACTCCCTCCTCCTACTATCAGTGTAGAATTTCTGGCAACTCTGCGCTGTTCTCTATCTCTCTTGAATAACTTTTACTTTCTCTATAGCTTGACGAACTAAGTCAGGTCCTATTAACCCAGCTTCACCAACTTCAAACCATCCAATAAGAGATCTGCATCTTCTTCCATAAAGAGCTTCGTAAGGAGCCATCTGGATGCTAGAATGGTAACTATTGTTGTAATCAACTCAATGAGAAGTAGGTGATCATCCCAATTACCCTTAAAATCTATCACTCAAGCCACCTTGATACTTCAAAACACTATCTCCCCTTGTTCAAAAGCCATCACTTTTTGCTTATGAACACTTGCCTTTAATCCAAGCAATAAAGGATCTTGGTCTTGCTTATCTTTTACTTCTGACACTAATGATGATTCAGATCCATTCATTACCCCTACTCCTCCTTCCATGGAATCCATTAGTCGGACTCCTAATCGTGCAAGTCTATGCATATCTTTCGCTAACTCTCTCTTTTCTTCCTCAACATGGGCGGTAGTACCCATAGACAACCTGCTCAAGGCATCAACAACAACATTAGCCTTACCTGGGTGATAAATAATACTCATGTCATAATCCTTGTGTAATTCTAACCACCTCCTTTGTTTGAGATTAAGCTCTTTCTGACTAAACATATACTGAGGACTCTTGTGATCGGTGAACACATCCACATGAACACCATAAAGAAAATGACGCCATATTTTCAAAGAAATTACTAGGACAACCAACTTTAGATCATGGGTTGGGTAATTCTTCTCATGAACCTTTAATTGTCTGGAGGCATAAGCTATAACTTTGCCATTATACATTAATACGCAACCCAAACCAACTCTAGACGAATCACAACCGACAACAAAGCCTTGCGTACCTTCTGGTAAGGTTAACACTGGGGCAGTAGTCAACCACTTTTTTAATTTCTGAAAGCTTTTCTCACAAGCTTCAAACCATTGAAACTTAATTGTCTTCTGAGTCAACTTGGTCAAAGGAGATGAAATGGACGAGCACCCCTCTACAAACCTTCTATAATAGCAAGCCTAATTTAAGAAACTCCTAATATCAGTTGGAGATGTGGGTCTAGGCCAATTCTGCACTGCCTCAATCTTCGAGTATCAACTCTAATTCCATCACCAAAAACTATGTGGCCCAAGAACATCACAAACTCAAGCCAAAATTCATATTTAGAGAACTTAGCATATAATTCCTTATCTTTCAAAGTCTGAAGAACTATTCTGAGATGACTAGCATGATCTTTTTCATTCTCGAATAGATTAGTATGTTATCAATGAAGATGATGACAAACATATCTAAATAAGGTTTGAAGACTCTATTCATAAGGTCCATGAACACTACTGGTGTATTAGTTAAACTGAACGACATGACTAGAAAATCATAATGACCATAACGGGTTATAAATGGTGTCTTTAGAATATAACATTCCTTTACTTTCAACTGATGATAGCCAGATCTGAGATCTATCTTAGAGAAACAAATGGCACCCTAAAGTTGAATGAAAAGATCATAAATTCTCGAAAGAAGATACTTGTTCTTGATGGTAACCTTGTTCAACAGGTGGTAATCTATACACATCCTAAGGGAACCATCTTTCTTTCTCACAAATAAGACTGGAGCGCCCCAAGGTGAGACACTTGATTGAATAAAGCCCTTATCTAAGAGATCCTTTAACTACTCTTTAAGCTCTTTCAACTCTGTTGGTACCATCCTATATGGAAGAATAGATATAAGATGAGTATCTAGGAGAATATCTATGCTGAAGTTTATCTCTTTCTCGGGAGGGACTTTGGGAAGATCATCTGGAAAGACTTTTGGAAATTCTTTTACTACTGAAACTGACTGAATAAGAGTTATCTCAACACTAGAGTCATTAACTCAGACTAAGTGAAAGACACACCCCTTATAAACTAACTTCCTTGCCTTAAGATACGAAATGAAACGACCCTTAGGCATTGCTGAATTACTCCTCAACTCTATAACTGGTTCACTGGAAACTGGAACTTGACTACTCGAGTTCTAACATCTATTGATGCATAACAGGCATGAAGCCAGTCCATACCTAGAATGACATCAAAAACTAGCATGTCTAAATCAACCATGACACTTTTGTGATTGACGGAAAATGAAACAATCACGATAGACTCTTTCTGCTAAAATAAACTAACCATTAGGTGTAGAAACACTGAAGGGCTCAAGAAGTTGCTCGGAAAGAACATCAAAACTGAAGACTTGGATCATCCCAGTGACAACATCTGGCGAATCCTCTTGCTCACGGCGACTAGCGATAGCATCAAGACAATTTCCTTCTTTGCCTGCCCTTGAAGTAGCTCATCTAGATGCAACTCTATCTGGTTGAGCAACTAAAGAAGACTGGGCTCTATTCCCCCCATTACCATTACTCTGCCTGCTCTTAGGATACTCACTCATAAAATGACCATTCTGGCCACACTTGAAGTAACTAGTGGAGTCATCATGACACACCCCTGAGTGGCTCCTACCACACTTAGCACATGAAGGAGTGTTAGTACCTCCTTGTGCCTTACTACCTTGCGAATGCGCAAGTCTAGCTCTGAAGTTCTGAGAATTTTGACTATTGTACTCACACTTGTTTCTTGGTGTAGGTGCACCAGCAGATGATGGAGCAGGTCCTCTCTGCTTATGTTGGAAAGAAGACTGGTTAGCATTACTTTTTTGCTGCCCGAATTCTATCTTTCAGCTTGTCCTCCTCAACTTGTTGCACATGGATCGTCAGCCTTGCTATGCCCATGTAACCTATTAGCATGGCTGGACTACTTTCTTTATTTGACAGAAGAGTCAATCCAACTACGAATAAAGTCATCTTGCTCCTCATGTCAGCACCTATCTCTTTGCTTCTCTTAACTCATAAGGAAAGAAACGCCTCATGAAAGCACTCTCAAAATAGTCCAACTCACAATCAGTAACGAGCAAGTACGAGTAAAACAAAACTTTATAGAGATTAACTCTATGACACGAAATGAATATGAAAGAAGTGAGATATTTCCTAAATGTTGTAACCTCCTAATTATAGATGTGGCGCGTTTCACACTGATAACTAGGACTCTATAGACACAGCTTCATAGAGTCCCTAAGACTCTTGAACTCTATACTCTAATACCAAGTTTGTCAAGCCCCAAGCCTACACCCTAGGCAAAACTGGCACTCGAGAACCATTACTGGCCCCAAGAGAACCCTTGGCCTGGCTTTCTAACTCAGCGGAAGACTTTACTCTAGATAAATACTTTTAAAACAAGTAAACTGAACTTCTCAAAATATAACTTAGAATGTATTATAATAACATTCACTGCCAAAGTGGCAACTCAAGTCTCAACTTACTGAAAAGGGATAGTAAAGACTCATGAACTAACATCAACTAACTCTGTCTATGAATCCTCTAAACTCTGAGTAATGTCGAGACAAGGACCCAGATCATCCTAATAACTGAAATAAGCAAGAAGTAAAATAAAACATAACCAAAGGGATCCTCTAAAAATCAAGGAGGCTCACCAACTGACTTTGAGTGCTTAACTGGATCAACGATGCACTGGAAGCTGATCCTGGTTACATGTGTCTGTATCATAATAAGATGCAGGCCAAATGGCATCAGTACATTGAATGTACGAGTATGCTAGGGGAATTCTAAAATAAGACATAAGCTTAAAATGAACTGAAGAACTTACATGGCTCAACTCAACTCAATTGATTTTAATATAAAGTAGTGTAAATAAATGCAGTATAAAGAAAAGCTTTAAAACATGATTTCAACTCTGTGTATTTATAAATACAATAATAACTCTGTATGTATGCAAAGATACAATATGAACTCTGTTTGTATATGAAAATACAAATATTTCTGATGTATATAAAAATACAAAATACTGTTGTGGGAGTTTCTCTAATTGATAACCATCACTTAAGAGCTATCGTGATGATACATCGTTTTGCCTCACGCTGCCAGGGCCATCCTATACCTTGCCATGAGTATAGAACCTGAACTACTAAGTGGATCCACTAGTCTATGCTAAAAAGCACTAAGGAATCATCTAAAAAGTATGACCCTTTTCTACCCATGGTGGCTACATGGATTATGAGGGTTGTGAGTTGTCTTAACTCTCCCCCATATCAGTACTCAATACTACTCCAAAAAATATAATATTATCTTTTATGTTTAAAAACATACTTCTTTCTGTGATTTGAGATTAGTGCTCAGAAACTTAGCTCAAAGGCTATCTTGGAAATCAAAGTTTCCTCTCTTGCTTCATTTAGAAAACAATTACTCTTTTCTGAAAACTAGCCCGACGCCCCTTTGGAAATCGAGGTTTCCTTTCTTTTTTAAATGTGAAAGTATTTTAAACCCTTTGGGAATACATAGTCCCCATATACTTTTGAAGAAACGAACTTCAAACTTTACTCTTTATTGAACTCAAAACTTAAGTCTTGAAACAAAGTTAAAACATTTGTAAAAGACTGTTGGAAAACTTTATGAACTTCTCTTAACTTGACTCTTGACTTCTCTTGACTTGACTCTTAACTTTCCTTTAATTGATTTATGGATTCAAGGATCGTGATTTGTTATAGGAAAGATCTCATGATGTTTAGGCAATTAGATAGCTAAAAATGAGAAAAAAATCACTATTTGAGGGTGGGTCCGTGATGCGGGGAAGCATTTATATTTTTGTTTCAAAAACAAATTTTGAGGCAGAACGGTCCATGACCGCTCTGCGACGTGAAACCCTTTTTCCCAAATCTAGGGAGAAAGTCCGCAATGCGGAGGCACTGCCTAGATTTGTCCGATGAAATTTCTTCTTTGTTTTTCAACTCTAAACCCTCTAAACTTAGATGGTTCTTTTCCCAAACACTTAAGATCATTTATACCCTCAATATTCAATAGATTGAAACTGAAATTACACCCGGAGACATGAATCAAACCCCAAGAAACTTCAACAAAACAACCCACAAGAATTTAGACGAATTTCATCAAGAACTCAAAGGATTTACTTTCAAATAAAACATATTTCACTGAATTGAATCATGATTGGCACGTGGGTGAACTAACCCAACGCTATGTGATCTCACATACCTTGTAGGGATCACCCCCGACGAAATCCACAAGTTAAACTCGACGATCTTGACGAATCTTGCGTCTTCTCCTCTTTTCTCCTCTTATTTTCTCTTCTCTCAAAACCCTAACTGTTTTTCCAAAAGCGTAAACTGACTAAGATCAGTTTAGACCCCAATTAATTACCCAAAAATGAAATAAAATAATAGGGCAAGGAAAAGACCAAACTACCCTTTCAAAATCCGGATTGAAGTTTTCTTATTCCAACATCCCAACTTCCAATGGGTATATCTCACTCATACAAACTCGTAATTGTGCAAACTTGGCGGCGTTGGAAAGATTATTCCAGGAGCTTTCTAACAATACCTGGTAGTACACGTAAATCATCCTAAGCTAGGAGTTATGTACGTTTGAAGTTGACCAAAAACTCAAACTTAACTTAACCAATTTTCCAGATTTTTATTATTTCCAAAATTCACTCTTTCTAATTCTAGTTCTTTCTAGTTCTTTCAATTTGCGAGATGTTACAGGGTCCTCCAAATCTTAAGAGAAAATACAATTGCCGCTTGTTGAAGGTCATGGGTAGGATAATTATTCTCATGAATCTTAAGTTGCGTTGAGGCATACGCAATAAGTTTCCCATTTTGCATAAGGACACACCCTATCCCAATTTTTAAGGCATCACAATAAACAACAAAACCATCAGTCCCTTTCGATAAAGTCAACACTAGAGCAAAAGTAAGTCTACCTTTCAATTCTTGTAAACTTTTTTCGCACGCTTCAGACCATATGAACTTAACCTTCTTTTGAGTTAATGCCATCAATGGAGAAGCAATCGAAGAAAAACTTCAACAAACCTTCTATAGTAATCGGCTAAACCCAAGAAACTTCAAATGTCCGAAGGGGATATAGGTCTAGGCCAAATCTTGACCACATCTGTCTTCTTAGAATCTACCTCAATACCCTTATCGAAAACAACATGACCAAGAAAAGCCTCAAACCTTGAACAAAATCTGCATTTGCTAAACTTTGCAAAGAGTTATTGGTCCTTGAGGACTTGCAACATAATCCTCAAATGATTGGTATCCTCATCTTCACTCCTTGAATAGATCAATAAATCATCAATGAACACAATCATAAACATATAAAGGTATTGTCTAAACACCCTATTCATCAAATCCATAAATGTCGCTGGAGCATTAGTTAAACTAAAAGACATTACCAAAAACTCATAATGACCATATCGAGTTTGAAAAGTCATCTTCGGAATGTCATCTTCCTTCGCCCTCAATTGGTGATCACCCGACCGGAGGTCAATCTTAAAGAAGTAACTTCCCCCTTGAAGTTGGTCAAACAAATCAGCTATCCTTGGGAGTGGATATTTGTTCTTAACTATAACCTTATTTAATTGGTAGTAGTCAATACATATACGAAGCAAAGCATCTTTCTTTCTGACAAACTAAACTTGAGCACCCCATAGAGAGTGACTCGGTCGGATGAAACCTTTATCCAACAAGCATTTCAATTGCTCCTTTAATCCCTAATGTTCTGCTGAAGCCATATGATAAGAGGAACAGAGAGAGGTTGCATATTTGGGAAAAGGTTAATACCAAAGTCTATTTCCCTCTCGAGAGGAATATCGGGTAGATCATTTGGAAAAACTTTTGGAAACTCATTTACAATGGGGACCAACTCATGAGTAGGTGTCTTAGAATCTATATCCCTCACCCTTACTAGATGGTATATTCAAACCTTAGAAATCATCTTTATAGTTTTAAGATAAGAGATAAACTGACCTTTAGTCATAAAATTTCCCCCTTTCCACTCTAGGATAGGTTCATTCGGAAACTAAAACTTGACTACACGAGTTCTACAGTCAATAAAAGCATAACATGCATGCAACCAATCTATACCAAGGATAATATCAAAATCTAGCATATCAAGCTCTATAAGATCAACTTGAGTGACTCTATGGGACAAGAAGATGGGAGACTTTCTAAAGACCCTCTTAGCAACAATAGAATCACCAACAAGAGTAGAGACATAAAAATGATCTAACAACACATCCAGAAGAACATCAAATCTCATAGCCACATATGGTGTCACAAAAGACAAGATAGTACCAGGGTAGAGTAAAGCTTAAACATCAAGTTGGAAGACTTTCTACATACCGGTAACCACATTGGGCGAACCCTTTTGCTCATGACGAGTCTTGAGTACATATAATCTATTTTTCTTTTGACTTCCATTAGAATTGGATGTAGGATTCAATTGAGCCTGTCGACGATTATCTCCCTTGTTCTTAGCAACTAAGGGACAATCTCTTATCTTGTGGTCTATATTCCCACAAACAATGAAAACATTGGAACCCGTGAGACATCTACCCTCATGCTTTTTCCAACAGTTAGCACAAGTAGTTAGTGACGATCCACTACCATTCCCTCTTTGAGGCTTAGGGTTAGATACCCTATCTTTGTTGAACTTAGGAGGATCATTGGATTAAATTTGGCCAAAAAACTTTGTTTGAACTTAGAAAGACCATGTCCATTGAACCTTGAGTGTGAGAAGTTACCTTCAAATCTTAAGAGCAAACACAACTGCTGCTTGTTAAAGGTCATGGGTAGGATAATTCTTTTCATGAATCTTAAGTTGCCTTGAGGCATAGGCAATAAGTTTCCCAAATTGCATAAGGACACACCCTAACCCAATTCTTAAGACATCAAAATAATCAACAAAACCTTCAGTCCTTTCCGATAAAGTCAACACCGGAGTAGAAGTAAGTCTATCTTTCAATTGTTGAAAACTCTTTTCACGCACTTCAGACCATATGAACTTAACCTTCTTTTGAGTTAATACCGTCAATGGAGAATCAATCAAAGAAAAACTTCAACAAACCTTCTATAGTAACTTGCAAAACCCAAGAAACTTCTAATGTCCGAAGGGGATAAAGGCCTAGGCCAAATCTTGACCGCATCTGTCTTCTTATGATCTACCTTCATACCCTTATCGAAAGCAACATGACCAATAAAAACCAAATTTTTGACCAAAACCCGCATTTGCTAAACTTTGCAAAGAGTTATTGGTCCTTGAGGACTTGCAACACAATACTCAAATGAATGGTATGCTCATCTTCACTCCTTGAATAGATCAATATATCATCAATGAACACAATGAAAAACATATAAAGGTATTGTCTAAACACCCTATTCATCAAATCCATAAATGTCGCCTGAGCATTAATCAAACTAAAAGAGATTACCAAAAAACTCATAATGACCCTACCAAGTTTGAAAAGTCATCTTCGAAATTTCATCTTCCTTCACCCTTAATTGGTGATAACCCGACCGGAGGTCAATCTTAAAGAAGTAACTTGCCCCTTGAAGTTGGTCAAACAAATCATCTATCCTTGGGAGTGGATATTTGTTCTTAACAATAATCTTATTTAATTGCCGGTAGTCAATACACATACGAAGCAAATCATCTTTCTTTCTGACAAAAAAATTGGAGCACCCTATAGAGAGTGAGTCGGTCAGATCTAGCCCTTATCCAATAAGTCTTTCAATTGCTCCTTAAATTCCTTATGATTTGATGGAACCATACGATAAAGAGAAATAGATATAGATTGCATATTTGGGAGAAGGTTAATACCAAAGTCTATTTCCCTCTCAGGAGGAATACCGGGTAGATCATCTGGAAACACTTTAAGAAACTCATTTACAGCGTGGACCAACTCAAGAGTAGGTGTCTCAAAATCTATATCCCTCACCCTAACTATTTGGTATATTCAAACCTTCGAAAACATCTTTCTATTTTTAAGATAAGACATAAACTGACCCTTAGGCATATAATTTCCCCCTTTCCACGCTAGGATGGGTTCATTTAGAAACTAAAACTTGACTACACGAGTTCTACAATCAATAGCATAACATGCATGCAACCAATCCATACTAAGGATAACATCAAAATCTAGCATATCAAGCTCTATTAGATCAACTTGAGTGACTCTATAGGACAAGGAGATGGGACACTTTCTATAGACCCTCTTAGCCATAATAGAATCACCTACAAGAGTAGAGACACAAAAAGTATATAACAACACATCTGGAAGAACATCAAATCTCATAGCCACATATGGTGTCAGAAAAGAAAAGTTAGTACTGGGGTCAAGCAAAGCATAAACATCAAGTTGCAAGAGTTTCAACACACCGGTAACCACATAGGGTGAACCCTTTTGCTCATGACGAGTCTGCCGTGCATAAAATCTTTTTTGCTTCTGACTCCCACTAGAATCGGATGAAGGATTCGGTTGAGCCCGTTGACAATTATCTCCCTTGTTCTTAGCAATTGAGGGACAATCTCTTATCTTGTGGTCTATCATACCACAAACAAAGCAAGCATTGGAACCCGTGAGACATCTACCCTAATGCTTCTTCTCATACTTAGCACATGTAGGCAGTGAAGATCCACTACCATTCCCTCCTTGAGTCTTAGGGTTAGACATCCTATCTTGGTTGAACGTAGGAGGATTATTGGAGTAACTTTGAAAAACCTTTGTTGGAACTTAGAAAGACCATGTCCATTGAACCTTGAATGTGAAAAGTTACCATCATCGGTCTTAACCCTCTTTGCCTCACTAGACCTTTCCTTAAGTTTCTCCTATTCAATTTATTGAGTGTGAACCATGAGACGAGAAATGCCCATATCATTGATAAACATAGCAATATGACATTCCTTAGCCACCATCTCGTACACTCCTCACAACAAACTTACTTATTCTAACCCTAGGATCGGCATCCATAGTATAAGTATATCAAGAAAATTGTGTGAACTACAAAGCAAATTCCTTCACATTCATATTTCCTTGATGAAGGTTGATGAATTTGAGAACCTTTACTTCCCTCATCTCAAGGAGAAAGAATCTATCAAGGAAAGCAACCTTGAACTTTTCCCAATTGAGAGGACCCACATCATATTCCGTCCCTTCTTTCCATTGATTGAACCAAACTAGAGGAACACCCTTAAGTTGGTAAGCGACCCATTCTGCTTTTTCTACCAGCGTCACTCCCATTAACATCAACACTTTGTACACTTCATCAATGAACTCTCTAGGGTCTACTTCAACCTTGGAACCATGAAACTCTGCCAGATTTCATCTTGTGAAGTCTCTAACTCAAGTTGCCACGATACCCACATTTGGGTTCATGGGGACCACAACCTCCCTATTGGCTTGAGCCTTCATGGATTGAGACAACACTTGAAAAGTAGCCCTAAAGTCCTCATTAGTCTCTTGTTCGACCAAAGGGACGACTGAAACTTGAGGAGCTTGAGGAGGAGCCTCTCGATTCACATTCTCTCCCACATTCCTTCTAGCATATGCCCTTCGAGTTGCCATACCTTGTAAAACATCGGATAAGGATTAGGAGAGAGATATTATCGAGTTAAATTCTATCGTACAACTTTAGAGTAAGGAAAGAAGTGGATTTTCCTAAACATCTTATATCCTCTTGTTCATAAATGTGGCTTGCTTCACATTCCTGAACAAGACTATACTCGACGTGGCTTATGAGACTTTCCTAGGATCTTTCTAAACCTTGTGCTCTCAATACCAAGTTTGTCACGACCCAAGGTAGACCCTAGGTATAACATGGTGTGTAAGACCCCGAGAGGCCATATATCAACCACTTAGCACACATAAATAAGATAATAGAAATCAAGAGATTTAAAAGATCATTTCAAAGCATAGAGTTCTATAAAAATGAAGCGGAATCTAATAAATTCTCAAACCATCTAGTACATAAGAATTAATCGGGATGTAACCTGTACATTAAGTCAAATACTAAAATGTAAACAACATAATGAAGAAAGGCTCGGTCCTCGAAATATGAGGACTCACCAATCTTTAATCTTCTACTAAATGATCCTAGCCATGGAAGTGTGAGTCTGGGGCGTCAGACCCTATATTTTGATAAGAAATGTAGGTAAGAGTATGCGTTAGTACAAATATGTACCAAGTATGATAACAATGCATGATGTGTAATAATCATGCTATAAAGGGAAATTTCATAATATGAAATGACCAAACTAAAACATGATATAAAAAAGTTGGAAAATATAAGTCATAAAACATGGTCAATGCAAGTGATCATCATAAAACAGATGATAGATATTTATGAAGTAACCTTAATTCATTAATATGGGAGAATTACTTTTAACCAACATGTAAGACCATGTGAGCTATTAACGTGGAATTCAATGTCTACCCCGTACTGACAAGAGGTGCTCTCAGTTGCCAAATTAAGAACCATAAAATTCTAGCTTATGTGGATCCATTAGCTAATGTTTATCTAGAAAACCTATGGTGGCACATAGTTTATGGGATATGTGTAATCGCCACTTGTCCACTTGGTGTTAAGCATAACTCCCACAAAATTTTCATTAGTCCTATTCATATTTTCTTGAAAGGACTTCAGTAATCGCCTCTTGTCCTTATATCACATGATAGGGGTAATTGCCTATTGTCTTTTGATAAGAGGGCAAGGGTAATCGTTGCTTGCCTCATTCATGGAATAACTCTTTAACTTTGATTCATTTTAGGTGAGAAGCCCTTTCAACCTTGGAATCATTTATTTGAGAAAACTTTTCACATGCATGCATGAGGTAATTATGTGATAAATCCTTCCATAACAATTAACCATAACAACAACATATATGCTTCATTCCCAAAGCCATTTACATCATATCTCATCAATTTCACAAGAACATGCATAATTTCATAGTTCAAAACCCACTTTCAATCATCAATATCTAGAAAATATGAGTTAAGCATTGGTTCATGGGGGTTTATCTTAAAATAATGGAATATAACTCAATTCATGCATAGTAATTCATCAACCAATCAAATAAATCAATATTGAAAGAAACCATGATATGGAAGAAAAACTGAAACTTAATTAGAGATTTCTAACGTTGTAAATTGGGGAATTTAGGAATTCCATGGAGGGAAGGGCTACATGGATGAAAACTAGCATACTTTAATGCCAAAATCTTTCCTTCAGTGGAGGAATTGGAGACTTGACTTGAAACCCTGGATTGACTCCTTCTTCTTCAAGCTTTCTAGAGAGAGATATTTTTGAGAGGAAGACTTGTTCTTCTTTTAGGAATTTGAGAAAATGATTTCAATTGGGGAAATTTGGGGGTAAAACACTTGTATAGGGCTTTAGGTGAAGGGTAAATCGACATAGTATTAGGCTATAATAATTATGAAAAGACCTAAAAGCCATTCTTAAAATAACTACCAATACCATTGACAGTGGGGACCAATGGTCTGTGGTCCCATCTACGAACCGTCCTAGTCGACTATTGATGGGTTAAAAAACCATGATCTTTAGACCTCGACTGACAGAACCCACCTACATACTGTGGGTCCAATCACGAGTAATTGGTCTCTACCGTGGGTCTCAAATTTTGACCCTATAATTTCTCTAAGTTCGGGACTCACCTACGAGAATTACTTGTGATTTGTGCATTGAATGAGGATCATCCTGGAGGACTGTTGGAAAAGTACTGGAACTTGACATTTTTGGGAACCTGGACTGGCCAACCACAGAGCTGGCCTACAGACCGTGTATCAGTCCACAGACCATGGATGGCTCCATTAGAACTGACACCAGATTCTAAAAGAAGTTGCAATTCTACCCTTTTTGAATCTGAGGTGATACAAAAATTGTAGGAACTTGGTGTAAAACCTATGCTTCTAAAAATTCTTGCTTTCCTAGCATATGTTGAAGTCGATCAACAGCCAACCACCTCCGGTTAGAGGTCCAACACTTTCAATAATAAAGTTTCCACCACTAGAGAGCGCTTTGTCACGGACTTAGAGTCTCACTAATGATCCGTACGACACTTGACAACTTACTCACAAATCTTTCATGATCTTGTAAGCCCAAGTAAGGCCTTTGAAGCTACATCTCTAAGAGAATACAAAGAAAGACTTAGAGAGATTTGGAAAGATTTGGAAGAAGGCTTTGTATTACTTGGAGAATGCTTTACAACTTTCTTAGTTGGTTTCTTCAAGCTTGGATGCCTTACAAATGAATGTCACCTCTATTTATACTACCACCTAAGGACTAAAGTGTAATTTAAAATTTCTTTACAAGTCCCTAAGATATTTATACAATGGTCCCTCTCTAGAATTCTCTACATATTCTAGGGAATTCTAAGGCTTTTTTGGAAACTATCTAGGGAGTTCTACAGTGTTCTACTAACCTCTCTAAAACTCTAGATTCTTCTCCCTTCTTCCAGTGCAAAATTTTAAGGGTAAAGTGGTGGGTCATGACACTCTCCCCCACCTATTGATGTGACGACCGCGTCACATCACCGTTGCTTAGACAACCAAGTCTTGTCTTCTCGTATGCATGACCAATAATCCATTGACTCGATCAAGGTCCTCGTGCTACTCCTTTAGCTGCTTCCTGATCTCCTCTAGCTCGGCCTTATGATCTACCTGCTTCTTAGGAGGTGCGCGCCTTGATGACTTCTTTGACATCACGACATTGTTCCTTTCTAGATCCTTCTCCATGCATGGTGCCAAGGACCTTTTTGCACCATTGTCTTTTTTATAACTTTCAATGGTGTCTATAAACACTGACTCCTTCTTCTTAAGGCCTCTTATGAGCTTCATGGCTGTTAGACAAACTTGTTATTCCATCTTTGGTACTTTAACCAGGGGCATCATACATGATCCTCCTTGCTCCATGACTAGAAGTCGTTGGAGGTAAGGGTTGATCACCGCGTGGCACTTTTCAAAAAACTCCTTCCCTAGAATGATATCGAAGAGGTCTAACAGAGCGACAATAAAATTTGTCTTACCTTGCCACTGGCCCAGCGTGATGCTTACTCCATGTGCGACTGTACACACGGGAGTCGATAGTGTATTGACCATCCTGAGTTGGGCGTTACTTGGACTGTAACTCAGCCCTAACCTTGTCGCTACCATCTTGGTCATGATATTAGCCTCTGCACCCGTGTCGACCATAGCACGAGCGAGTCTTCCATTAATCGTGAAGTCGACATACTACGCATCTTATTCTGTTGGCTTTCCTACCTGCTTCGTGATCACTCTGCATACTCCTATCACGCCCAACTGCGTCGTCTCTACGCCTTGTCCTTGCTCCTATGCATCTTTCTCCTTCCGCTCTCGCAGGATAGCACCAAGGCTCTTTAGTTCAGGGCACCTTGCATAGCCATGCGGCCATCCGCATGTGTATCAACCACTTCTTTTGGTAGTCTCTGCCTTTCTCTCCGTGTCACCATGACGTCCAGACTTTTTGCCATCGAACTTATGGTATCATTCTTCTTGGGATATGGTCGGTGCTCCTCGACTTTGCCATAATTTCCCCCACCATGGTCATGACTATCTTTTATCTCCTCTCCTCTGGCTCTGTCGAGCTTCTTATGCCTGAAGTATGTCCAAACTTGGACCTGCATGATGGCTTCATCGATAGTCCTGACCTGTCGGCGTTCCAACTACGTCCTGGCCTAATTTTGTAGCCCATCCATGAAGTGGAAAAACATATCATCATCCGTGAGGTTAGGAATTTGAAGTGTGAGGGTGGTGAACTCCTTAACGTATGCCCGAATGTTGCCTGTCTGCTTCAACTCCCTAAACTTACGCTTCGCCTCATAGGTGACGTTGTTAGGGAAGAAGGCTTTCCTGAACTCTTCCTAGAATTACTCCCAGGTGTTGATGGTGCATGTCCCCTTCCCTATCTCGGCCTCTTTTCGCCTCCACCATAGAATGGCCATCTCCGAAAGATACAACATAGTGGTATTGATCTTACTCTCATCGTTGTTCAGCCTGTTGCACTTAAATTAATTCTCCAAATGCCATAAGAAGTTCTCCACATCTTGTGCGTCACGGACATCTTTGAACATATGTGGCTTAGGAGATTCAACCTTGGCCTTCCTATCTCTTTCAAGCGATGATGATCCTCCAACTCCCACACCCTTCTTGAGTGCTTTCATCTCGGCCTTCATGGTCTCAATCGTGCTCAACACCTCCATGAGCTGGCACTCCAAGGAAGTGATGGCCTTCTTTATCTCAAACTTGGCCCGTTGACATCCCTCTAACTCCTTATAGATGTTTTCGGTCTCCACAAGGGTGAATTCCTTTAGAGTTTTGAACTTGCCGTCGGCCACATTCATGCGCCGGCCTAATATCTCCACAGCCTGCCTCGCTACTTCAACCCATGTGACCCATTCTTCTTCAGCAGTGACGTCAATGGCCTCATCACCAAGTTTATCGTCACTTGCTTCGGTGGTCGAAGGTGGATGAGATGTTAGCTCCTCGCTTGGTGTGGGGTCGAGAAGTATTTCCTCATTACTCTTTTGGTTCTTTTTTCCCTTGCATTTTTTCTTTCCACCATCCAAACGGACGTTGGTGGTGCTAGCAGCGTTCACGTCTTCTTTGTTAGCCATTCCCTTAGTATCAAACCTCGCTCTGATACCAAATGGTCACGGACTTACAGTCTCACTAATGATCCGTGCGGCATTTGACAACTTACTCACGAATCTTTCATGATCTTGTAAGCTCTAGTAAGCTCTTTGAAGCTAGATCGCTAAGAGAATGCAAAGACAGACTTAGAGAAATTTGGAAAGATTTGGAAGAAGGATTTGTATTACTTGGAGAAAGCTTTACAACTTTCTTAGTTGGTTGCTTCAAGCTTGGATGCCTTACAAATGAATGGAACGTCTCTTTATACTACCACCTAAGGATTAAAGTGTAATTTAAAATTTCTTTACAAGTCCCTAAGATATTTACACACTGGTCCCTCTCTAGAATTCTCTACACATTCTAGGGAATTCTAAGGCTTTCTTGGAAACTATCTAGGGAGTTCTAGAGTGTTCTACTAACCTCTCTAGAACTCTAGATTCTTCTCCCTTCTTCCACTACAAAACTTTAAGGGCAAAGTGGCGGGTCATGACAGCTTCCTCTTGTGAATCTGTCAATACAAACCTTAGTTTGCCAAATGAAAAAACTTTTCCAACATCTCTTAGTCAAATGGAACATCCTTTTAAGAATCCCCACGTAAAGATGTCCTAATGGTTGGAGTATACCTCAAATAAAATGGAATAAAGAAAAAGTAGAAAGAATGAATCAAATTGAAAATTTACAGCTTGTGGTGAATGAGAAATTCTCTTATGAATGGTAAGATATGGAGGAACTAAGGAGAATTAAACCTAAACAATGAAATATTATGGGTGGATATAGGATTGGACTATTATGTAGTAAACATGTGTTTATCCTTTTGACTCATCAAGAAGATAACATTCATATGATATCAAAAGGATCTTTCTATATCATGTGTAAAGATTGGTATACCTACCTCATGAGGACATTGATCTTTGAGGTTAAGTACGATTATATTCAGAATATTGTCTACAATGTAAAATACAGGGCTATAGTAAAGAAGAATGCAAAGACGCTATTAAAGGAAATCATATAGTTGTAAGCAAGGAGTATTAAGTCACGGAGGAAATTCAGAAAGGTCAAGAAAAAATGAGACCAATTCACACATTACACAAAGAAAAAATGAAAATTCTCTCTAGTGGAAAAATAGTAAGGGATCTGATACACTATGGTCTAAGATAACAGAAATAAGAAATGCTTAAAGAATAGTCATAATAGTCACATTCCAACTCTAATACAGAACTCCTTTGCTGCTCTCATTGAATAGAAGGAGTTGATATAGTTAGCAGCCAAGCCAAAAAAATGCATTTGTCCAAAGGTTACTCCAAAATAAGAGAGTAAAAGGTATGATAAAGAATCTACTAGGGATTGGGTCCCTAAATCCTTTGGTGGGACGTTGGAAGGAAAATATTCAACAATTCTATTTCCTGGGCAATATGCAGCATAATCACTACCACAATGCTCAAGCAAAGAAAAAATCTCTATATATTCGTCAAGGTAGTCTTGAAAATGTCAACTATAGAGAAGAGAGGAATAATAATATGTTTGTTGCAGTGCTTAGTTTCTGGGCTATCGATTTATTACAGCTAGAGAAAAATAAAAATAATAACATGTAATGAAGATATTAGTGAAGACAAAGTAATGGAGAATAATGAAGAATTGATAGTGGTAGCTTGTCATTTTGAAGATCCCCAAATCTAGGAGATAAATGAATCTTATAATAGAGTGCTACATTATATTATTGCTCATAACATAGAGGAGAATGGGATACTGGAAATAGATGGTATAGAGTTGAGTGCTAAAACTCAGCTAGAAGAGGTTAATGATTATGTATTGACACAGATATTGAACGAGGGTAACTTATCTCCAAGGGTATTGAAAGCTAAAAATAAATGCAAAAAAAGGTGATGGTGAAAATGCACAACCTATCACAATTCCACAAAAAATATATACAATTGTTAATAATAGATGATGAAGTCCTTTATTTGTGACATAAGGTATGTGAAGTCTCAAAAAAACTTTCAGAGAGTTCAAATGTTACACAAATAGTATAATTTTACTTTTATTATCCTATTGAAATTTTTTCAAGATAGCAGACACATCAGCAAGTATAAAAGAAGATTGAGAATTCCTTTTGCTACTTCTAATTGCAATGGTAAAAAATAAAATTTCACTACTCATGATTTTGATAATATAGTTATTAGTAATACAAATCAATAATTAACATTATATTACAGTTGATAGATCACACTCTACCTCATAAGTTTGTTATTACTATGCTTTACACAAAATGTAGTGTAGAACCAATAATTCTGGCATGATATTTATCCGATAGAAGAGAATATAAATGGAGTTTTGCTAGTTTGGGGTGATTTAAATGTATTGTTTAATTTTGAGGAGAAAATAAGGGCCTAATCAATTTCAAATTCAGATAATAAATATTTTGATTGTTGTATTTTAACATGTGATATAGTTGAGACTCAATTCAAAGGAAGTCATTTTACATGGTGGAATAAAAGAGATGGTAATATCTATATATTTAAGATGTTAGATGAAATTCTAATCATTAGCATATGCAAATTAATATAATCATATGGAGGTGGAACACTTACCAAGAGTTGGTTCTGATTATGATCATATCTTTCTTATCTGTGAAGAAAAAAGGTCTAGATATAGAAAACCATTTAGATTTCTAAAATTATTGAAAGCTCATGCCTCTTTTTAGGAAGTAGTTGACAGAATTGGGCATCTTATACCTCTGACAATCCTTTCATAGTTGTAAGGAGAATATTCAAAGGGTTGCACTATCCATTTGGAGTAAGGAGCATATGGTGACATATTCAAGCAATTGATTATCGGGAAGGACATAGAAAGAAATATAGAAAAATTATTTGATTCTCACATGAGATGGGGTTACAACAAGGATAGTTCTAAGACCCTTTCTATTAATCTTGGTGATGGATAAGTTGACACAATATTTAGGAGGAGGTTCCACAATGTTTTTTTAATTTGTGGATGGCACTGTACTTATTGATGAGACACGTGATAGAGTTAGTGCTAGGTTTGATATTTGGAGAGAAACTTTGAAGTACAAAGGATTTAGGTTTATAAGAACCAAAATAGAATATTTGGATTGCAAAGTTAGTGTTGTGTTGGATGAAGCAAATGTTGAAGTAAGGCTTGCCACACAGACCATTTCTAAGAGAGAGGTTAAATTGTATGGGATCCATAATTGTGGGTAGTGGAGACATCGACGATAATATAACACATCACATTAGAGAGAAATGGATGAAATGGAGACTTGCCTCTCGAGTCTTGTGTGATGAGAAGGTACAACCTAAACTTAAAGTCAAGTTCTACAAAGTGGTGATTAGACAATCCTTATTGTGTAAAGTGAAATGCTGGCTAGTCAAGAATTCATATGATGAGAAGATACATATTGAAGATGTAGAGATGTATGTGGGGACATACTAGGAGTGACATGATTAGATATGAGGTTATCAAGAAAAAAGTGGGAGTGGTCACTTTGGTAAAAAAGATGAGGGAAGTCTCAAGAAGACAACATGAGGGAAGTGAGACCGAGATAGTTGGGATATATATAGAGGAGGGTGTCAACATTGGTAAGGTATGATCTCACACAAGAATAACATGTTGATACTCCCGAAATACCCCAAAAAATAAGGCCTAAAAATGATTTCTAATAACTATACATTAATCAATTGCCAACCAAATCCCAATTTATATGAATTCACAATCTCAAGCTCAATCTAAATACCAAGAAACCATAACCTACCTCAATATAGACCGCACACTCTCCAAAATAATGATTCCAGAGATTTTCCCTTCTGAATGGCCTTAATCATTGCCATACTATGATAAACACAATCACAACGTCAATATAAATGTTTTGACACCAAAATACAATAATTGGAGATAGACAAATAATTAAAGTCAAAACGAGAATTTATTGACATAGACTTACCAAGCTTGTGTCCCAAAATGGGAAACAATTCATTGCTTGGAAAGGTAGAAAACATCAACATGCAAGAAATTACAATTAATTTACCAATTAAAATCTTGGGCAGCCCCTTTTTGGGGATAAATTTACCTGCACATGATGCTCCCCACACTACCGTGATCGCCCCGCTACGTAACCACGCCAATTCTGGATATCACACAACTTGAATAACCCAAATTTGAGCTCTAGAACTTAAGATGTCACACTTTGAAGTTTTTAATTGAATTTCGATCGCATCTTGTCTTTATTTAAAAGACCAAACAAAAGAGACCTTCTGGAATGCGAAGTCAAGCCCGCAAATGTGGAGGGTCAACCACACACATTTCATGAACGCGAATGCAAAGACCAATACTATTTGTCACTATGAATGCGACTAGGATCCCACGATCGCAAAGAAGAGAGTGAGGTTGCACTAGCTGATGCACATCAGTTGCTTTTGCCCAACATGAAAACCCCTGACATGGTGCACAAGATTCATTTAGAACTCCATGCATGCAAAAGAGATATGCTACCACATATAATATCGTACTCTAGATTCAATGGAGATGTCAAAACTTCCAACCGAGGTCGTCTCGATATAAGGTGGGTCCCACACCCAAACTCCTTAAGAAAAAATCTCAATGTGGGCTTGATATTAGCCTGAAAGCCTCACAATCTGTACCGATGGTCCTTCTAGATCAAATTCAACTTCTTGGAGCTAATAGAACCGTCACAAATACATTCTGAAGCCATCAATTTGAACTTTTCACTGAAGTCAACCGTTCAAACTTCATAATATCTAAAACACAAAAACATGAACAGAATCCAAATGAACGATCGGGTGATTGAACTATTAGTCCCAACAAGTTGATATGATTTGGGGTCGCTATAGGAATGCTCCAAATGGACAAAAAGGCAATGAACTAGAGTGTCATCATAGCATCCACTACAACAAAGGAAAAAGTAATAGACAAGAAGTACATAAGGCTCAAACAAGTGGGGAAACATCTACTGGATTACGGTCTCAGTTTTTAGGTAGCCTCCTAGATTCGACGATACCTCAAATGGACCTTAACAACAAGAATGGCTCTCAAAAGCATCTACCGCACATCTCTGCCTCGAATAGCAATTAGATCATCCACAAAGTTCAAACGAACATCCAACTCAACTAAATCATATCGGAGTACAGGAGACTCGTCAGGAACATATTGGCGAATCATAGAAACATGGAAAACAAGATGAACAACTGAAAATATATAAGGTAAGGCCTAATCATAAGAAACATCACAAACAAACTGTAAAATATCAAATGGCCCTATATATGTGGGGCTAAGCTTGACCTGCCTCCCAAATTACATCACGCCCTTCATGGGAGAAACTCGAAGAAACACCCGATCACCTACCCCAAATCTTAAAGGCTGACACCTACGGTCATCATAAATCTTATGCATGCTCTGAGATGACCTAAGTCTGTCCCAAATCACCCAAAAACTATCTAAGGCCTCCTAAAGAAAATCTTTAGCACGGGACCTCAACTCTGAAAATTCAAACGAACCAACCAGAGAGCGATAACACCTACCATATAAGGTATCGAACGGGGACATATGAATACTCGAGTGGTAGCTATTATTGTATGCAACCTCCACCAAAGCCAAAAATTGGTCTCACGGACTTTCAAAATTCATAACACAGGTTCACAAAACATCCTCAAAAACTTGAATAGTGCGCTTGATAACACTCAAATTACCCTTTAAACAATTAGAAGAATACGCGGTCATCATTTTTACTATATAGAAGCGTGAAGAATGAGGATGACCAAGGGCAAAAAGGATATTAAACAAATCATACAAGGGCATAATTGTAATTATGATTTATCAAAAAGATTTTTTTTTATGTTTACACTAGAAGCTTTATGTTCACTCTAGAAGTATCTTCATCTCTCCACTCTCTTAGGCTAATGAATTAAGGGTGACAAAAGAGTTTCAAAATGAAGAAAAAGTGACACAAGTTTTAATTATTGAGTAGAGGTGACAATTTTAAGATTAGTGCTAATGACACTAATTTTAAAACCCTGAAGTTTTATTATTTACATAAAATCCCTATGTTCCCCTATTCCACACCCTCCCTTCTCTCCACTCTTCTGCCGCTACCATCCCCTCCCCTTATGCCATCGTAATCGTTGCTGTCACCACTTCCCCCTCTACCACAACCATCAATTCTTCCTCCATTGCTAGCACTTTCTTATTTTTCTTCTTTCACCACCATCGTTGCCACCTCCTTCTTCTCTACCTCTGCCTCCACAACAAACATCACCTCCACCTTCGTTGTTATCACCAACATCTCATTTGCCACTTTACCACCCTCTCTTTTACCTCACTTGCTACAACAATTATTGTAGTTGTTGCATCAACTTCAGCATTTGCTGAGCAAACTTGAGTAGTTGCTAAAAAAATTTCAACAGTTGCTACAATAACTTCAACAGTTGCTGAAAAAACTTTAACAGTTGCTACAATAATTTCAGTAGTTATTGCGACAAATTCAGTTGTTGCTTGATTTTCTACAAAAAAAATAATGACTTCAACTTCAAAATTTATAAAATTAAGGCATATTAGTTTGTGAAATAGGACCAACAAGAGAAAAAGAAAAAATGTGATAAAAAATAATGAACAACAACGATAATGATAGCAACAACAAAGAAGAACAAGTAAATGGAAGAGGAGAAAAAGAAATGAAGAAGAAGAAGAAGTTGGAAGAAGAAATTTGGAAAGAGAAAGAAAGTAGGAAGAAGAGGGAGAAAGAAATTTTAAATTTTGAAATTGAAGAGAAGAGGGAAAAGTTTTCAAACATGTTGAATTTAGAAATTGGGTTTATTTTGAATATTTTTAAAAGTTTAGAAGTTTTAAATATTACATTTTAGACCCCAATTATCTTAATCACTAATTAAAAAAAGGTTCGATTTGATCAATCCTTTTTTGTCACCAATTTTAATATCAGCATTTTTTTGTCACCTCCTCCTCAATTTACTCCACTCTCTCACTCTCCACCACAAAATCTCATTAGAATCTGAAAGTATCAATGATAAAAATAGTCTCCTACTCCTCCATGGTCAAATCCTCGAGGAGCAACCCCCCGTTGTTACCATCAAAATCAATCGAATTCTAACATAAATCACCACTACTCAAACACCCAACCCCAATTAATTTTGACTCTGATTGAATCAAACCATTCAAACGAATCTCCAAATCACCAATTCTTATGAAAATCCTCTGAAAGTCTTTAAACAAGTTACATATTCATGCTTCATTTTGGGGTTCTATGAAGAAAGATTCTTTTTCACCTTTTTAGTTGGATATTATAACTTCATCAGAGAAATTGCAATTGGGTAAGTATTAGTGTTTCTCTAATTTTAATTTTTTGTTTGAGTTCCTTTTGAAGTGTGATACAGTTGCTTTTTTGATGAAAATGTTTGGCCTTTCATAAAGACAATAAATACTTGTTTATTTAAATAGATACTTGTTTATTCAAATTTTCATTTAGCTGTCATAAGATTGAATTAAACAAGAAGAAATTTGTAGCTAGGCTGAGCCACAGCTTGAATAGGGATTCTTTTTATCCTGTTCTTTTTTCACTTGAAAGTTTTATAGTAATTCTTAATGGTTAGTATATGCTCTTTTAGGTCAGAGGAATTCTGCAATATAGGATTCATGTTTTTTTTTCAACGCTACATAAGAAGATAGATTCAAATAGTTTTCTAAGCTATTTCAGAGTCAACGTTGCGTATAGACGGAAACTTTGAATCTTTTTAGCTAACAAATTTTGTATCTACATTGGAAAAGAATATATAATAGGATTAGGATAAAAATAAGAGCTTTGTTTGGTGGGATATTTTGATTATATTTGAAAGTTAATTTTGTTGAAACCTTTCAAATTGCAAATGATTAACATGTCTCAGAACTCTTTTTGATAGCTCTCTAATTTCTATTTTTGCACTCCTGAGTTTTAGACTTCTTTAGTTAACGATTGTTGTTTACTTGGTTTTTGAAGGTATTTCAAAATACCTCCCTATTATGTGGCTGTAAATATAACAAAGGTTGGCTTTTAAACTAGGTATTGTATCTCCAACACATTTGAATTGATAGATCAAGAAAGACTTTGGTTTTTAAGCTCCCAAATAGACTTGTGTGTCATTATTCATGGTGGAGAAACTATAAACTACTGCCTCACGAAGGGTAGAGCTTGTAAATAAGTTACCAAAGTTGGAAAGGGATGTCAAAGAATTAGAAGGCGCAAGAATTGATTCTGCAACATTTGTTAAATACTGTAAGCTCTTGAACTCTTTTTGATATCTTTCATCCTAAATAGAAGTAGATTTCTTAGTATTTGTTTAAGGTTCTTGATTTTTGAAACTGATTGCTGAAATAAATCTCTTATATCTCAACCGCTTGCTGGTTCTTTGATTTTTATGGCACTCACTATTAATATTGTCTTTGTGAATTATGTTGTTTCTCTCTTTTATAATTGAAGATATTGAGAGTGGTAAATCAAACTTGATAGAACCTGTCTCTCACAATCTTTTCTTTGATCTCATATGAAATTGTTCTCCTTTACAGCTTATCGGGTGTGGTTATCTTTGTAGAAAACTGATTTGTATATAAAAACATGAGTGATAAAAATAACTTTAGTTCACTCGATAGACAACATGCAAAACTATTAGTTACCTATTATAGATATAGTTTCCCTCCCTCCAAATTTGTTGCCTGAAACTATAATTCTATCCCATTTCTATTGTATAACTAAAAACTATATCACAAGAAGGTCCTTCAAGTACAAGAACACTCAGCTATTACAAGTGTTATTCGACAACTTTGAGTGAACAATGTATAATACATGTCCACAAAGGGCTTGGGAGTTTTCCTTGCTGAATGTTTGGGTACATTTTCTATTTGATACACGCAAATAAAATTGAAGTATAAATCTGATTATAATCTAACAAATACTATATTATTTTTGTTTTACCAAATCTAAAGGCAATTCCTGCTATGGGATTATAAGAGTACTAAACATCTATTTCACAATTTTTCTTTGTTTCATTTAGAAAAAATAATTTGAATCTTCTGAAATTAGTAACTATGTGATACTTGTAATGCAACAAAATATGCTTCAAAATATTTGGTGTATGTCCAGTATTATTGAGAGTTTCACTCACACAAGTGCAATGCTTCAATTTAATGGCTACTTTGAGGTAAAATATGTTTCTAACCTCTTTCTTAAATTATAATTTTTTTAAAAAATATTTTTTCCAGTCAATCATGTGTCTTTAATGTAAAATGTAGACATGTTTAACATTTTGAGATCAAACCTTTTTATTTTGATGTTGATGCAGATGCTATATGCTTATATTCATAGAATTAGACTTATCAATTAGAGACTTGATTATATCTCTAAACTTCCCACCTTTCTTGACCACGAGTCCATGACTTCAAAACTTTTAGATAGAAATATTTTTTTTGACATTTAAACTGATTTTAACATGTGCAATGATAAAAGAGAAGAACAAACAGAAAGCTTGATTTAGTGTCTTAACACAAAAAATATAACACATCTTTGAATTCTATAGTAATATTTCTTTATCTTTCAAAATGACTTTTGATTATATACTGTATAATACTTTGGTTTGTTTTCACATAATAAAATAAAAGTTTGGATTTCAAAAACTGATCTGACTTCATGCTTGCCATAAGAAAATGTAGGCAATAATAAGTTTAAGTATTGAACATTGACTTGGAATAGAATATTTGGTTCATTTTCTTTTTTCTTACTCTTCTATACAACTACATCACTTCAGAATCTATAGACACCGATGACAGTGAGACAATTGCATTTGAAGAATTTAAAGTTGGTCTTACAAAAATGGGTACATAACTTTCTAAGTCAGAAGTCAAGCAGTTGATGGAAGCAGTATTTCCTGGCCATTCCTTATTTTATGGTTATTATTTCTTCTCTTTTTAAGCTCATGTTGTCCTTTTATTTTAGAAGTAATTTCCATATGTTGATTCATGGTCTTGATAAAGAGAGTGATTATTCTTTAATTTTCTATGCTCGTCTTTCTGAAGACCCGCGTTCAGGTTTTTTTGTTCACTCTGTTTTCACTTAAGGTTTCATGGGTGGGCATTTGAGATTGTGAAACTCTATTTTGAGTGGGTTTCTTCAAATGGTACACGTTTGAGTGTACTTGGTTATTTTGAAATTTGTTGAAATTTAAGAATGTGCGTATCACTTTATGTCAGTTTAGAAGTTTAAAATTGAATTGACAAAAATAGTAATTTCTCGAGGTAAAATCACTCATTTTATTTAATGAGACAGATAAAGCCTTAATCTTTTCTTATAAATCATGAATTCATGTTTCTCTAGCATATTTGCTTGGAAAATTAATTCTAGGTATTGTAGGTGACTCGCACAAAGAGATCCAACGATCCGTAATATGTGGTTATGATTTTATCTCACCAAATGGCATTTAGTTTGATGGTAAATTAACTTGATTTCACTGGAAATATGACTTTTAACTACTCAGACAGGTTTCAAGTATATTGTTTATGTGTTTCATAAAAAAAGTATATTGTTTCAGTGTTAATTATCTAATTCTAAACAAAACTCTCTAAACTTATGTTTTATTTTGAAGTAAATCTTACAATTTAATAATCTGTTTCACTTTAGCTGGCAAATATCTTATGTTAGCCTCAATTCAAGGAGAAATGACTAATTCTTCTAAGCATTTTAAAAGACTAAGCTATTCTCCTTGATTGTAACTACCATTTTGTAAAGAGATACCCTGCATATGAAAAATATGGTCCCAATTCTCTAAGTAAAGTTGACATTGGCTTCACAACTATCTTTGTAATTCACAATCTCTATTGCGAAGAGGAAAAAAGATAACTATTTTGTAAATTTTCTTTGTTCATGATAATTGTTTATCCCGTGCTTTATTTTAATTTAAGACAATCATAGACATTCGTAGACTTATCAGACTTTGCTATGCATATTGAATCTTAAAGGATCATCATTCTTCAAGTTTTCAGTTTCTTCTTTTGCTGAATTCCATGGCCAACTCCCTATGAAACTCAAGAGGAATCTTGCTATTGTCATATTGATACGGTTGGTGCATTCTTTTTCAAAATTCCTTCACTGATTTATTGATTCTTTCTTATTCTTGTTCAAGATATCTTCTTTTTTCTTTTATAGTTTAGAGTCGATATTTGAACTTAAGATTAACTTATGCATCCAACCAATGGAGGCTCCATATTTATGATAATGATAATTTCTTCCATTTTCTTCTAGTTGTTTCGTTAGGACTCCAAGGATGATTGGAGCTCAACAACAATCATCTCTTGAACTCTATCGAGTATGTATTTATATGCTTTAGACTATGTTCATTTGTATCAACAGATATACAAAATTTTACTCGACATTGGATATTTAAAATTGTATCCTACTAATAGTAAACTGATGAACAATTTATCATTTCAACTCATATGAAATGAAAGGATCTCTAGCTTTTGATCTGTGATGAATTTCAAAGACATAATTCATATATAATTTTAAAAGTGTAATGTTTTCAGTAGGAAGAACCTAATGGTTAAATCCATGAAATTTAAATGTTGGATCCTTCTCTTTAGCTAGAATGCAAGGGCAATTGCTTAATCAATATTTTTAGTGCATATATAACTCAAATGTGGAGGTTACTCCTTGCTAGGTGGATACAATTTTGAGAATTGTTGTAGGCATTTTCCTAGAATTGTGTCGTACATATGAGATATGACAAAGAAAGTGAACTTTCAAAACTTTGTATTGGAAGTTCATTGCTTTTCCAAATGTGATTCCATATATTCTACCAGTTTGCAGACAATTAGAAAATGAAAAGGAAGAGAGGTACCATCAAAGTACTTCATAAATCTTCTGTATATGGCCTTTTAATGTTTATTTTCTGCTGGAAATTTGAGTAAAAAGTAAATTGTTAGTACTATGTCGTGTTATTGAATGACTTAACTTCTCCTTAGGATTACTGATATAATAGTTTTACATATGCATCTTTACATTTTGTATTAATTTTTTTTGTTTGGGTGGTATCTGATCTTCTACGCCCCCGACTTTTAATCCCTGGTAACCTCCCACATGTGATCTTTGCCCTTTGTTGAAAAACAGTGGCACTTTGAGGACAATTTGTCCATATTTCATGCAGGAGAACTTTTGGAAGTGTGTTAATGGAGTTTTAACTTTTAATCTTTCTTAATTTTTCATTTTCCAGAGTGCTATGCTTCAATACTTTGAGGGTTCAAAGGGTTCAGTTTTTGCAAATTGTTAAAACAACAGTTTTGTAATTTCACACTGTATCATGACTCCTTTATAATGATTGATGTCAACTCCATCACTGGCCTATGAACTGCAAGGGAGGATAATTTTATAAGCTGCATCTAAGATCCTTCAAGATTGGATGAACAATTGGTTATTGTTTGTGTTATTTTGTTTCAGTGAATGTATTCTTGAGGGTAAACTTTTGTGCACGCACCTGACATATTTCTACATCAATATATCTTTAAAGGCTTATAGTTGTATTGTTGCAACTGCATCATACAAGCTTACTTAATATTAGCTCTATGTTTTTCATGTGCTTCTATTCTTCTCATTTTTCATTTAATTTCTCCCATCTTGTACCTCCAAATAACAATGTAAAGATCCACCATTAAAAATATAAAATGTTGGGCCCATGCTTAGCATGAGCATACTTATCTAGTCAATAATAAAATTACCCAACAAAGAGTTAGGGCCAAATCTCACAAGGAATGGTTTAAGGATAAAGTTTTAACTATATAATTAAGAATACAAACCTATTCATTCAATCACTTTAGAACAATAGGGAGGATGATTCCACCAAATTCACAAAAATAGTTTTGTAATCAAGTATCACAATTAAACTAAAAAAAATAGAGATATCACAAGTAAGAGAAGATCTAGGGATTTGAGGATTGGTATTTTTGTCATGTAGGGGTACACGTGCTACTCAATAGTACTAAATAATTATGGATAGGCTATGTTATCTTCAATGACACTAATTTTTTTTCGATCTCATAGTACCATATCAAGAATCTCCTTTCACTCTCATCTATGTGAATCACAAATTAACCCATTACCTTACATAAATTTCTCTTTTGAGAATATTTGACAACTAGAAATGAACAATAATTTCTCTTTCGAGCAAACCATAGAAATACATTCAAAATTGAATGCATCAAGTTATTTACCCACTTCCATTGATATCTTTCAAGCATCAATCAAAGATCTAGAATAGGACTAAGTTTGCAACCTTAACCTATGAATTTAAACCCATGCTAAATAACCTAAATCCATACATGAACAATAAATAAACAAAACACAACACAAAACCCAATACATTAAATAAACACCCCAGCCCATAGTCACACCCCTAGAGTTGAGGTTTTAGCCACACATCATAAAAAGCAAAGAAATTATACATGTGATGTTACCAGTGATTAATGTGCTGAATTTAAGAAATAATCTTCAATACCCACTTCAATTTAAACCCTAATTGTCAATTACAAGGGTGTTTCAAAAACCCCAAAACCAAGAAAAGAATATTTTAATATCAAAACTAACTATGAAAATAGGGAAAACATTATCTCAACATTCCACACACTGGACTCCCACCCAACTTACATTTTATATCTCCTTTGGGGTATTTATAGTTTTCCCAAAATTGGCCCAAGATTCCATACACGACTCATTCAACAATTTTAGTTGGGCTCGCTTCACTCATTTGGTGGATCGTCATTTTATCTTTAGCTCGCCTTTCTTTTTCTTCAGACTTCAGGTGTCTGAACCTTAGTTGGCAAACTCAATTGTGTTAGCCTTTCACATTCGGCGGATCGTCGATTACCACTTTTGCACGTCCTTTCAACTTTCATTTTTGCTCAGAATTTTGTCACCTTTGGCAATGGATTTATAGTTTACCCATTGAGCTTTGGCGAATGCCGTTTCATCTTTATTCCACTGACGTACCTTGAATATTCTCAATTTTACACATTGTCAACATGGGCGAGGCATTGGGTGATCCACACTTTAGGTTAGGCGACTACCAGTTAGGAGTTTGTACACCTTTTAATGTTTTTGGCCTCTTTTTCATGTATTCATCATTACCTTGTCCTTTAGCCTTCATACCTACAAATCATCAAAATATCATCAGAATAGGAAATAAATAGGCATTGAGGACACTAGTTGTTGAACTTAAAAAGCCTCAAATGAGTGAAAAATCTATCACACATCAACCAATACCCCCAATTTAAAATTTTTCTTGTCCTCACGTAAATCACAAACACAATTAGTTCAATAATAATGTCTACAACAATTCTCAATATAAGTTAACATGCAAGTGTCACCGCAAGACCACTAACAAGCATATGCAATGACTCAATCATGATCAAGAACCTTTAAATGATGCTAACTAGTATCAATACAAGCGCAAGCTCACTCATGTTCTCCAATAATGCAAACCATGCTTTAACAAAAACATTTAAGTACCCTCACATAAAAAATGATTTCATACTCTCATAAAGCATATCAATAAAAATGTTAGGAATCAATACAACTCTCACTCTCTGAAAGAGAAATACATGCAAGCTTCATCCCATAGGTTTGCCCATGTTTTCCGGTCATCAAACAACCTAGTTTATGCAAGATCACACGTCTTTTTAGTCTTATAATGGGGTTGAGGGTAAATGTTTGGTCAATTTGGTTCATTAACTTCACCATTTTAAAGCATTATTATACTCATCTTCATCTCTTCTCAAGTTCTTTTCATTCTTTACACTTAGAGACTAAAACCTCAACTTTTCACTCAAGTTGTTGGACATCTCTTTTATATCTTCACACTTTCTTTTACATTTCAATTTTCAAGATTTTACTTCACTTTTTTTTTATAAGGAGCAGTTCCTTATTTTTTCCATAAATTTTAAAGTTGAGTCTCACTTTTCTTTCTTCACTTTCACATGGTTTTCGTTCCTCTGTCCTTTACATACTACCAACTTAGAATTTTGGCCTAAGTTGGCTATTCAAACAAAATAAATCTTAGAAAATGGTTTATAGGTGAGAAATGAGGGATAATTTGGCTTAACATGTTTCAATAACGTTGACAACAAATGGTTTCTGCTCAAATGGTGCCAACATGCATGGTTGCACATCCTCACAAGCTAGTTACCAAAGGTGTGAGTAATTAGTTCCCTCTCAAATTTTTTGCATAATATAATTTCTTGAATTCACCAAGGCTAGACCATTAGACTAACAAGAAAAATTTGAGGATTCAACAAGCATGCTTTCAAGAAGGACCTCACCACACATGGTACTTAAAATGCAATAATTTGGCACAAATCTATAAAATCAAAAAGCTTGAATGCAATATTCAATGTGAGGGTCACATCAATAAACAACTAGTCAACAAAAGATTCAACAAGAACATTCAAAAGTAACGCCACACCAATTTATTCTTGTGACATCAACACAAAACACCTTACTCATCACGACTACTATCCAAAACATCAATATTAGACACAATCGATCCTCGAACATCAATAATGAAAACACAAGCATTCTCAATCATTTCCAAACTCCAAAATCACAGGGTAAGGGTGAAGAGAGAAAATGAAGTAAAAACCATCAAATATCATTAAAAAGTTACAATACTAATCTTAAAACAAAGCTATAATAACAATATACAATCCAAAAAGGGAATATAGGCACATGTGCCCTCACCCAACCAAAATAAAATAAGCAGTGTCCTCAATGATATTAATTGTAAGTATAGGAGGAAATTACTAAAATGATCCCCTAACAGTCTATGCTTGTGAAGACTCTAATCTTGAGTCTTGGAGGGGATAACATTATCTTAGGTATCAGTACCCGGTAAAACTGACACAGAAGGTTGCATAGTAACATCAATAAAGGAATCAATGCAGACCCTACTAGTATCAATTATGGATGTCTCCCAAAGAGATTTATCTAGTGTAGCCTGCACTATCGTGTCCTCAATATCCCGCAACTCTGTCACCATCTCGGCTACCACCAGCTTATCAACTCTAAAGAACTCCTCCTTATCCATCTCTTTTGAAGCATCATCATCACCAACCTAATCCTCAATATTGACTGTCTAGTTAGTTATGCTATACGCATATCAACTCTCGACTCAAAAAGAAGCACCACTTCAGACATCTAAGGCAAGGGGACCTCACCCCATAATATGGTAATATCAGTAGAATTCAGTTGGTCTATATCAACCCTAAGGGTGGGTATCTCTCCTATAAACTCAGTAAAATATGTGGGGCTACTCTCACTCTTCTCTCTATCCTCAACTATAGAAGTGAGGTTGTTCCACCTCTTCTTATATAACGCTAGAGTGTCACGGTATACAAAAATCTCACCTCTCACTAGGCACATTGCTGCCATAATGTCCCTCTCAATCAGGGCTGGCAGGGGGACCGGGTCGGCCCGCCGGACCCGGTCCCGTTGGTTTTCGGGGGATTGGGGGGACGCGGGATAGGGGACTGGTCAGGGGCCGGTTCAACCCTTGGTCTCGGTTGACCCGGCCTAGTCCCGGCCCGGATGAACTGGCCGGTTCGCGGGATCCCCCTGATTTTTATTGTTTTTTAAATTTATATCCATTGGGCAACGGCTAGTGGGCCCCACCCAACAGATTTTTTTGCAGATTTTGCCTTCCCCAACACCCCCTACCACCCCCATTTTTAATACTTTACTTTAAACCCTCAAGTTATTATAAATACACTTTAACCCACTTCTAATATTATAAATACCCTTCTATCCCTTATTATTTCTTACAAAATTATATATTCTCTCATCTATTTTTAATATCTCTCAAGTCTCAATCTTTTATTCCATTTAAGTCTCATATTATATCATAATATATATATTTCAATTCTAAGTTTTCATATTATATATCATAATATATATAATTCTCATATTTGCTATAAAAAATTGGAGTTTCAAATTACAAGTTACAACAAACTACAAGCTTCAAGAAACGGTTATAACGTCTGCTATTAACACAGATGTTTGGTACATTCGTTTCATAATATTTATATTTTATTTTTTGTCATTAATTTTTGTGTTATTATTATTTTTATATTATATTTTACATATAATTAAATATGAGTTCTAACAAAAAAAATACCGGTAAAGGAAAAGAGAAAGAACCAAGTGGCATTAGTAGATTATTTAATTTTACTAAAAAAAGTTGTAAGGAAAAAAATAAAATTAAATGTGGTGGTAGTTCTAGAGTTAGATTTAATACAAATGATTCTACTTATGTTGATGATACTTCTTATGATATTGATTCAAATGCTCAACTCGATCGTGAACTTTTACAACAAATTTATGGTGATATTAATCCTTATCTTGATGAAAATTCAGGTGAAGAAGTAGAAGTTGATTCGGGAGAAGATGAATTAGAAGAAACACCTACTAGTCCGGTGACAAATGTTCCAAATGAAACTACAAATTCAACGGAGCAAAATTCTGGACGCCCACCCCTTATACCTCGTACGAGGGAGAAGGTGAAGTATCAACACCCTAAAACTTCTGTTGTGTGGCAATTTATGACTTTAGATAAGGAAAATTCTATTGCTATTTGTAATAAATGTAAGCAACCTTTTAAACATAAACAAGGTGGAGGTCAAGGTGGGACGGGGGGCTTAAATAGACATTTGTTATTTTGTGTGCCTATTCAATATAAAGAAGCTAAATCATTAGCCGATAGAAAAAAAGGAATTCAAGTTGATGATTTTGATATTAATGTTAATGAATCGATAGGGGCTTCTAACATGGTTCAAGAAACATTAGATCCTTCTAACCCGTGGTCCACTAACACAACGTAAATATAATAAGGAAAGAGATCGCAAAAATTTAGCTAAAATGGTTTTTGTTTGTGGTTTACCTTATAGTTTTCCTTCAAATTCCGATTTTATTGAATATATTCAACAAACTTATAATCCTAATTATAGAGATTTTTCAAGAAATACTGTTAAATCTGATGTTTTTGTATATCAAGGTAAACATTGTCAATATCTTCGTTGTATATTTAGCATATTAGATTGTAGAGTGTCTATAACTTCGGACATGGGTCGTAGTGTTAATGGACATGATTATTTAACTGTTACGGAACATTGAATTGATCATAACTAGAATGTGCAAAAAAGAATCTTAAGTTATAAAGAATGTGTAGAGAAAAAAACGGGTGCATATATAGCTTCAAATATTTTGAGTGTTATAGATTATTACATGCTTATAGATAAAGTAATATCTGTCGCATTAGATAATGCATCTAATAATGTAAACGCTGCTAGTAAGTTAAAAACTAGATTATGTCCAATTAATGTTAATTCTTTTCATGTTAGATGTGTTGCACATGTTTTAAATTTAGTTGTACAATATGGTATTTCATTATTTGAATGTGGTTGTATGAAAATTGAATATGCTGTTGCCTGGATTTTTTATGCTAAAAGAGCTGCTAGAATTAGGGAATTTAATGAGCGTTGTGTACTATGTGATTTGCCACCAAGAAAAATTCCAAGACATATTAAAACAAGGTGGAATTCTTTTTATGAAATGTTTTCTGTTGCTTACGAATATAGAGGACCCATACAAATGGTGTTTAATGCTCATAATGCTGACCCATTAGACAGAATTTTGTGAAGAAGATTGGGAAGAAACTAATGAACTATTAGAATTTTTAAGACTTTTTATGATGCTACAATCATGTTTTCTGGAATTTATTATCCTACTATTTCATCAGTATTAATAAATTTTTGTGCTATTTCAATTCAATTTTCTAAATACAAAAAAATTGAAAAATTTAGAGTTGCAATTGAAGGTATGATTGAAAAATTTTAAAAATATTTTTTTTCTTATTCCTCAAATTCTTTTAACTGCTATTTTACTTCATCCTAACTATAAATTACAAGGTGTGCATGGACTTGTTGACACTTTTTATGATACCTTAGAAATTTTATCGGAAATAAATCCAACTTGTGAAATGTGTAAGTCTAGCATAAAAACAGAAGCAAAAATTTTGTATGAAAAATATAGAACTACAAGAAATCCTCAAGAAGTTGGTGAAACTTCTAATGCTCAGAGTAAAGCTCGAATTTCAAGTTATATGCGACTTTTTCTTGGTGTTAATTGTACAAACGGTGATGATTTTGAAGAATATCTAAATCAATCTTTAGAAACAATGGAAGACGAAGATGGCAATGAAGAATTATTAGCATGGTGGAGGAGGCGGAGCGTTGCATTTCCAATTTTGAGCAAAATGGTTCGTGATGTTCTAGCTATTCAAGCTTCATCGGTTGCATCGAGGCTGCTTTTAGTGCGGCAAGGTTTCAACTTGGCGATCATAGACATTCATTGGCGGAAGACAGTTTGGAAATATCAATTTTATTTAGAGACTGGTCAACGCCGAGAGGAGAAATTATAATTTGCCAAAGTTAAGTTCCAAACAAGAAGCTTGGATTAATGCGGTAATTGGATCTAGTGATGATGAATTAGAGTCACAAGAGTTTCTAGCAAGTATGCCAACACCGGAGGATATTACCGTCGATATGATGCGACAATTAGAATTAAATTTTAAAGGAGAATACAAATATTAGATTACATCCGAGAACTAATCGAAACAGAACCCTTCCTAGAAAGTGGCTGCGTAAATTAGTTACTCATCTAATATTTGTAACAAATATTAGTTTTACATATGAGAACTTATTGAAACAGAACCCTTCCTAGAAGGTGGCTGCGTAAATTAGTTACTCCACTAATATTTGTAAATTGTAACTTCTAAGTTCTAAGTTGCAATTAGATTTTATTGAATAAATTTGAAGGCTTTATTAAGTTTTTTTTATATAACTATTGTCTTTCATTTTAATTTTAATATATTCAATTATTCATACATATTTACATATATACTAAACTAACTTTAAAATACTTAATTTAAAAATCAAAATTTCAAGTTTAAATTACTTTAAAATATTTAAAATACAAATTTGAACTTCTCAAATTTGAAATTTGAAAATTGAAAATTGAAGTTTGAAATTTGAAAGTTGAATTTGAAATTTGAAATTTGAAATTTGAAATTTGAAGTTTGAAGTTTGAAATTGAAATTTGAAGTTTCAAATTGAAGAGTCCCTTTTTATTCCCAAATAATAGATTTAGAGAATTAATAAGATATTTAGTATATTTCTATTATTAATAATTATTTTTATATAATAATAATAAGTAGCAGTAGCAGCAACAGTACTAACAATAATAATAACAGTAGTAGTAATAGTAGCAATAATAATAATAATAATAATAATAATAATAATAATAATAACAACAACAACAGCCACATTTGCAGTAGTAGTAGTAATAATAATAATAATAATAGTAATAATAATAAGTAATGATAAAAATAATAATATAATAATAATAATAATAGTAAAAATACTAATAATACTAATAAAAATAAACAAACAAAAGAAAAAAAAGATAACCGGGAAAAGAAAGGAGAAAGATACGTAGGGAAAAAATATTTGAATTTAAAAAATATAAGATTTTCTTTTAAAAATCAGCTTAAAAATAGAAATTCACATGCAAAAAGTTCTAAATGAATTCTTACTATTTCATTACTTATTTTTTAAAATGATATAAAATAAATTTAATTATATTTAATTTAAATAATACATTAAAAATAATAATAATAATAATAATAATAATAATAAATTAGTAATAACAACAACAACAACAACAAAGTAGTTGTAGAAATAAAATAAATTACTCTATATTATAAGAGTGAAAGTTGAGGAGCTTAGGGTCTGCGGGTCACTTCTCCTCAATTTCCTCTATTTATATTTCATATTTTATCCGTTTTAATTTATTTTTATTTCAATATTTTTTTAATATTGAAATTTGGTTAATTCTCAAAATTTTACCATATTGCATTAACAATTTAAAATGTTTGAAAATATATTAAAATGTGATGAACTCTCAAAATTTCACACGTACCACATAAATTGTGATAAAGGGAGTAATATATATTATTTGGAAACTACGTTAATATTACTATAAATCGCAACTTAAAGTATTTAAAAATATATTAAAAATTAGATTAACTCTCAAAATTTTACATGTGCCACATAAATTGGGCATGTGAATATCATATACTATTTAAAAAATACGTTAATTAAGAGTACTATAAGTTGCAATTCATGCATGCCACATAAATTGTGATAAAGAGACTAATATATATTATTTGGAAATTACGTTACTAGTTACATACATTTAATAGATATTTAAATATTTTCATTCTTTCATGTTTAATTGTATAAATTATGTTTTGGTTTTATTATCAAAATTACTCATACAAATAAAAAATTATAATACTATTTTTTTTATTATTCCAACATAACATTATATATGCCTAAAAATGATTTCTTACTTTATAAATAAGATTTACTTGTTCTATTGGTAAATTCATAATTTTGATTAAAAAACAACAAAATATCATAATATAAAAAAAATTAAAATAGATCTAGGTTGCTAATTTAGAGAGTAAGGTATCTAAATTTATTAATTCGAACTAAAGAAGAAGAAATGACAACTTTTTAAAGTACATTTGAGGGGTATGAAATGACAACTTTTCAAATTCCTTACTTTGTATTTTCTTAAATTCGTTTTTAAAAAAATAATAAATGACAACTTTTTAAAGTAAGTTTACAGAGTTTAAGAAATGACAACTTTTTAAAGTAAGGTATCTAAATTCATTTTTTTTTTATATATATTTTATTAAACTTTGTATCATATTATCAAGACTTAATTATAATGAATTTATTCACATATATCTTCATCTTTTTATTCATTTATATAATATTTTGGATTTTCTTTTAAATTTTTTTTATTGCACTTCCCAATTCCTTAAAGATATTTTATCTTTTAGAATAATTATATCTTACTTATGATTTTTACCGTTCAAATCTTATAAAGCCAATATTCTAATTACGACTTAAACAATTAACAAATGAACTGGTCAACTCGCAATCACGAGACAACTAGGTATAAAAATAAAATAAAATAGGGCAATGACCTAGCTTTTAAGTTATACTACTATTAACTATATAATATAGGTCAATACTCAATCCCAATAAAAACTGGAAAACATGATCCATTTTATTAGCTCTAAATAGATATTCTTTTTATTTTCATTTTTAGAAAGTCAAATATACACGCTCCATTCACATTTTGTCACGACCCAAACATGGAAGTGATGACATTCGTCTTATCCCACCAAACCATTAAATGTATTTATTTTTATTTCGTGATATTAATAAATTTGAATGATTAAGACTTAGCAAAATATTATAATATTATTATGATGTTATTCATTCAAAATAAATAAGTATATAAAAAATAAAAAATCCTCTGTCCCATCCCGTCTCGTCCTCACAAAACCTGTCCCATCCCGTATATATAGTGGGACGGGATGGGACGGATTTTTGTCCCCCTAATCCCGGTCCCCCCAATCCCGGTCCCGGAAAAATCCCCCCAAATGCGTCCCCCGTCCCGTCCCCCTTCGTCCCGTCCTCCCGTCCCCGTCCCCCTGCCAGCCCTACTCTCAATGATCTTATCCATCTCCCGCTCTACCTTAGATGCCCTAGCATCTAAAAAATGGTCAAGGTTTTCTAAATGGTGTATGTAGGCCTAGGTAGAGATGGAGAGGATGCAAGGATAGGTGCAAAAAAGGTGGAGGAAGTGACTGAGCTAGAAGGTACAAAATAAGGGTGAAAAGTATGTGATGGCTCTACAGTGGGATTAGGAATAGTAGCATCGGTCTCCAGGGCAGTAGGATGTACCACACGAGTAGTCTCTGGTGATGCTGGCTTTCTTTATGTTGTGTCATCTCTCAACTAGTCTACGTCAATCCTTTGAATGCATTGAAGGAGATTGGTGTAATACAACTATCTCACCTCTCTCAGTAAGGCACTTTGGTAGTGTAACACTCCAGAAACTAGTAGGCTAAACTAGAGCTTGAATTTAGGGTTAGAGCCTTGAAATGTACATCCCTGTACCTTAAAATAAATGTTTACATGTTAGAAACGTCAAGGTTCAAACCCCAAGGACCAACCATGGGTCCTTGAGGAAGACCGTTAGAGGCTGCCTTGGTAGTGGCCCACAGAGGGCACCCACACCTCATGGGTTAGGCCGTACCTCATGGGTGAGGGGTGTAGGTCGAGGGCCTGAGAATTAAGCCTCTGAACCTAGACCACACTTCACCAGAACGGGACGTGGGTCCAACCACAGTCTGTTAGTGAGGGGTCATGGGTCAAGCCTGCAAAATAGTCTTGAGGACCTCAATCAATGGATGGATAGCACGCCACATGAGTCCACCCATGGATAGTGGTCGTGGAGTTGTGGATGAGGCCTATAACTGCCAAAAGGCAGTTTCACTTAGGGGCATTATTGGGTTTTCCTTTTTAAGTTAATATTAAGTGATGTCATATTGTATTAACTTATACTAACTATATATATATTTAAGGCCCCCAAATTAAATAATCTTCTTCATAATTCAAAACTGTCAAATCAAAACCAACTTTTCCCCCAAAACTCTCTCTTTAGAACTCCAAGGAAGAAGAAGAAGAAAGGTGAAGCTAGGGTTTAAAGGAGAACACTTTATACTCAATTTTATTGGAATTCAAAAATAAGGAATGGTAGTCTTTCATCCATGGATAGTTTTCATACATGGATTCTCTCCAAACTCTATTTCAAAGATAGTAATTTCCCCAAAAGTTAGGGGTTTACTCCAACTCATGGATTTTTTTTCAAAAATGATTCTATTAATTTAATTACTTGATATTATGATTGAATTGATGATTTATTATAGTTTTATGATGAAATCTCCCAAGAATCCATGAAATCCCTATATTCCCAATTTATGACCTTGTGATGTGGGTGAATTGTAGAAAGAAGAGTATTATGATATTATGCTTATAGTAATTATAGAAATTGAATCATGTTATTATCCATGTCTAATGTAGTAATTCTATATGTATTGATTGAATGTGATCTATGGTCCTTGAATGGCAAAGTATGAGAATTATGTATGATTATGAGGTCTATGTATATGCTTTTAGAACACTTTGAGAGTAGAGTGAATATGATTATGATCTAGTTGTTGTGTTTTTGGATGATTATCCTCATGTACGCACTTATGTATGAATATGATATGATGTTAAAGGTTTGTCACATGTAGTGATGCTAAGGTTGGAAGACTAGTCTCACCTATCGAATCTATGAACTTTAGTATGAGTTATGTTGGATTGAGTGTCAACATATTCTTCCATAATGATGAACTTAAGTCAAGACTTAATATGAAGTCAATGTGAATTATGCTTAGCACCGAGTAGATAGTGATATGAGATGGAAACCCTCATGTTAGTAGAGGCCGGATTTCTAGGAGCAATCTCGTGGGATGGAAGCCCTCACGTTAGTAGAGGACGGGTTTTCTAGTATCAAGCCCCTTATCCCATAAAATATGTGCCCTCATAGGTCTTTAGCTAGTGGATTCACCTAAGCTAAGAGTATGGTTCTACCTTAGGCAAGTAGGACAACCCCATTTCGATATGGGGTAGACATCGGATTCCATGTTAAGCTCACATGGTCTATGTCGGTTAAGGCTTATCCCACTATGATAGTATGAACAAATTATGAATTATGAACTATAGCTACTCAAGAATCTTTACTTAGTATGGGTGGGATTATGGGATCTTATTCATGCATTACATAAGTATGCTTTGAGGGTATTTATGGTATGCTTCCATTATGTTATCATGGTCTATATGTTGGATATGGTTATGACTTATGCTTTTCCATTATCTTGAAAATGATGCTTTAACTTAGTACATTGCATGCATTCAACGAAAATGTTCCTTTTAGCATGTTTTCATGATTTTGTGCATGGCTATCATACTTAGTGCATTTTTGTACTAATCCATATTTTCCAACATTTTTTCCAAGTGTAGGGTCTGGTTCTTAAGACAATTATCATTTGGTTCAAGCTTGGATTCTACTATTATCCTTGGTTGGGGTGAGTCCTCATGATTTGAGGATGACATATTAACTTTTAGTTTCATTTCTAGTATTTCATTTTCGGACTATGTTTTATGGGCTATGGCCCTTTTCATTTGACTATTGTAATAGATGGCTAATTGAGACAAGTCTAGACTTCCGCTTTCCTTTATAAAGAATTTTTGACTTAAATGCATTTTTACTCTTTTTGTTCTAATGCTTTATGTTATGATATGCTAAGTGGATTACATGGTGCCTTTCGGAATTCTACGTGCCTTGTTACGTCTAGGGGGTACCCTTGGGTTGTGACAAACTTGGTAATCAGAGCACAATGTTTAGAATGATTCTAGGAAGATGTCTCAAAAGCCACGTCTAGTAGAGTCTTATTCATGAGTGTGAAGCGTGCCACATTTATTAATGAGAGGCTATAAGATGTTTAGGAAACTACACTTCTTTCATTAGTCTTAAGTCGTGTTGTAGAGTTCAACTCTATAAAAGTCCCTCACCTAATACTTTTCTTGTGTCTTCAGGATATGAATACACGAAGGGCTAACACTAGAAGAATGGAGGGTGCTAATGTGAATGATGAAGCTCTTCAAGTTAATCAATCTCCTCAAGTTAACCAAGCTCCGGTTGATCCCTTAGTTGAGAATGTGACCCATGCGGAGTTTAGGTCTACTATCCAAATGTTGGGTCAAGTCATGATAGCTCAAGCCAATAGAGAAGTTTTAGGTCTGGTCAATCCTAATATGAATTTCACGGCTTCTAGATTGAGGGATTTTGCAAGCATGAACCCTCATAAGTTTCTTGGTTCTAATATGGGAGAGGATCCTCAAGAATTTGTGGAAGATGTTTATAAAATAATTGATGTTATGGAGGTGACTTCGGTAGAGAAAGCGGAGTTAGCCGCTTACCAATTGAAGAGTGTGGCTCAAGTATGGTATACTCAATGGAAGAATAATAGGACGATAAGAGCCCGCGTCCAATAGAGTGGGAAGTGTTAAAATCAGCGTTCCTTGATAGGTTCTTTCCCCGAGAATAGAGGAAAGCTAAGGTGGAAGAATTCATTAACTTATATCAAGGAGGTATGAGTGTTCAAGAGTATACTCTAAAGTTTACTCAATTGTCTAAGTATGCTCTGGCTTTTGTGGTGAATTCAAGGGATATGATGAGTGGGTATTTGACGGGTGTGTCTAAATTGGTAAGAAAAGAATGCCGTTTGATAATGCTTCATGATAATATGGATTCCTCACATCTTATGGTGTATGCCCAACAAATGGAGGATGAGAAACTCCAAGACAAGAATAGGGAGGTGAAAATAGCTAGAATTGGTGATGGAAATTTCTCCAAGGTTAGGTTCGATGGACAAGGTCATCAACCAAGGTTTAAACAAAGGTTTTCCAACCAAGGATCGTCTAGTGCTCCAAGGGTAGACAAGGATAGGGTTTCCAACCCTAAACCTCAAGGATGTAATAGTAGTGGTTCTTATGTTGCTAGACCTAATTGTGCAAAATGTGGTAGAAAACATGATGGAAAATGCCTAGTTGGCTCGGATGGGTGATATGGTTGTGGAAAGAGTGACCACAAGATGAACGATTGCTCGGTACTCATGGACATAGGGAGAGAAGGCAAGCAAGCTCCTCCAAGCGGTTCAAACTCCAATGCTCAAAAGCAAAACAACTTTTATGCTCTTCAATCCCGAGATGACCAAGAGAACTCCCCGGATGTTGTGACCGGTATGTTAAAAGTCTTTTATATTGATGTATATGCCTTGTGAGATCCCGGTGTCACTTTGTCCTTTGTGACACCTTTTGTGGCTATGAAGTTTGAAATACTCTCCGAAGTGTTAGTAGAACTTTTTTTCAGTTTCTACCCCGGTTGGTGACTCGGTGGTGGAAAAAAGAGTCCATAGAAGTTGTCCCATTTCCTTGTCCCATAGGGTTACTTTGTTGGATTTGGTAGAGTTAGACATGTTAGACTTTGATGTGATTTTGGGTATGGATTGGTTGTATGCATGTTATGCCTCTATAGATTGTAGGACTCGGGTGGTTAAATTTCAATCTCCAAATGAGCTTGTTTTAGAGTGGAAGAGGGGAAATTCTATCCCTAGAGGTCAATTTATTTCTTGCCTTTAAGTTAGGAAAATGATCTCCAAAGGGTGCATTTACCATCTTGTAAGGGTGGTGGATGTTGAGTCTTAAACCTTTTCTCTAGAGTCGGTTCCGATAGTGAATGAGTTCCCAGAAGTTATCCCTGATAATTTGCTCGGTATTCCTCCTATGTGGGAAATAGATTTTGGTATTGATCTTTTACCTGATACGCAACCTATCTCCATTCCTTCTTATTGAATGATTCCGGCCGAGTTGAAAGAGTTGAAAGAGCAACTAAAGAATTTTCTAGATAAGGGTTTTATTCAACTGAGTATCTCTCCATGGGGTGCTTCGATGTTGTTTGTTAGAAAGAAGGACGGGTCTCTTAGAATGTGTATCGACTATCTTCACTGGAAAAAAAATAACCATTAAGAATAAATATCCCCTTCCGAGAATCGATGACTTGTTTGATCAACTTTAAGGGGCTAGCTGTTTCTCAAAAATTGACCTTCGTTCGGGTTATCACCAATTGAGGGTGAGAGGGGTTGATATTCCCAAACTGGCCTTTAGGACCCGGTATGGTCACTATGAATTTGTGGTTATGTCATTTGGGTTAACAAATGCCCTAGCGGCATTTATGGATTTGATGAATAAAGTGTTTAGGCAATACCTAGACATGTTTGTGATTGTGTTTATCGATGGTATTTTGATCTACTCAAGGAGTGAGAATGATCATATGGACCATTTGAGAATTATGTTGCAGTTCTTAAGCACCATCAACTCTTTGCAAAATTTAGCAAGTGTGAATTTTGGCTAAGGTCTGTAGCTTTCCTTGGTGATATTGTGTCAAGCAAGGGTATTGAGGTAAATTTGAAGAAGACGGATGTGGTCAAGAGTTGGGCTAGACCTCTAACTCCTTCTGACATTAGAAGTTTTTTGGGTTTTGCCGATTACTATAGGAGGTCTGTTGAGGAGTTTTCCTCAATTGCTTCTCCGTTGATGGCTTTGACACAAAATAAAGATATGTTTGAGTGTTTGGAGTCTTGTGAGAAAATATTCCAAGAGTTGAAAGATAGACTTACTTCTGTTCCGGTGTTGACCTTACCGGAGGGTACGAATGGTTTTGTTGCATATTGTGATGCATCTAGAGTTGGGTTGGGATGTGTCCTCATGCAAAATGGGAAAGTGATTGCCTATGCTTGAAGGCAACTTAATATACATGAGAATACTTATCCTACCCATGATCTTGAATTAGCGGCGGTAGTATTTGGCTTGAAAATATGGAGACATTACTTGTATAGGGTCCATGTGGATGCTTTCATCGATCACAAGAGTCTTCAATATGTGTTCAGTCAAAAGGATTTGAATCTCCGACAAAGAAGGTCATTAGAACTTTTTAAGGATTATGACATGAGTGTCCTTTACCACCCCGGGAAAGCTAATGTAGTAGTGGATGCACTTAGTAGATTGTCCATGGGTAGTGTGGCTCATGTAGAGGATGAAAAGAAAGAATTGATTCGTGAGGTGCATAGATTAGCCTGACTAGGTGTCTTACTAGTGTATTCCACCAAGAGTGGTTTCGTTGTCCATAATGGGTCCGAATCATCCTTTGTTATGGATGTGAAGTCTAAACAAGATCTTCATCCTTTATTAGTTGAGTTGAAAGAGTCGGTACTCAAGAAATCTATTAAGGCTTTCTCCCAAAGGGGAGATGGGGTGCTTAAGTACCAAGGTCGGTTATGTGTTCTGGATGTTGATGGGTTGAAGGAACAAATTTTAGAAGAAGCTAATAGTTCTTGATATTCTATTCATCCGGGAGACACCAAGATGTACCATGATCTATGGGAAGTTTATTGGTGGAATGGTATGAAGAGAGATATTGCGGGATTTATAGCCAAATGTCCTAATTGTCAACTAGTTAAGGTTGAGCATCGCAGGCCAGGAGGCTCGTCCCAAAATATAAGTATTCCCACTAAGAAGTGAGAAGAGGTAAATATCGACTTTATTATGGGTGTGACTCGTACTCAAAGGCAACATGATTCTATTTGGGTCATTATAGATAGGATGACAAAATCAACCCACTTTATTCACGTCAAGGTTTCTCATTTGGCGGAAAACTATGCCAAATTGTATATAAGTGAGATAGGGAAGTTACATGGAGTTCCTTTATCTATTATTTCGGATCGGGGTCCAATTTACTTCACACTTTTGGAAGTCATTACAAAAAGGGCTTGGTACTATGGTGAAGCTTAGCACCGCTTTCCACCCTCAAATGGATGGTCAAGAGAAATGCACCATTCAGACATTAAAGGACATGTTCAGGGCATGTGTGATAGATTTTAAAGGTAATTGGGATGGCCACTTGCCATTGATAGAGTTTGCCTACAATAATAGTTATCACTCTAGTATCAATATGGCTCCCTTTGAAGCCTTGTATGGTTGGAGATGTAGGTCTCCGGTTGGTTGGTTTGAGGTAGGTGAAATTGCTTTTATTGGTCCCGAATCTGTTTATGAAGCTATTGAGAAAGTTCGGCTCATTAGTAAGAGGTTGAGAATGACTTAAAGTAGATAAAAATCTTTTGCTGAAGTGAGAAGGAGGGATCTAGAATTTGAAGTTAATGATTGGGTCTATTTGAAAATCTCACCCATGAAAGGTGTGATGAGATTTGGCAAGAAAGGGAAACTTATTCCCCGGTATGTGAGCCCATACCAAATTTTGAAACGTATTGGGAAGGTTGCCTATGAGTTGGATTTGCCAAATGAGTTGGCCTTGGTTCATCTGGTATTTCATGTTTCTATGTTTAAGAATTGTATTGGAGACCCGACATCCATTGTTCCTTTAGAAGGGTTGGGAGTTGATGAAAGCCTTTCCTATGAAGAGGTTCCAATAGAGATCCTAGACCGACAAGTCAAGAGAATGAGAAACAAGGAAATAACTTCTGTGAAGGTTTTTTGGATAAATCATTTTGTTGAGGGTGCTACTTGGGAGGCCGATGCCGATATGAAGTCCCGATATCCTCATATCTTTCCTTCTACTCATATTCAAGCTTGAGGTAAGTAATTCCTCTTGAGTTTTAGTGTTTTGGGAGTCATGTGTCTTATATGTGTTTTTTTGATGATTTCCTAATGTTATGCATGTTCTTGAGATATTCATGTTTAGTAAAAATAATAAGTTATGAAAGGAATGCCATAGGCCTATTGATTCAAGAATCGTCATTACATTAGTTCACTGGCTCATTATGAAAGGAATGCCATTGGCTTATCGATTCATATTCATTGAGTCAATACACCTTCATTAGTCATTTATGAAAGGAATTCCATAGGCCTATCAATTCATATTCATCATGCCAAGACACATTCATTATACAAGAAGAGGATGTCTAAGCCTACCAATTCAAGATACTTCAATCATAACCACATTCATCAATACAAGAAAAGGATGCCCAAAGCCTACCAATTCAAGATACTTCAATCAGGACCACATTCATCAATACAAGAAAAATATGCCTTAAGCCCACCATTTCAAGATACATCAATCCACATTACTTTCATTTATACAAGAATATGATGCCTTAGCCTACCAATTCAAGATACAACATCACATTATAGAATCCCTTCACATTCTACCATCATCATTAATGAGTGTTAATTGAGAATATGATTTTAATCATAATACAATTACATCCTACACATGATCATAACACTTTCATTGATATCACACATATATACTTCACATTATGATCATACATAGATCCTTCATGAAATTTCCTCCCAAGCCTATGAATCAATTTCAAACCAAACATCTAGAATACTACAACAGATAAGGGAATTAACATGATTCAATAACTAATTCAATACAAACATAAACAATTCAACATACTTCCATGATCAATCAATTCCCAATCACAAATCACAACTTAGGATTTTGGGGGAAACATGGGTTCATAGGAGAAATTCACCAATATTCATCATTTATTCAACAATCCATTCATAATTCATCATATAAAACCCTTTGAAAATGTTACGGAATTGAACCCATGCATAGATTGAAAACTAGGGTTTTTTGGGGATTTTGGAAACTTGAAATAATCTTTGAAGGGGCTCCTTGAATGAAATTTAATCAAGGATGAAGAATACTATACCTTTTAGGGAATAAAATCCATGAAAATTGAGTGAGAATGGTGAGATCTTGAGCTTGAAAGCTTGAATACTTCACCTCCAATGGTGGTTTCTAGAGAAAATATTTGAGGAGAGGAGGTTTCTATTTTGAGTGTTTGGGAATAATGAAGTCTAAAAAGCAGTTTAATAACTTTAAAAGCCTTAAAATACTTTAATAACTCAATAATAACGTCCCCAACCCCTAACTAAGTAATTAGAAATTTATGAAACCACCCCTCGCTTAGGCCGAATTGGACAGAAAATAGTTGCAATCCACGAACCCTCACCCACGGACCAGGGATGGGTTCATGGGCCGTACTGTCTATTCGTGGAATGGTTTAGCAACTTGGAAATTGTGACCTTGACTCACGAGGCGTGGATGGACCTACGTGACGTAGCTCCCATTCGTGAGTCCTCCTTAATTTGACAACTTTTTGGTTTCTTGGGGTCTTGGGGGTTAGGCTTTAAGGTCCTCCTCAAGGACACCTTGGTTGGTCATTGGGGAGTTGTACCTTGAAGTTTAACCCCTAAACCCCTCAACCTAAGCTTACGAGGACATTATACCATATGAAACCCCATTTCAAACTCAAAAACAAACTCGTTAGGCTCTAGATTCACTTACTAATTTTCTGGGTCATTATAGCCTTTGAACCCAGACCACGCTACACAAGAAAGGGCCATGCGTCCAACCACGGTCCGTCAGTGAGAGTTCATGGGTCAAGCCTGCAAAAAAGGCCTCAGGACCTCAGTCCACGGTTGCACAGGACGCCACATGAGTCTACCCACAAACCTGGTCATGGAGTCGTGGATGAGGCTTGTAACAACAAAAAGGCAATTTCACTTAGGGGCATTATAGGGTTTTACTTTTAAATTTAATATTAAGTGACATCATTTTTTATTAATTTAGACTAACTATATATAGTTTTAAGGCCACTAAATTAAATCATCTTCCTCATAATTCTATACTCTCAAATAAAAACTAACTTTTCCCCCAAAACTCTCTCTAGAACTCTAAGGAAGAAGAAGAAGAAAAGTGAAGCTAGGGTTTGAAGAAGCACATTTTCTACTCAATTTCATAGGAATTCAAAGCTAAGGTATGGTAGTCCTTCATCCATGGAGTCCCTCCAAACTCAATTTCAAAGATAGTAATTTCCCCAATAGTTAGGGTTTTACTCTAGCTCATGGATTCCTTTTCAAAATCGATTCTATTGATTTAATTACTTGATATTAAATGTCCCTTTTAGCATGTTTTCATGATTTTGTGCATGACTATCAGACTTAGTGCATTTTTGTACTAACTATATTTTCCTACATTTTTCCAAGTGTAGGGTCCGGTTCTTATGACGGTTATCATTTGGTTCAAGCTTGGATTCAACTATTTTTCTTACTTGGGGTGAGTCCTCATGATTCGAGGACGAGAGATTTACTTTGAGTTTAATTTCTAGTATTTTATTTTTGGACTATGTTGTATGGGCTATGTCCCTTTTCATTTGAAGTATTGTAATAGATGGCTAATTGAGACAAGTCTAGACTTCCGCTTTCCTTCATAAATATTTTTTGACTTAGATGCATTTTTTCTCTTATTGTTCTAATGCTTTATGTTATGATATGCTGAGTGGCTTACATGGTGCCTTTCGGGGTTCTATGTGCCTTATTACGTCTAGGGGGTACCGTTGGGTCGTGACAGGTAGACTCACACATTCGTGTGATCAAGACTAGGAAGTGGAGAAAGGTCTACTCCTGATGAGCTCTCTTCAACATATCCTTCTTGATGATAGCACTTACATGAATCTCAGTGTGATCAATAATGCTACCCACAAACACAACTTTCGGGTGCTGGAGAATATACTCATTTTGGGTCGACATAGGATTGTTGCTAATGAACCCATACCAAAATCGAGAGGTGATGTTCTTGTCTTTCTTCTCATTTTTACTCTATCATCCATCCATGGAGGAAAAATGTCAGAGATGAGAGATGCCAATAACCTCTTGAGGGTATCCAAATTTTTCTTCATCCAAAGCTTGTACGACCATGCCCTTTTTCCTTTGGCACCCAGGACAACATTTATCACCCTGACATGGTATTGTACATTCTTCCCTCGAAACTCAACATCCTACAAGGGCTTTCACACTACTCCCTTTGTTTTTTTTGCAAGGCCTTTGCATAGGTTGCATAAAATTCCATCACCCAAGCTGGGAAATGTAGGAGTTGAGCTCTGGTGAAGTTCTCAAATCCTTGGAATTTAAAGGTATCCGTGATGGTGGGGTAGTCGTTTATCACCCTATTGGTGGAGAGGCATCTCTCCTCAAAAAAAGTTCATTTTCCTGCAAATTTGTATCTATTGCGGGCTCTTAGAGCTATTATTGAGAGAACTCGAGAGGTGGGAGACGGTGCATTCTGTAGAGATTTGGACTGGATATTCATCTTTTTCTTTGCCACTACTTTCTTTGGTACCTCACTCACATGTGTACAATACTGCGAAGTGGATTTTTGTTGAGGAGCCTCAGAGGGTTCATTAATAGAAATCCCCCATATTCATTTTTAGAGAGGGTGAATGAGTAGATTCTCTCTCTAAGTCTGAGGAGACCACTCTCTTACCTTTAGATCTTCCCATTTCCGACAAGGCACAATAATAAAAACACAAATCAGGTGAAGGTTAGTTGAAACTAGTTAAAAGACAAATATAGTTAAATTTCCTATTGGTTATTGCTTATTGTTAATCTATTTGCTACTTAAATGTGATTTCGTTTAGTAGTTGTGTTTGAACTTAATGGGATTGTAGTTGTAAAATATAATTTCATGGGATTGTAGTTGTTAGTGTTTTTGGCTTGCTCAAGAGAGAGGTTTTAAAACTAAGGCTACTAAATTGATGGCTGATGGTTATTAGATCGTCGTGGGTTCAGCTCGAGAGAGTGAATCCAAGACCTTCTCTCACACATTCAGCTTGAGAGAGTAAATGGGCTAAGGCGGAGGCTGTGCTTAAATGCTGCAACTCGGTGTTCAAGAGAAACCGAATTGATTTGGGGTAAGTTTCTCGAGAGAGAATTCACCCCCACTAAAGTCTAGCCTAGTTACAAATATTTAGTGATTTACTATCAATAACATTTACCCAATAGTATATTTTATCCCATATTCCTATCACATACCAAGAATCATGTCTCCCTATCTCGCATATTTATATTTTTGCTATTTTTGTCATTAATTGAATACAAAGCCCCCATTGATAATTGACACTTGTGTCACCTTTAGATGTAGTATGTTTTTATTCATTAAAGTTTATAACTATGATTGATTAGAACTTGATTTTACTTTTCTATTAATTCTTGCAACCACTCCCTTGGGACTCGACCCCAACCCATTCGGTTGGGTTATATTACTATTGTATGATCGTAGACACTTGAATTGGAAGTTATATCTTGATTACGCAAACATCAAAATGGTGCCGCTGCCGGGGAGTGGTGTTAGTTAAGAAGTTTTGTTCTTCTTAGTTATAGTTTTACTTACTTAATTTTTGGTTTTGTTTTGCTTGATTGTGTTGGAAACAGGAAGTATGAGCGTAAACGACAACAATGGCAGCCAAGTAGGGCCTCAAGACGACATCGAAAACCTCAATAATGTCCATGAGCCTCATGCTAATAGATCCCATCTCATGGCGGTATTGGTGCCATATTGTTGCCTCCGACCGAAGGGAATGCAATATTTCACATCACGAGTACCATGTTGCAACTCTTGCAACTAAAGGGGATTTTCAATGGTTTGGCTCATGAGACCCTCATGAGCATCTTAGAAACTTCATGGATGTGTGCAGACCATTCTCTTTCAAGAACATCTCCCAAGAGTCAGTCCAGTTGAGGTTATTCTCATTCTCATTGATGGGGGAAGCGTGCAAGTGACTGGCTGAATTGCCCCGTGAATCCATCACTTCGTGGGAGGAGTTGGTAATCACATTTCAAGTGTGATTTTTCCCTTCTTCGAAGATGATGACTCTTCAGGATAGCATTCAGAGCTTTAAGCATCTAGAAGGGGAGACTATACACGAAACTTGGTTGCGGTTCAAAAAGTTGGTGCTTCAATGCCCAACCCATGGCTTGCCTGATAACGTACTGCTGCAATATTTTTATCGGAGTCTGGATTCGGTAAATAAGGGTGTTGCGGACCAACTCTCTCTGGGAGGTTTGATGCAGCAACCTTATGTGATAGCTGCTCAACTTTTAGATAGTATGACTACCATAAACAGGGTGTGGTACACCCGTGAAGACCAGGTCTCCCCTCTCACATTCAAGCTAGTTAAAGAGCAGATGGAGAAAGACCATGAAAGAGACCAAAACATGACGAAGATCATGACGCAACTTGACATTTTATCTAAAAATGTCATGGGGGCTGGTGCCCGTGGTGTCAATGCCATGGCGGTCGGGTGTGCAAAATCCTGAAGAGACAAAGTTTGAAGCCTTGTATAATTATGAGGTAAATTTTCTAGCCAACCAAGGCAGTGGTTATCATTCAAACTACCCTAGGCAGGGTGGTAAGCAAGGTTGTGCTAGAGAGGATGGTTGGAAGGATCGCGACAGAGAATGGAGGGACCGAAATCCTAACTGGAAGGATGGGAAGAAGGACATGTATGTGCTTCCCCATAAGCACCAAAAGCCGAAGGATTCAGAAGGTGGTAGGTCTGACGATATGCTATCTCGTATCCTCAACAAAGTTGAAGGGTCAGAAAAGATTTTTAAAGAAATGAAAGAATACGTGTCTACCCTTAGCTAGACCGTCACCTCATATTTAGTGTCGATCAAGCAGTTAGAGACCCAAATGGGTCATATATCATCTCATCTCAATCTGAGACAGCAGGGGGTTTCCCTACTGATACTATGGCTAACCCCAGGAATGAGGTTTGAAGGTGGACTTGCATCGTGCTACGATATTAACTAAGGCGCTGTTTGGGAGGCAACCCAAAACCCTTTTATTACTTTTTGTTTATTTGTAAAATAATGGTGTGTTGGTTATGCATGATGAAGTGTGGGAATTGTTAGGAAAGAAGGATATTGGCGATCAAAATAGTCCAAGTCGGTGCATCTCCAATGAGGTCAGCGACCCCGACTCAGACCGCCGTTGGATTGAAGATAACTTTGAGGGAGAGTCTGTAAAAGTTAGCGAGCCCATGAAATTACTATCGAGTGACCAACCTGGTCGGCGATTCTGATTCTTACTGCAATTTGGACTACTAAATTGATTGGGGTTTCTGTAAAACTCGGTGAAGTAAGTGATTGCTCGGCCTGACGCTGAATGGATCGGCGATCACGACTAATGTCACTGAATGGGCAAGAAATGGATGATTTTTGAAGCTAAAGGTTTAAATTCTCAAACTCTTTCACTTTTATGCATTTTCATTCTTCCAACCTCACACCTGCACATTATTCCCTACATTTTTGCATTCTCTAAGTGTGTTATTTCTCAATTTGTGCTCGAAACTTGGATTACATTGCTGCCTAGTGATTCAATCCTAATTTAGTCAACATTAAAGGTTGATTTTTGAACCCTGAGCTATTTTTATCGATGTCATACTCAAGTGAAATAATCTTCTCATGTTGTTATGTGCTGGGCCTATTTGATAGAATTAGAATGTTTGATTTCCTATTATAATTTGTTAATCTTGCCCATATTGTTTTAATCATCGAATGCCCATAAATTTGTGCCTTGAAATGAGTTAAATTTTGTAGGGTCATGCTTGCATATTGGTTAGATTTGTTGGGCGAAGTCTGAGTTGCCTGTATTTGTGCTAAATGGCGGAAATTGTACAATGATAGAGTGGGTGACACCATTCTTAAGGGAAAAAGTCATCAAATGGCCAAATTTGGCAAAACTGGGAGAAATCTGAGTATCCCGGGGTGTTGGCTATTATGGGTCTGAACTTGATTTAACAAGTGCATGCTTTGATTTTGTTTACGGGGGTTGCGGGGTTAAGTTCAAGAAGTTGGGTTAAAATTAGGCACATTAGGTTGTTTGGCCTAGCCAAACCACTCGGTGGTTTGCCTAATATCCCCATCTCGCCTTTAATTTCATGCTTTATTTGATGATTGACTCTGTAACTTTTGGCGAGAAACTTGAGGTCACCGAAAGCACTTGGCGACTCGCCAAAAGTCTTCTTTATCACCCCATTTTATGCAACCCTTAGCCCTTTTGCACTGGACCTTTCGGCGGGTTAGCTCTTGCTCGCCAAAAGCTATTGGCGATTCACCGAAAAGTACCTCCCATCGCCAACTTGCTAAGAATTTTAAGCCAATCCCTTCGGCGAACCCGATTTAGCTTGCCAACGAGATTCGAAGATTCGCCTACTTGATTGGCGAGTCTGTCTACAATTAATTTTCTTTGCTCTGATGTGAGTATTTACTAACTTTTCTCCAATGTTTTGCAGATATGATGTGAACAAATCTAGATAGGCCACCCTAGAAGAAAGCATGGGGCATTACTATAAACGAAGGGACATCAAATCCTCCAAAGAAAAGAAGGCAATAACTCCCACCGGGAGACAAAGACAAAATAAAGAAGCACACATTTGAGAGAGTGGCGGTTGACACCCAGTCTGATTTGTCTGAGCCTAAAAACGAGCATCCTTTGATTTCCCAAAGGAATGAGCTACGGGCTAGATCTCAACACACATCCACCAGAGTTCCCTCAGCTGTCACTCCTCCCACAGTAGAATCAGTGTCAGCTCAAACACCTCCTGTGACCCATGCGCTTTCTGTCGTTCCTCCTCGCAGGCTTCTAAATAGATTGAAAGGAGATGGTTTATGAACCAACCTCGAGGAAAGGCTGCTTTCTACAGAAGGCTTTCAGGGGAAGTATCAAGATGTGAGGGAGACCCTCCAATTTCACAAGTTGGAGCAATTCACTATGCCCCGATGCCCCTATATTCCCTCTTGGGTTCGTGAGTTTTACACAAATTATGGTGATCTGGTCCCCAAGAGTAAGAAGAAGGCTAGTGAGTTCAGATCGATAAAGGTGGTCATAGCCTGAGGCAAGGACGTTGGGTGCAGCAGTGAGTACTTTAATGTTGTAGTTGGTAGAGATTTGCACTTAATACGCCCGTATGATGGATTGCCTGTTGCTCAATCCTTGGATGATCTAAAGGGGTGGCTGGCACCCCGAGGTGGATCGAGACGAGCATCCCTATTGGTAAGAGGGATTTAAATATTGCTGCCCGATCCTGGTTTGGCTTTATTAGCAACACGATTATGCCATCCCAGAACAAGTCTGTCCTCCGCCATTCTAAGACAGCATTCCTAGGGTCCATCATATCCAGGAGGCGTATCGACCTAGGACTTCTGATTTCACAGGAGATGGCCATCAGAGCCAAGCAGAGACATACCTCACTGCCGTTTCCAATACTATTCATATAACTATGCTGGCGAGTAGGGGTGCCTCGGATGATACGAGGGATATTGAGATTACCCCTTCCTCCTCTATTAATATTCGATGTATTGAGGCCAAGTACACTAGAGAGGAGGCTGACAGTAGGAGAGTATCCCTGACAGATACTTCTCTAAAGGTGAATGTCGACTCTATACCTATAGAGGCATCTTTGCCAACTCTGACCTCTAGACATTCAGGTACTTCTGCGCCTTCTTTCTCCTCAAAGGCCCCAGGTACATCCTCTTCCTCCCAGCAGATTAAGATCACTTAGGCAATGATCCTGAAGATGGAGCATCTTGCTCAGTTTGCTGATGTGAGAGCTACCAGACTGGAGAGAAATGTCCCATTAATGATTAAGGCTACGATTCTAGCTGCATTGACCCCTCTGCAGACTTCTATTGACATTCTCACTATGAGAGTTGAGGCTTGTGAGAGTAGATAAGTGGCGACCTTCGAGGTTTCAGCTTTGAAAGACGAGGTATCATATTTGAAAAAGGACGTAGACTCTTTGAAGTCTACCGACTTTAGTTCATTGATTCAGGCTGCAGATGACGTGGATGCTTCTGAAACCTCAGGGATTCCTCCGAATACTATCGGCGATGAGCCTGCAATTGAGGAGTCGGATGCTGAAGCCGACGAGGAGTAGATTGGGGTACATGAGGAGAACATATTAACAGATTTGCCAGACCTTACAGGGATGATTGCGCAGACATTACTAGCAGAGACCCCATGGCTATCTCTAGTGGAGTTGTTGCTTATGAGGTGATTCTGGGCACTAATGCCCAAGTCCAAACTACTGCACTGGGCATTGAGGCCCAAACAGATGGAGAGAATGCATAGACAGGATCCTTTCTTTACCTCCCTCTCTGTCTTACTTTCTTTCACTTTACTTCATTTGCATTTTAGGAGAAATGATTTTTATTTGTGGTGGAGTGAGGCCCACCTTTTGTGTGAATATTGATGTTCGATGTTTTGTTTATATATTTGGGTCGTTATGCTTACAATTTTGTTTTGAACTGCTTTTAGCGGTTGTTTGAGCTTGTGGCTCTTTGTACTTCAATTGTAAATGATTGTGAACCCATCTAATTTTTTTTTCGCCCACTCTTGTATGTTATTGAATGTGGCTGTTCATTAGAAAATTTGGGTCTCGGTTTTGATCAATGTCGATGACTCAAATAGTGATCATAATCGAACAAACATGAATGTACAACTATGATGAGAACAAGTGAAGTTACATAGACAATATGTGAACTCTTTGCATCTTGTTGTGACTAGCCAAGTATCAAATTGAATCTCTTGTGATAAACATTGCACACTAGCGAAAGTGTGGAGTCTTGTTTGACTTTGGTGTTGATGCCTTATGTGATGAACTTACTATGAACCATGCATGATGACACCTAGAATTTACCCTATTGGTCTGGTCGACTAAGTGAGGCTATGTCTTGATATGATCTTAGGCAACTTCGAAGAGTGCGAGCCAAGTTAATATATACCTCTTTTGTGGCCTACCTTGTGAGTGTGTGAACCTCTTTTGAACACCCCTTGAGCCTTACCTTTCTTTGGAAGAAACTTGATGAAAACATGACCTCTCTTAATCCACTACCTATAATTCTCTTGATTTGTGGTTGATTGAATAGCCAACTTAGGGCAAAAGCCTAAGTTTAGGGGTGTGGTAAAAAGAGAAGGCAAGTCAACAAGTGCAAGAAAAGTCTCCTTTAACCCTTAACCCATGATGTTGAGAAAGATGGAATCCCTCCATACAAAAAAAAAAAAGAGAAGAAAAGAATGAAAAAGAAAGAGTGGTGGAATAAAGTTATGTAAATGCAAAAAAGAATGGGGTTTTCGAACAATCCATGGAAAGTGAATAATGGGATGACTCATGAGCACTAAAGAAAATGATGAAAAAAGAGGAAAGGGAGTTTTGTGAGCACCACATTTCATGAGGATTAAAGTCACTGAGCCTAAATGACCATACCTTTGAACTCAACCCCATTACAAACCTTGGAAAGACCTTTTTGATCTTTAGTGAGCTGAAGCAATTGCCAATTGGTAAATACGGATAAACCTATGGGTGAAAGCATGCATTGTGTTCTTCTTTGTGAGCGTGAGTGTTGCATTTGATTCTAGAACTTTAAATGATTAAATCATTGTGTGTGAAAATTAAATCATTCTTTTGTGTGAGGGCATTTGAAAATCTTAGTTGAGCTTGAACTTGCATTTGAAGCAAGAATAGTGAGCTTGAGAATCTTTGATAATGGTGTGTCACAACTTGAGTCTTTGAGTACACAATTGATTTTTGCGTGAGTAAGTTGAGTCTTGTTGTGTACATTCATGATTGAGTCTTGTGTGGCACTATTTGAGACATCTTTTTGAACAACTGAACTTGAGTTTTTACTTGAGGACACGCAAAAGTTTAAGTTGGGGCTGTTGATGATTCCACAATTTGGACTCATTTAGGGATTTATTTTAATGAATATAGTGTCCTCAAATGCATATTTTGTATAAAACTGATGTAAATCCTTGAGTTTCAGGTATTTAGAGTTAGAGACAATGCATGGACACTATGGAACAAAAAGGAACAAGGCAGTTGAAAAGAGCGAAGAAAAAAAGTCCTAAGGATCGCCTAATGTATTAGAGGAGTTGCCGAAACGTCGCCCAAAGTTCCAGTGTGCTAAGCCATGAAGGAAAATATCAAATTTGCGAGCAAAGGGAGAAGTCAGCGCATTGTCGAGCAATTCTGCGAAGTAGTTCACTGTCGCCCAATGAATCAAAATGCCAAGATGCTGAAGGCAAAAGCTGAAAGGCGATTAACCAGACCAAAGGGAGGATCGCCGAGTGTATTGAAAACTATAAATTCCTATTTAATTTTGTATCTTAGTATCATGTTGTAGAGAATTATTACTGAGGATTAGAATATTTTTCAGTTTTTAGTTCTTAGTATTTTTGGGAGACATTGTTCTTGAGCTTGAAGGTTTTGAATGTTTTAAATTCCAAGAAATTGGAAGTGGGTATCCAAGATTCTTCATCCTAGACGTGTTTAAAGACATGTTCTATCATACCCGCTTGATGGAAACACTTGCTGGTATTGATTTTTATCTCTTCTTCATGTCTAGCTAAAACCCTTTTTTTGGGTGTCATTTTGTGAATATGGGTTAAATTTCCCGTTGGGTATTGCTTATTGGTAGTCTATTTGTTGTTTAAATGTGATTTTGTTTAGTAGTTGTGTTTGAACTTAATAGGATTGTAGTTGCAAATACGATTTCATCTTAGTGTTTTTGGCTTTCTCGAGAGAGGTTTTCAAACTAAGACTACTAAATCGATTGTCGGTGGTTATTGGGTTGTCGTGGGTTCAACTCGAGAGAGTGAATCCTAGACCTTTTCCCACACATTCAGCTTGAGAGAGTGGATGGGCTAAGGCGGAGGCTGTGCTTAAATGTTTTAACTCGATGTTTGAGAGAAATCGAGTTGATTCGGGCTAAGTTGCTCGGGAGAGAATTTACCCCCACTAAAGTCTAGCCTAGTTACAAATATTCAGTGATTTACTATCAATAGAATTTACCTAATAGTATATTTTATCCCATAGTCCTATCACATCCCAAGAATCCTGTCTCTCTATCTCGCATCTTTGTATTTTTGCTATTTTTGTCAATAGTTGAATACAAACCTCCCATTGATAATTGACACTCATTTCACCTTTAGATTTAGTATGTTTTTATTCGTTAATATTTATAACTATGATTGATTAGAACTTGATTTTACTTTTCTATTAATTCTTGCAACCCTTGGGACTCAACCCCAACCCATTCGGTTGGGTTATATTACTATTGTTCAATCGTAGACACTTGAATTAGAAGTTGTGTCTTGATTACGCAAATGTCAACCCCTAGCTCGGGCATCCCAATGTCAAATATAAAGATTTACATATAGCCCCGTGTTCAGAAAATTACTCTAATATCACATAATTCCTACAACAATTAGAGATATCATACAATCCATCACACAGGCAAATCATCTCAAATAGGAATCATATGAACTAAACAAGGAGATCAACATTTATCAACTTCTAAGAGTCATGATACTATGCATTTCACAGTTGACTTCCTAAGAAAGGTTAATTACTCATCTCAGTCTAAAAGGGGGATAGCCAAACCTGCTCAATGTTGAAAGATCACTTGAACAATCCTATCGAAGCACTTCATCAACCACATAATCATCGGAATGATCCTCAACTATCAAGGACGAAAGAATTTCATCAAAAACAATCCAATGATACTCATATTGATAGATTTTAAAGTGGGGGGTGAAACAGTCCAAAAATCACTACGAAAACTAAAAAGGTAAAATAAGATATATAGTTGGAAATTAAGTTTCAAAAGCCAAGAGTAATTTATGGTCGAAATACACATTAAAATGATCAAGAAACGGGTTCCAAATTAATGTTTTACTAATTTTCAACTTTGGAAGAAAAACCCCAAAAACCCACTTTGAAGTCAAGATTTTAAAAGTTTTCAAAAGATCAAAGTTGAAGGAATCAACAAAGAATTGATAACAAAGCTTACACACACTAATTCGCACAAGAATTCTCCCAAGAATCGCCTTCCCTAAGATCCAAGAGATTAAGAATGGAGGAAATGAGAAAAATGAGAGAAATCCCTATTTGGTTTCTATCCAGGTCTAAAAATTGGGGTTTGCAAATGTGGCCCACAAGGCCACATAGGCTCACGAATGTGGGAACATCTCTTTGAATGCGAGAACATCTCCACAAACAAGGGAATATCTCCATGACTGTGGAGCACTATTCACCTGTGAATCCGGCCTACTTTTCCGACTAACGTAGTGTCTCATGCACCCTCCTCTCGTGAACACACTAGGGGACCTGAGAATGTGGTCCCCCTTCTCCAAACACCATAAACAGAAAATGGCCCTAGTCCAAGTCTCCAATCAGACCCTCAAAAATCATTGGGAGCCGATTAAAACGATGGGAGATGCTACCCCACTAAAATCGGTATTTCGGACTCTATGAAATCGTTAGATTTTCGAAAAGAGGTCAAATTACAGATAGATTCTTCCGTACCACTCTTAAGGCTTAAAACTCAACTTCTCACCCCAAACATAAAAAAATCAACCTAAGGCCTCAGAAACCATTAAAACCCACCCTACTAGCTTAAACTCAACATTTCAGATGCGATAGAACTAACATAATTCCCATTCGATGCAGTAAAATGTTGACAAAAGTCAACACTATCATGAATTCTTAACTAAAGAGAGGTGAAATCACTAAGAACACACTTGATCGCACATGGGAACATCTCAATGTCATGAATCAAAGTATACCTTAGATGTAACATGACGTATAGAGCAACGAAAGGTCATATACAAGCCACTTAAGAAACATCATACAAGATAATGGAAATAAAGATTTCAAAAGTAGCATTTTCATATTCCAAAAGAGGTTGACAGAGTGGAAGTGTAACAAAGTCTCAACAAGTCATCTAAAACATCAAAAGCAGTGATTAGGACGTAACCCATGCATACATCATCCAAATACTAGAAAGACATAAAGCAAGTAAATGTGTCTTAGTCCTCGAAACATGAGGTTGCACCAACTCTTGAATCCAATAGAATGAATAAGAAGCCATGAGTGTGAGAGGTAGGAGCGTTAGACCATACATTAATGAGACAATGTAGGAACAAGTATGCATTAGTACATGGAATGTACTAAGTATGGAGCGATATGCATAAATTGAAATGATAGCATAGAGAGTTAAAGATATGAGATATGAACAACATTTGAACATTTAAAGACTTAAAAAAGCAAGAACATATAAATCACAAGATATGGTGATACGTCCAAACTTACACATCAATTAAGATATATAAATGGTCGAAGTCAATTATAGAACTCAACTAGAGTTGAGGTCGATCCCACAGGGAATTTATTGTAGAAATAACTTTATTGAATCTTTTATTCAATTGCGGTTGATATTTCCAAAAATAGTAAATTATGGAAAGTAAATGTTGGGTTGCTTGTGTTCAAGTAACCAATGTTTAGTATAAATTAACATTCAAAAAGATCAAAACAGTAGTTTCAAGATTTTAGTAATTGATTTAACGAAACTAGGATTGTGTTCCCCTGACCTTTAATTCACTCTAGAATTCTATACAAATAACTATTTGTTGTTAATATTGCATATTCCTAGTAAGTTAGATACATCTAACCTATTTTTAGCACTATTAAATTACTTTTACTCTTTTCCTCTCAGTTTACCCTTGCATATTTGTTCAAGAAAGTTCTAAAGTGTGCACTCATTAAAAGAAGAATTAACATATGGAATTAAGAATCAAATGTTACTCGTATTTGAATCTATAGTTGTGTTTTAGTCATGGTTCCCTCAACCCTAGTTGTGGTGTTTCGCCGCTCATTATTTTAAGAAAACCTATAGTAACGATTATCGAAAGCATGATAAAGTAAGCTTGCAATAATAATAACTAAAAACTTCTTGATTATCGGCACTTAATCAAGAACATGAAGTTTTGATCCAAAGTAATCGACCAACAAAAGCGTTTAAAAATGGAAACTATCATTTCTCCATGCTCAGAATGTCGCGATGTAATTGATGATGATTAAAAAATAAACCTTAAGTAACTAAAATAGTCTTTAAACGAGATTCCTACTCGAAATAGGACTGCATTGTCGCATAACTTTATGGGCAGGGTGACAACTGGTCTAAGCTTAGATGGCTCGTCAAGCCCTTCGTGGTTCCACACTTAGACAATATGGGTCTTCACTAGTGGTGTTCACGTGCTACTAGATAGCTCGTCAAAAGCAGCACAACTCATCTAGTTCTTCGTGGAGTTACGCCTTCAGTTGGGTAGCTACTGGTTTTATTGCCTCTCTTTCACGAGCCATAAAATTGCTTGTCTATTAGACCACAGCCCATTTGGGGCTCCGTGGTATTCAAGAAGTACTTAGTCCTCCACTGTCTTCACTACTTCTCTTCCATGAGCTCTTAGATGACCCGTCTAATGGACCACGACTCACTCGGAGACTCATGGTGTTAGAGTTGGGTTCTATTTTCCAGCTTTATTCTATCTTTTCCATCCAAGTGCTTCACCAATTCATTCATCAATGAAAACCGTCATATCCACATAAACAAGCTCGATTTCTCGCACTAATCCTTAGTTTTGAGCGTCAAATGTTCTATGATTTCTTGGCATATCAAATGGTCAATGCATTTCAAAATTAGAAACATAGGAAAGCTTTAAAGAATTATATTCATTTTGTGGGATATTAAATTCAACTTACAATAAGACTATTGGAGTGTAAAATTCTCACATAAAGTGTCACGGCCCAAACTTGAGGGGTGCAACCGGCTCCTAATGCCAAAACTCAGGCCCGAGCTGACCTTGCTGAACCATTTGCTACTAGCGCATGGCAGACACACGCAATAAAGGAAACAAACAAGTATATCTCGGCTTAAAACTAAGCCCTCGGCGGCAATGCCCTTGTCAACTGATCTATAAAAGAAACAACAACTCCCACGAGATCATATAAATAAATAGCCAACTAGCACGTAAGTCGTGATTGGGCTGTCGAGGCCACCATGATATCTATATCAAAACTGAAAGAATGTATATATCAAGACAATACATCAAACAACTCACAAGCTTCAGCAAAGTAACAACCTAGGCCAGTATGGGTATAACACAGCTATACACCCCACATACTAGTCTGCAAGCCTCTAGGAGTAGTAAAGATTGGTAGGATAGGGCCCCAACCTACCCATAAAGATATATACAACAAAAGGTAACAAACCTCCCAACTTTGGCAGCTTCGAAGGAAAGGGGCTAGCCAATCGAATATAAATTAATCCTGCTACTGAGGAGGTCTACTGGATCATCTGTCTAGACCTTCATGTATGAATGCAACGCCCCCAAGGAAATGGGGCATATATATAAATAATGAACAGAGTATGAAAGGCTATAGACTTAGTGAGAAAGTATCATAGTATACCAAAAGAAATCACGTAAGGAAATCAAAATTTTAGATAAGCATGCTAACCCACTACTGAATCTAAAAATACAAAAAATGATCAAACATCAACCTAACCAAGCCCCCATAAGCTCGGCAGGTACAAACAACATACCACCTACCTAGTCCCCCACAAGCCCAGAAGGTGCCAAATCAATCTACATACCCCAATCGGTAGACTTTTGTGTTTGTAAGAAGTCACATAGCCCTTTTTGGCAATGATATAGTCCCGTAGGCAGCACATAGCCCTCTTAGGCAACATCATAGCTCTATGGGCTTACACATGGCCCTTTTTTGCATCAACATAGCCCTATAGGCAACACATAGCCCTCTTTGTCATCAAAATAGCCCCGTAGGCAACACTTAACACTCTTTGGCATCAATATAGCCCATGGGAAACACATATCCATCTTTGGAAACAACATAGTCCTATTAGACCACATTATAGCCCCTAAAGGAAGTTTATACCTCAACAACTAACCACAATAGCCCCAAGGGAGACAACAAACAATTGAATAGGCTAAAATGAGCAATTTAGATATAAACAATATATATGAATAATCTCCAAGTCGTTCCTAACTTAGGGTCATTCTTAACAGATTATGAGTCCCTAAAATGAAGGTTTATAACCACTCAATCAGCCAACCACTAACAATTACATCTACAAGATCACCAATGTAAACTACCTCTAAGGAAACATGTCGACGAAGGGAATAACCTTAACATACCTTTCCAATGAACTCTCGAAAGACCATAGTTCCTTAGATGTTTTAAAAAGTCGGTGTGTTACATCCGTCCCCCCTTAGAAACATTCTTCCTCGAATGAAAAAAATCTGAGTCACGCGGTTAATTCCTTAGGAGTTAAAAAAAATTTAGGTAGAATATCCTTTGTAAATGTGACTATCCAGGAACATGAAACATAAAAATTCTAACCTAGGCGTCTTACAGGATGACGTAAATAGCTATGCACTACAGCTTCATAATAACAGTGTGAGCACATATACAACGACAACAACAATAATAATAATAAGCAACAATATATATATTAAAAAATTATATTGGTATCTAAACTCACTACACTAATATAAACATATATGGCATCACCCAGTGGTATGAAACAAGTGAGGATATTTGGACCTCATGCCATCCTCAGCTTCCCAGGTTACCTCTTCTCTATTCTTGTTTCTTCACAATACTTTAATTGAAGCCACCTCTTTAGTCCTCAATTTATGGACCTGTCGATCTACTATGGAAATTGGAATTTTCTCGTAGGACAACTCCTCTGTCATATGAACATCGTCAACCGGGGCAACCTGAGAAGGGTCTCCTACACACTTTCGTAGCATCGATATTGTAACATCCGACAATTTGAAATAACTATGAAGAGGCTAAGAATTGGAATTTATTTATTTTTGGGAGGACTTCAAAAATCTAGAAATTTGGCGAAGTATGGAAAATAATGAATATTTGGCCAACTTTGAACAGTAATAACTCTTAGCTCAGGATGATTTAGGTGTAGTTTCAACTATGTTTGCAAATTTTGTGGACTGATCTTTCCAGCGCCACCTAGTTTGTTCAATTTCGTGTTCGTATGAGTGAGTTATGCCCTTTGGAAGTTGGGAAATTGGCATGGGAATCCGTTCGAAAATTTTAAGGGCATTTTGGTCTTTTCTATAATCAATTCTTTTGGTTATATTAAAGTGTTGGACTGATTTTTAGATCATTTTGTCCCATTATAAAGAGTGAAAGTAAGGGTTTGAGAGAGAAGAGGAGAAGAAGAGGAGAAAAAGAGAATAAAGAGGAGACCAAGAAAGTTTCCGTCAAAGATCGTCGTGGATATCGTCGGGGGTGATCCCTACTAGGTATGTGAGTTCATAGTGTTGGGTTGATCCTTTTCCCCACACTCCAAACTCATTTTATTTTTCGAGAAAAGATTGGGTATGTTGTTGAAGTTGTTGGGTTGTGTTGTTGATGTTGTTGATTGTGTTGTGGAAATTCCTTGTTGAATGGGGACATGTTTTCGATTGTATTTTTGAGTTGAAATCTATTGTATGTTGAGGGTTTATGATTATAAGTATTTGGGGCTGGAACCTTTGAGGTTGAGGAGGTTTAGAGATGGAGAAAAGAAGAAGAAAAGTTGAAGTTTTCAGGGAAAAGGGGTGGTGCATCGCGCCTTGCAGAGCGCCCCAAGAAGTGTTATGACCATCTCCCCTTGGGGCACCGCGCCTTGCAGTGCACCACAACTACCTCTCTGAGCTTCTAGGGCTGGCGCCCCGCGCCTTGCAGAGTGCCAAGGATGCCAAGTTCCCCCATTCTTTTCACACTTTCTCATGCATGTTCCTTGGTATTGTACCTATGTTTTATAGTTGTTTCCAACACTCTAAGGTAGATTTAGACTTCCCGAACTCATCCATAAACATGTGATCATATACCTTGAATCCATAGTCGAATTCAAGGCAAGTTAGGATAGAAGTCAAGTGAAATTAGAAGTCAAGTGAAGTTAGAGCCAAGCTTAGAAGTTAAGTAAGTTAAAGCAAGCTTTCAAAGTTGTTCAAGAGCCTTTATTGAACGTTTTCACTTCATTTTTTAGGGTTGAAGTCTCAAGTCGAGTAAAGAGTATAAAGTTCTAAGCCAAGCGAAGAGTCTCAAGTGTCAAGTTAAGTCGAGAGCATAAAGTCGAGTATAATTCTCAAAAGTTATTAGGGTACTATGTATTTCCCAAAGAAGTTTTTAAATGTTTTTACATTTTAGGAAGAAAGGAACATCGATTCCAAGAGAGCCTTTGGGCTAAATTTTGAGAAATTATCTCAAACTAAAGAAAGATGTGTTTAACAAAATTATGAGCTAAAGTATATTTTTGGGAGTAGTCTTGAGCACCGAGTTGGGGACATGAGTTCATATTAACTCAACTCTTCATAAGAACCATGCGGCCAACATGAGGTTTAACGGGTCATACATTTTAGATGATCCCGTAAGTTAAGCTAGTGGATTCACTTAGTAAAGATAGCTTCCTACATCACGGCCAAGTCTAGGATGGTCCTTTGGCAATGTGAAGTAAAATGTTGTACCACCACTAGGGCTCATAGTGGTGGTTGTCGGTTAAAGAATCTCCCACTAAAGTTATATTACTTTTATATAAGTAAAGTTGGGTTGTTGTTGCTTTAATCATTAACAAACTAGTTGTTTACAATATTTTAAAAGCTTTATATATCGCATGTGTCTTATTGCCTTATATATATTGAGTTCAGTTATTGTTAAGTCGTACGGGTCCAATGTAAGTTTTCTCTTGTCTTCCCTTCAAGCTTAAGTTGTGGTTTAGCTTTCCATCTCGCATACTCGTACATTTCATATACTGATGCTAGTTGACCTGCATCTTATTATGATGCAGACACAGGTACCCAGGATCAGCATATAGTACATCGTTGATCCAGCTGAGCACTTTAGAGTCGGTGGTGAGCCTCCTTGCATTTCAGAGGGCTCAATTATTTTGTGTTCTTAGTTTTGTTTTAGTTGGGTGTTACGGGGTCTGTCCCAACATCCATCTCAGTATTTTAGAGGCTTCATAGATAGTTGGTCAGTTAGTTTTGAGTATCTCACCTATATATTTATGTAAATATTCTATTTTGAGATTTGAGTTGCCTTTGTGGTCAGATTTTTTTAAAGTTAAGTTGTTTTGTAACCTTACATTTGCATTGAGTTATTCTATTGGGTTAGGTTTCCGCTGAGTTAAGAAAGCTAGGCCAAGGGTTTGCTTAGGGCCAGAAATGGTCTCTGGGTGCCGGTCCCTCCCAGGGTACGGCTCGAGGCATGACAAACTTGGTATCAGAGCCCAGAGTTCAAGAGTCCTAGAGAGTCTATGAAGCCGTGTCTATAAAGTCCTAGTTATCGGTGTGAAGAGCGCCACATCTATAATTGGGAGACTACAACATTTAGGAAGATTTCTCATTTCTTTCACACTTAACTCGTGCGTTAGAGTTTATCTCTAAAGAATTTCTTTCTAATTCATGCTTGCACGTGTTTCAGATAGTCATGCCTCCACGAAGAGTTGGCAGAGGGCGTCTTCCTACACGTTATGTGGATGAGCAAGAGTTACCTTATGCCCTGGGAGTGCAAAATCAAGGGGAAGTTTCTAATGCCGAGTTCAGAGAGGAAATTAGAATTCTGAGTCAAGCTGTAACTAACCAGATTGGTCAGCCAAAGGGAGCTCGACATGAAGGAGCTGACACTTCTAGGATTCGTGAGTTCTTGGGGATGAATCCTCTGAGTTTCACGGGTTCGAGCACTACTGAGGATCCAGAAAACTTTATTGAGGAGTTAAAGAAGATTTTTGATGTGATGCATGTGGCAGATATTGAGCGGGTTGACCTAGCTGCGTATCAATTGAAGGATGTTGCTAGAACATGGTTCGACCAATGGAAAGGGGCAGAGTTGAGAATGCACCACCTGCGAGTTGGGCATATTTTGAGGAAGCTTTCTTGGGGCATTTCTTTCCTCGAGAATTTAGAGAGGCCAAGGTACGTGAGTTCCTCACACTTAAGCAGGAGTCTTTGAGTGTTCATGAGTACAGTCTAAACTTCACTATGCTTTGAAGATGGTGGTGGACATGAGAAATAGAATGAGTTTGTTCGTAGCTGGACTGTCTCGGTTGTCGAGTGAGGAAGGTAGGGCCACAAAGCTTATCGGGGACATGGACATATCAAGGTTGATGGTCTATGTACAACAGGTTGAGGAAGAGAATCTGAGGGATAGAGAAGAGTTCAGAAATAAGAGAGCTAAGACCGGTAACGTGTCTGGGCAGCAGAAAGGTAATTCAAACCATACATCCTTTCAGCAAAGGCAAAAGGGACCTGCTCCACCATATGCTAAAGCACGTGCACACCTATATAGAGGGGAATTTAATGGCCAGAATTCGAAGGACTTCAAGGCTAGACCAGCACAGTCTTCAGGTAGTATGGCACAAGGAGGTAGTTTATTTCTTGCATGTGCCTGGTGTGGTAGAGTCCATCCAGGGAAGTGTCATCGCAATCAGATAGGTTGCTTTAAGTGTGGACAAGAGGGTCACTTCATGAAGGAGTGCCCTAAGAATAAGCAAGGTAGTAGAAATATGGGTAGTAGGGCCCAATCTTCTTCAGTTGCTCCCCCAGACAGGACGGCACCTAGAGGAGCTACTTCTAGTACAGGCGGATGAGCGAACCGCCTTTATGCAATCACCAGTCGCCATGAGCAAGAGAATTCTCCAAATGTTGTCACTGGTATGATCAAAGTCTTTGCTTTTGACGTGTATGCTTTGTTAGACCTAAGAGCAAGTTTATCTTTTGTAACTCCTTATGTTGCAAATAAGTTTGAGGTTCTTCCTGAAAGACTTTGTGTACCCTTTTGTGTTTCTACACCTGTTGGGGAATCTATTCTAGCAGAAAGAGTCTATCGTGATTGTCCTATTTCTATCAATCACAAGAGCACCATGGCTGATTTGGTTGAGTTGGACATGGTAGATTTCGATATCATTCTAGGTATGGACTGGCTTCATGCTTGTTATGCATCGATAAATTGCAGAACTCAAGTGGTCATGTTTCAATTTCTGAGTGAGCTAATCATAGAGTGGAGTAGTAGTTCAGCAGTGCCTAAGGGTTGTTTCATTTCGTATCTTAAGGCAAAAAGTTAGTTTCGAAGTGTTGTATCTATCACTTAGTCCGAGTCCATGACTCTAGTGTTGAGATATCTCCTCTTCAGTCAGTTCCTATAGTAAGAGAGTTTCCAGAAGTTTTTCCTGATGATCCACCCAGAATTCCTCTTGAGAGAGAAATAGATTTTGGCATAGATCGCATTCCTGATACTCATCCTATCTCTATTCTGCCATATAGAATGGCACCAACAGAGTTGAAAGAGTTGAAAGAGCAGTTCAAAGATCTCTTAAAAAAGGGTTTCATTTGATCGAGTGTCTCACCTTGGGGTGCTCCGATCTTGTTTGTGAGGAAGAAAGATAGTTCCCTTAGAATCTGTATAGACTACCGTCAGTTGAATAAGGTTACCATCAAGAATAAGTACCCTCTTCTGAAGATTGATGATCTTTTCGATCAGCTTCAAGGTGCCACTTGTTTTACAAAGATTGACTTCCGATCAGGCTATCATCAGTTAAGGGTAAGGAAATGTGATATCCCAAAGACAGCTTTCAGAACTAGATACGGTCATTATGAGTTTTTGGTCATGTCTTTTGGTTTGACCAATGCACCGGCAGCTTTCATGGACTTGATGAATAGAGTCTTCAAACCTTATTTAGATATGTTTGTTATCGTCTTCATTGATGACATACTAATCTATTCAAGGAATGAAGAAGATCATGCTAGTCATCTCAGAATAGTTCTTCAGACCTTGAAAGATAAAGAGTTGTATGCCAAGTTCTCTAAGTGTGAGTTTTGGCTTAAGTCTATGGCATTCCTAAGCAACATTGTGTCTAGTGATGGAATTAAAGTCTATGGCATTCCTAGGCAACTTTGGAGCACCATTGAAGGCCAAGGTCAAGTTGGAGCTAGGGTTGAAGATTTCGAGTTCTTTCTTCTTCAATTTTCGTGGGTTTTCAACTTAGAGGTATGGTGACCCTTGATCCTTGATCAATCTTTCTTTCAAGGAGTCCAATCAAAAGAGTTTCAAAAAAAAAAATGTTTCAAAGAACAAAAATCTCAAATTCTAATCTAAGCATGGGTTCATTGGCAAAACATTTTCTAAGCCATTATATTGATGAATTAATGTTTGATTAATGTTTTTAAGATGATTTCATATGGAATTCCTTGAAGAACCCATGATTTTCCCTAAACTCCTAAATTTGCTTATGAAGTGGGTCTTTTTCTATAAATTCAAAGTTGATGGAATTAGGTGTAAAGTGAATTGTATTGATATCTCTTGAGTTTTTTAATATTTATTCATGATTAATTGTTAATAAGGGTGGTAAGCCTTATGGGTGAAATATTGGTGATTTTGGCTATGGCTTTGGATTATGGTAAGAAAGCTTGAACTCTCTTTATTGAATTGATTGTTGTTGGTAGGTTGAATCCACCTTTGGTGGAAGTGTTATATCGTATTCTTGTGTGGTATTATTGTGAATTGTAGCCATGAAGGCATTGGTGAAGTTGTTGTATAATGTAGGAATATCGTATTATTGTAAATTGAGGCCATGAAGGGCATCATATGAGTGCTATTATAGTGTTGTATTATTATACACATATGAAGCTATATGTAAAGTTTGTGTGAAGCTATAATGTGAAGATGTTCTAATGGTATTAATGTGATATTGTATAAAGTGTTAGTATGCTAATGAGAAAGCATGTTTCTCTTGAAATGATGATATGTGGTGATGATGGACTATGATGAGTCTTTGTAAGATGATGTTGTAGCTCATATGCTAGACTTGAGTATCTTGTCTTGTGTCATGAAAGCTTGATTTTATATATGAATGTTTGGTTGGGCTATGACTTAGTAATGGAGCTCTTCCTATAAATGCTAAAAGAGAAATTCTAGGCAAAATACTTGAATTGGTAGACTTAAGCATAGTGCCTTTTCATGAGTCTAGTTTTCCTAAGTAAATGTATAACCTTGAAGGATGGGCCTTAGGGTGATGTTCCCTTCTTGAGTGAAATGATAGACTTAGAGATGGATGGAGCCGGAATGGCATGAGAATCCTTATCTAAGAAAGTCAAATGATCTATCTCTATGAACCTAAATTGGCTATGACTAAGAAATGGGGCCTTTCTTGGGAAGAGGTACTATGAGTTGGTTGAACTAGAAAAGGAACCCTCTCTAGTACATATATGATTGAATACTCTATGGAAACCAAGGCTAAGCACCGAGTGGATGTGGTTAGGATGGTGGCCTAGTTGAGCATGAGATTAGGCACAATGAACATCCTTGGACATCTCTTAAACCATGTGCCAACATGGGTTGCTTTTAGTTCTACCCTTGGCAAGTAGAACAATCTCCACGGAGTAGGATAGACTCCGGATTCCATACCTTGCTATTGTGGTCTATGTCGGTTAAGGCCTATTTCCATCATATGGGATGTGCACTCTAGTATTGGATAGGTTCTACAATGTGTAGGTAGTAGTATGGGATACTATCTACACATGGCACGAGTAGGATTAAAAGATGCTAAAGTGAGTTCCCTAAGCCTTAGGGCTATTATGTGATTGTCCCCTATATGGTTGTGTTTCTCTTAAATGGTTTTATAAAGAATGTTGACTTAGTATATTATAATGTAATGAAAAAAAAGAAAAAAAAACCCTTGTCTATGGTAACTCTTAGGAACACTTAGGTGTATATGAAGAGGTTGTATGGGCGGTCACTTCATTATTCACTTAAGTGTGGCTTAGGGTGACTTGAGATAGAAACTTAGATGGTAAGGAAGGAATTACTTTGCTATCTTGTTTAAGTATTATACGTTTGTGTTAATTGAGTTGTAAGTGATGTGAATATGGTCTTATTTGTGAATGGTGACTTGAAATGTGGGTTTATGCTTGTGGTTGTAAAGGTTTGTTAAAGAAGGTCTTAAAAGCATTTTTTTATTCCTTGTAAATGTCCGTGGTGCACGTTTTCTTGCATGGTCATCATACTTAGTACTTAATTGTGCTAATTCCATATTTCTCTATTTTCTACAAGTGTAGGTTACGAAACGAGCGGGTTCTATAGTAAGCTTGGAACTTGAAGTTCTTCCAAGATCTTTTGGTATGTCCTCATATGTCGAGGACAAGACTTTTCTATTCTAGTTTTATGATAAGGTTCTTGTAATAGACTTAATAGACTTCTTTTGATTGTAAAGGGCCGTGTCCCTAGTATGTTTTCACGTTTATGTCTAAGATGGCTAAGAGACTTAGTATTCCGCTTGTGTACTTTTGAATGATGTTTTTAAAAGTGACCTTGAGTCTTATGGAATTTTATTTAAAGAGTTTTTAAATTCCGTACTATTTTTACATATCTAGTGTGATGAATGCTAAGGGCTTGTATGCGACCTCCGAGAGGTCGAATATGCATGTTACGACTTGGGGATGCTCTTGGGTCGTGATAGATAGGACGGGGGCCATGACATACTACCGGCTCCCCTTATAGTCAAAATACAATTGCAAGCTAAAGTCTCAAAACATAGGAGTAGGAAACATAACATAGCCCTCGAATCATTAAGGACTCACCAACAAACTAGGATAAGCACCGTACTAGCCACATGGATGGAGAGAAGGATCAAGAGTAGCTCCGGTCCCTACATGGTGACATCATGTAGGCAAAATATGCGTTAGTACTTTGGAATGTACTAAGTATGCGGGGTGCAATACAATAATAGACAAGAACACAATCGAAATGCAAGAAATAGTTCCATAGGCATAATGAATAACAATATGAGGATGCATGATCAAAGTGAAGTCAAAACATGTTTAAGTAAATCTATACTAATAGTAGATATCATATGTGTGTGCATAATCCAACCAATCTATAACCCCAACTTAAGATAGGGGATGTCGTTCACACCCGGACACCCTGGTGGCAAGGTATAAACCCCTCGCATGGTTGATGTTGGTCACATCCCAAGCATCCTAGGTGGTGAGGTATAAACCCCTCACATGGTTAATGTTGGTCACACCCCAAACATCCTAGGTGGTGAGGTATAAACCCCTCACATGGTTGATGTTGGTCACACCCCAAGCATCCTAGGTGGTGAGGTATAAACCCCTCACATGGTTATCCGGTTCTTTTCCCCCGGACCGGGCATGGTCATGCAACATTTTATATAGAAAATTCACATTAGGCTCTAATGCAATCTCATGTATTGAATGAACATATATACACAAGCTTAGTTTGTCATCAACACATCTCTGGAATGCCATACATCTCATAACTCAAGCCTTAAAGCATCAATTCATCAATTTTTCATAATTGGACATTTTGTCAAACACCTTGAAGGCATGTTATGGGGTCAAAGAGCATGGAAAATAGGGTAGTAATTATGCAGCAAAACCAGTGAAGAACCTGCAACAACGCCTTTTAACACCCACAAGACCACATGAAAAATCTCCACATCAATTCCAAGTTTAGATTCAAGTTCTAGAGTCACAACATGCTCAAAACAACCACTTTTCATGCTAGAATTCACTGTGTAGGAAATTTATACAAGGAACAAGACTAATTTATGAATCTCAACTTAAACTATGAATTAGTGAGTAGAATAGAGTCTAGGCACTATGGGTGGAAGGACCCATGAGTTCAACACCACATACCTTGAGTTTTTATGAAGGTCTTGAGAGTGTCTTCAATGGAAGCTTGGAACTTGGAGCAAGAACCTCTTCAATCTTGAGGAAGGTTTTGGATTAGGGTTCTTGAGAGAAAATGTGTCTAAGTATAGGAGAGGTATTTTGGGAAATTTTTTTAGAGATGAGAATTGAATTAATGCTATATAGGAAATAAAATATGTCCTTGGAGAAAAAAAACGGGTCCAACACTTAGAAAAAAAAATGAGGCTTATGAACAATAAATTCGCTCTTTGGAAATTGCATTTCCTGCACGGACGGATTTTACGAAAATGGGAATAACTTCTTCGTCCGAACTCCGAATGAGGTGAAACGAAGTGCGTTGGGTAGCTAACTCAAAGGGCTTTCCATGGATATGTTATGGGCCACCCAATTATTTGTGTGCTAGGAGATATGACCCTCCAAAGTAGACCCTCGAAAAAGGCTTCACTTGGAAATTTCGGATTTTTATACGATTGCTCTAAAATTTGGGTTAGACCCATTTCCTACTCATTTTGACCCCCTAAACAAGAATATGAAGTCCGATTTTCAAAAAAACAAAATAGATTTTTAGATATAGCTAAAACAAGTTTCCGATAACTTCCAAAGCACATTTTTAGGAACTTTTTGGGTCGTTTCAATATCTCCCCCTTGGGAACATTCGTCCCCGAATGTGGAAGAGACGTACAAGGCAAGACTTAGCTAGAATATATCAGCCCCAACATGAATGCAAAATTTTTATTTAAACATCACTTCAAGATTTCAAAACTTAGTGTAAAGCATCCATAACTCATCAATTTAAACATGTATGCACATGAATGATCTAGGGGCTGAAATGTAAGACTCAATGGAGTACAAAGGACTTGATTTAATACCTTAGGCTTGAGTGGAGTTGAATAGATAAGGATAACATCTTTGCATGTCCGCTTCGGCCTCCCAAGTAGCACTCTCCCGTTGTTGATTTTTCCAAAGCACCTTAACGGACGCCACTTCTTTGTTCCTCAACTTCTTAACTTGTCTATCTAAGATCTGTACCGGGGCTTCTTCATACGTCAAATTATCTTTTACAACACCCACAACCTCAAGAGGTACAATAGCGTTAGGATCACCAACACATTTCCTCAACATCGATGCATGCAATACCGGATGAACTAATTCCATCTCCTTGGGCAACCCCAACTCATAGGCTACTTTACCAACCCTTCTTATTACCTCATAAGGACCGACATACCTAGGACTTAACTTCCCCTTCTTACCAAAACGAACCACACCTTTCATTGGAGAAACTTTCAAATAAACCCAATCACCCACTTTGAATTCAAGATCCCTTCTCCTCACATCGGCATAAGACTTTTGACGACTTTGGGCTGTTTTCAACCTCTCCCTAATCATCCTTACCTTCTCAAGAGCATCCATGACCAGATCCGGACCCAACAAGGCCACCTCTCCAACTTCAAACCACCCAACCGGTGATCTACACCGTCTACCATAAAGTGCCTCAAAAGGAGCCATACCGATACTAGAATGATAACTATTGTTGTATGCAAACTCAATCAAAGGAAGATGATCATCCCAACTACCTTCCAACTCCAAGACACAAGCTCTAAGCATATCCTCCAAGGTTTGAATTGTTCTTTAGGCTTGGCCATCCGTTTGAGGGTGGAAGGCCGTGCTAAGCTTTACCTTTGTACCAAGACCCCTTTGGAAAGATTTCCAAAAGTGAGAAGTGAATTGGGCACCACAATCTGAGATAATAGACAAGGGAATCCCATGCAACCTTACCAATTCATGAATGTACAACTTGGCATACTCTTCAGCCCCGTAAGTAGTTTTAACCGGTAGGAAATGACCCGACTTTGTCATACGATCAACCACCACCCAAACCGAATCAAAACCTCTTCTAGTCTTGGGCAAGCCCACTACAAAATCCATGTTGATTTTTTCCCACTTCCAAGTAGGTATCTCAATGTCTTGAGTTAGGCCACCCGGTCTTTGATGTTCGGCCTTGACTTGTTGACAACTATGGCAACCTGAAACAAATTTTGTAATGTTCTTCTTCATACCGCCCCACCAATACACATCCCTCAAGTCTCTATACAACTTCGTTGACCCCGAATGAATAGAATAAAAAGAATTATGAGCCTCATCAAGGATTCTTTCCCTCACACCATCCACACAAGGAATACATAATCTACCTTGGTACCTAAGGGCACCATCTCCCCCTTGGGAGAAAACCTCCACCTTACCACTACTCACCGAAGCCTTTAATTCCACCAAAGAAGGATCAAGATCTTGCTTGGCTATCATGAAATAGGTTGAGTATCGGGAAAGAGGTCTATACCAAAACCTATCTCCCTTTTGGGAGGGACGCCGAGAAGGTCTTTTGGGAAGACATCTAGAAACTCATTAACAATCGGAATAGACTTAATATGAGGAACTTTAGACTCCACATCATTGACTCTCACAATATGGTACAAGCACCCTTTGGAAATCAACCTATGGGCTTTAATGCAAGAAATGAATTTCCCCTTCACCACAACATCCCGACTCTCCCACTCAAGGACGGGTTCGTTAGGAAATCGGAACTTGACTTTACGAGTCCTACAATCAATAGAAGCATAATATGCATGCAACCAATCCATCCCAAGAATAACATCAAAATCCACCATGTTCAACTCAACAAGATCACAAGGCAACAACTTATTTATTATGCAAACCGGACAATTTCTATACACTTTTCTAGCAACAATAGAGACACCAATGGGAGTAGATACTTCATATGACTCATGCAACAATTTCGACTCGACATGAAATTTTCTAGCAACTAAGGGGGTAACAAAGGAAAGGGTGGCACCCGAATCAATCAAAGTATAAACATCAAAATCAAAGATTTGCAACACACCGATCACCATATCAGGAGTCTCATTAACACCTTGTCTACCATGCAAAGCATAAAATCGATTGTGCCTTGGCGCACCACTTTGAGAAGCACCTCTACCCAAAGGAGTAGTGTTAGCATTTCGGACCTTGTTGCGGATCTTGGGACACTCAAACTTCTTGTGACCCACTTCTTCACATTCAAAGCAAGCACCCGAACCCTTCATGCAAGGACCACCATGCTTCCTCCCACACTTAGGGCATGCATCCATAGAACCCACTTCACCTCCCCCTTGAGGTCTAGGAACATTTGATAGCAAATCCCTGGTTGACATGAGGGTTTCCTCGGCCTTGATGAAATCTAGCATCCTTAGGGAACCTATTCTCCAATCAGGCCCTCTTGGCCTCGTGCCCCCTTCTCTTCCTCAATTTCTCCTCCTCCATTTGCTCGTCATAAGTCATCAATCGAGACAAATCCATATCTCCAATGAGCATCGCGGACCGACACTCCTCACTAACCAAGTCGGATACACCCATCACAAATTTGTTCATCCTCGACCTAGAGTCGGCCACCAAGTGAGGTGCATACTTGGAGAGTTGGACAAATTTGAGGGCATACTCCCTCACACTCATAGCTCCTTGCTTCAAGTTCATGAACTCCACCAACTTTGCCTTCCTAAGCTCAAGAGGGAAGAACCTATTAAGGAAAGCAAGTTTAAACTCCTCCCACAACACCACATAGCCATTACCTTTCTCACCCTTCCATTGATCAAACCAAATTTGAGCAACCCCTTGAGTTGGTAGGCCGCCAACTCCGCCTTCTCACAAGCACCAACATCCATAATGGTTAAGATTTTGCATACCTCATCGATGAACTCTTGTGGGTCCTCATCCACCTTTGAACCATGGAAGACCGGAGGGTTCAGCCTCATGAAATCTCTCACGCATTCCCCCGGGGTGGTAGCTCGAGGAGCTTGGGCTCCTTGTTGCACTTGGTTAGCTACCACTTGTGCAAGCATGGTGAGTGCATCACGGAGCTCACCATTGGTGGATGGCTCTTCCGGTGATCAGGCCTGCCTTCCCCTCATGTTTGGCATGATGATCTAGCAATCCAAAGAACAAGCGTTAGGGAGGAATTACTTTATTACACTCTAAGCACGACATAGAACATGAAGAAGGAAAACCTTTCCTAAAACGTTTTGTAGCCTCCCATTCATAGTTGTGGCGCGCTTCACCACCATGACTAGGACTCTACTCAACGCGGTGTGTTGGACTCCAAGGATTTAACAACCTAGTGCTCTGATACCAAGCTTGTCACGACCCAAGCCAAGGGCCTAGACGTGACATGGTGAATGAGGAACTCGAAGGAACCCCAAACCAGCCTCTCAAACTTGTCATCACACTTCATCGGTCGTGGAAGCACATTCAAACTCGGATAAGCACCGTACTAGCCATGTGGATGGAGAGAAGGATCAAGAGTAGCTCCGGTCCCTACATGGTGACATCATGTAGGCAAAATATGCGTTAGTACTTTGGAATGCACTAAGTATGCGGGGTGCAATACAACAATAGACAAGAACACAATCGAAATGCAAGAAATAGTTCCATAGGCATAATGAATAACAATATGAGGATGCATGATCAAAGTGAAGTCAAAACATGTTTAAGTAAATCTATACTAATAAAAGATATCATATGTGTGTGCATAATCCAACCAATCTATAACCCCAACTTAAGATAGGGGATGCTGTTCACACCCGGACACCCTGGTGGCAAGGTATAAACCCCTCACATGGTTGATGTTGGTCACATCCCAAGCATCCTAGGTGGTGAGGTATAAACCCCTCACATGGTTGATGTTGGTCACACCCCAAGCATCCTAGGTGGTGAGGTATAAACCCCTCACATGGTTGATGTTGGTCACACCCCAAGCATCCTAGATGGTGAGATATAAACCCCTCAAATGGTTGATGTTGTTCACACCCCAAGCATCCTAGGTGGTGAGGTATAAACCCCTCATATGGTTATCCGGTTCTTTTACCCCGGACCGGGCATGACCATGCAACACTTTATATAGGAAATTCACATTAGGCTATAATGCAATCTCATGTATGGAATGAACATATACACAAGCTTAGTTTGTCATCAACACATCTCTGGAATGCCATACATCTCATAAGTCAAGCCTTAAAGCATCAATTCATCAATTCCCCATAATTGGACATTTTGTCAAACACCTTGAAGCCATGTTATGGGGTCAAAGAGCATGGAAAATAGGGTAGTAATTATGCAACAAAACCACTGAACAACCTGCAACAACGCCTTTTAACACCCATATGACCACATGAAAAATCTCCACATCAATTCCAAGTTTAGATTCAAGTTCTAGAGTCACAACATGCTCAAAACAATCACTTTTCATGCTAGAATTCACTGTGTAGGAAATTTATACAAGGAACAAGACTAATTTATGAATCTCAACTTAAACCATGAATTAGTGAGTAGAATAGAGTCTAGGCACTATGGGTGGAAGGACCCATGAGTTCAACACCACATACCTTGAGTTTTTATGAAGGTCTTGAGAGTGTCTTCAATGGAAGCTTGGAACTTGGAGCAAGAATCTCTTCAATCTTGAGGAAGGTTTTGGATTAGGGTTTTTGAGAGAAAATGTGTCTAAGTATGGGAGAGGTATTTTGGGAATTTTTTTTAGAGATGGAAATTGAATTAATGCTATATAGTAAATAAAATATGTCCTTGGAGAAAAAAAACGGGTCCAACACTTAGAAAAAAAATGAGGCTTATGAACAATAAATTCGCTCTCTGGAAATTGCATTTCCTGAATGGACGAATTTTACGAAAATGGGCATAACTTCTTCGTCCGAACTCCGAATGAGGTGAAACGAAGTACGTTGGGTAGCTAACTCAAAGGGCTTTCCATGGATATGTTATGGGCCACCCAATTATTTGTGTGCTAGGAGATATGACCCTCCAAAGTAGACCCTCAAAAAAGGCTTCAGTTGGAAATTTTGGATTTTTATACGGTTGCTCTAAAATTTGGGTTAGACCCATTTCCCACTCAATTTGACCCCCTAAACAAGAATATGAAGTCTGATTTTCAAAAAACAAAATGGATTTTTAGATATAGCTAAAACAAGTTTCCGGTAACTTTCGAAGCACATTTTTAGGAACTTTTTGGGTCATTTCAGCTCATGTTTTGCAACACCTAAATATGATAAACTACCTATAGATCTTCGACTGAGGGCATCAGCTACCACAATCGCCTTTCCTGGATGATATAAAATATCCACGTCGTTGTCTTTCAGTAACTCAAGCCATCAACATTGTCACAGATTTAACTCTTTCTATCTAAAGATATATTGAAGGCTTTTATGATCTGCAAAGATGTCAATATGAACGCCATACAACTAATGTCTCCAGTTTTTCAACGCATGCACAACTGTGGCTAACTCTAAATCATGGGTCGGATAGTTCTTCTCATGCTTTCTTAACTACCTTGAAGCATATGAGATAACCTTACCATGTTGTATTAGAACACATCCCAACCCAACACCAGAAGCATCACAATACACCACATAGCCTTCTAAACCCTCTCACAATGCTAGAACTGGTGCTGATGTCAACCTTTCCTTTAGCTCCTGGAAACTATGCTCGCAAGCCTCAATCCACTGGAACTTAGGTGCTTTTTGAGTCAGCTTTGTTAATGGGGCTGGAAGTGAAGAAAACCCCTCTACAAACCTTCTGTAGTACCCAACTAACCCTAAGAAACTACAAACCTCAATCGAAGTCGTTGGTCTGGGCCAAGTCTTTATAGCCTCAATATTCTGTGTATCAACCCCAATGCCTGAATCTGATACAATATGGCCTAATAAAGCTACAAAGTCCAACCAGAACTCACACTTAGAAAACTTTGTATAAAGTTCTCGGTCTCAAAGAACCTGAAGGACTACTCGCATATGATTTTCAAGCTATGCTTTTGAACGTGAATACATCAAAATATCATCAATAAATACAATAAAAAACAAGTCTAGTTACGGCCTGAATATACTATTCATCAGGTCTATGAACACTGTTGGGGCATTAGTTAATCCAAAAGACATTACCAAGAACTCAAAGTGTCCATATCTGGTTCTAAAAGCTGTGTTTGGAACATCTTTCTTCCGAACTGGTATCTGGTGATACTCTAATCTTAAATCAATCTTTGAGAAGCACTTAGCACCTTGTAACTGATCAAACATGTCATCGATCCTCGGAAGGGGATACTTATTCTTTATAGTCGCCTTATTCAGCTATTGGTAATTGATACACATTCTTAGTGAGCCATTTTTCTTCCATACGAATAACACTGGCGCGCCCCATGGTGAAGCACTAGACCTAACAAAGCCTTTATCTAGTAAGTCTTTCAGTTGATCCTTCAACTCCTTTAACTCAGCAAGAGCCATTCTATATGGAGGGATAGATATGGGTTGTGTACCTGGTAGCATATCAATAGTAAAATCAATTTTTTATTCTGGAGGGATACCAGGGAGCTTGTTTGGAAATATATCTTGAAATTCATTAACTACCAGAATAGACTGAAGAGTCGGTGGTTCTGCATCTATATCATGAACGTGAACAAGATGATAAATAAAACCCCTAGTAATCATCCTCCTCGCCTTAAGATAGGAAATAAATCTACCTTTCGACGTTGTTGTATCGCCTTTCCATTCCAGAACTGCCTCTCCTGGAAAGTGGAATCTAACAAATTTTTTTCGGCACTCAACATTAGCATAACATGATGCTAACCAGTCCATACCCATAATGACGTTGAAATCGACTATCTCTAACTCTAACAGGTCTATAGAGGTCTGACGGTCGATAATTTCTACTATACCAACTGGTGTAGATACAATAAAGGGTCGATCTAATGATTCTGCTACTATACATAACTTTCCCACAATAAATAGAGTAACATAAGACAAAGTAGATTTAGGATCTATCAAAGCATAAACACAATGGGAGCAAACAATTCATGTACCTGTCACAACATCTGGTGATGACTCTGAGTCCTGTCGGCCGGGTAGTGAATATGTACGGTTTTTTCCACTGCCAGAACTTAATGCTCCCTCTCTACCTCTTACTATACCTCTACCTGCTGAAGTTTGGGGTCCATGCACTGTAGACTGTGCTGATGAAGAGGAACCTACTATTGACCTAGTCTACTATACCACCCTAACCTATGGTCGAGCAGTTTTTCAACCCATACCCTCCTGTCCACAAGAACAACAACCTATGGAACCCTATTTTCACCTCCCGAAATATATCCTACCACAAGTTGAACACTGCAGAGGGGTTGTCCTAGTTTGGTCTGAACCTCTCTGCTGGTGAGAGCCTGATGATCATGAATCCTCACCTAGGCCTGAATGTCCTTGACGATCAAATATACTACCCTGGAACTGCTGTGGTGGAGGTCTAGGTGGCCTAATAGAATATCGAGGTCTGGGACCACCCTGAAAATCTCCCTGTGAACTAGCGGGCCTAGCCCTCTTCTGTTTCTCTCTCTCGACCGTCTCACTCATATACTATAAATGTCGGCGATCCTCTATGCCTTCTACAAATGCCTGAATTCGCGAGATATCCATATTATCATTTAGCGCAGCGGTAGAACATGCATCGATATAGTCTGAGTCGAGCCCTCCTATAAATCTATGTACCCTATCATGCATCGTATCAACAAATAATGGTGCGTATCTAGCCAATGAATCAAATCTCATGTCGTAGTCTCAGACACTCATGCTGCCCTATCGGAGGTTTAGAAATTGATCCACCCGGCTGTCGTTAATCTCTCGAGGCAAATAGTGATCTATTAAAGCTTCTATAAAGCTATCCCAAGTGGGTAGAGATGCATCTTTTCCCCTAGATCTCACCCAACTCTTGTACCATAATACTGCAACATCGCACAATCGAAATGCTGCTAAATCAATTGACTCAGTTGCTGAGGCATGCATGACTCTAAAGATCCTATGAAGCTGATAAAAAAAGTGCTGATGGTCCTCTTTGCGATCTCTCCCTGTAAACTGTGGAGGATTCAAGGCAAGAAATTCACGTAGTCTCAAACTTTCGGGCCCTTTAGAAGGTCCGGCAACATCTGGTGCAACTGGCTGGCACTGTGAAGCTACTAACAATGCTAACATACATACTGCACTCTTGAAATCCTCATCAGATGGAATAGGAGTAACTTAAGGTGGTACTGATGGTGGAGCTGGAAGTCCTGTAGCCCTCGGAGGCTCCTGAAGCGGTGGAGAAGCTATAGGGGGCTGAGAAGATGTCTCCCCCTGGGTCTCATAATAGGCTACCTCCACCTGTGGTACCTTGCCGATACCCTCGCTTATAGTTGTATCTAGCCCCTGGCTAGCTATGATCTGTCTAGTGTCATCCATCTCTATCTACATACAAGTATCAATTATAAGCCAAAAACCTTAACCCTTAAGACACCGCTCTATTGCACGAGGTGAGCAAAAGAAGAATAATCATTCTAACATGTTCGGTAGCTTCTTGCCTATCAAATGTGGTGCACAACTCATTTATAAACAAGACTCTACTAGACACGTCTTGCATACTCCCTAGGATATGACGTTTCTTTGATACCAAGTTTTACATGCCCTAAACTCGAGGGGCGCAATTGGCTCCTAATGACAAAACTTAGGCCCGAGTTGACCCTACTGAACCATTTGCTACTAGCACATGGAAGCCACACGCAATCAAGGAAACAAATAAGTATATCTCAGCTAAAAACTAAGCCCTCGGCCAGCAAGGTCCCTGTCAACTAATCTATAAAAAAACAACTACTACCAAGAGATCATATAAGTAAATAAACAACTAGCACAAAAGTCCTGATTGAGCCGTCGAGACCACCATGATATCTATACTAAAATTGCAAGCATGTATATATCAAGACAATACATCAAAAAACTCACAAGCTTCAGCAAAGCAACAACCGAGACCAGTATGGCTATAACGTAGCTTTACACCCCACACACTAGTCTGCATGCCTCTAAGAGTAGTAAAGATTGGCAGGACAGGGCCCCAGCCTACCCATAAAGATATATACAACAAAAGGTAACAAACCTCCCAACTCTGGCAGCTCCGGAGGAAAGGCGCTAGCCAATCGAATATAAGTCAATCCAGCTGTTAAGGAGGTCTACTGGGTTGTCTATTGGGACCTACATGCATGAATGCAGTGCCCCCAAGGCAATGTGGCGTCAGTACAAAATAATGTACAGAGTATGAAAGGCTATAGACTTAGTGAGCAAGTATCATACTATACCGAAAGCAATCACATAAGGAAATCAAAATTTTAGATAATCATGCTAACCCACTACTAAATCTAAAAATATAAAAATGATCAAACATCAACCTAACCAAGCTTCCATAAGCTCGACAGGTACAAAAAACATATCACCTAACTAGGCCCCCATAAGCCCAGAAGATGCCAAATCAATCTACATACCCCTATTGATAGCCCCTTGTCTTTGTAAGAAGTCACATCGCCCTTTTTGGCAACGATATAGCCCTGTAGGCAGAAAATAGAACTCTTAGGCAACATTATAGCTCTATAAGAAGCATATAGGCCTCTTTTGCATCAACATAGCCCTGTAGGAAACACATAGCCCTTCTTGGCATCATAATAGCCGCGTAGGCAACACATAACACTCTTTGGAATCAATATAGCCCCGTGGGCAACACATATTCCTCTATCGAAATAACATAGTCCTATTAGACAACATCATATCCCCCAAAGGCAGTTCATAGCTCAAAAACTAACCACAATAGCCCTAGGGAGACAACAAACAATTGAATAGGCTAAAGGCGAGCAATTTAGCTATTAACAATATATATGAATAATGTTCAAGTCGTTCCTAACTTAGGGTCATTATTAACAGAATATGAGTCCCTAAAATGAGGGTTTATAACTACTCCATCAGCCAACCACTCACAATTATATCTACAAGATCACAAACGTAAATTACCTCTAAGGATACATGTCGACGAAGGGATAACCTTAACATACCTTTCCAATGAATGCTCGAAAGACCGTAGTTCCTTCACGAAAGTTGTTCCTTATGTCCTAAGCTTCACAAACACTATATATACACAATTGGTACGCACCTATAAACAATTCATAATTTATCTTAAATAGGCAGATTTTCCATATTACCCCAACTTGTCGAAACGTCTGTAGAAATTCATAAAAGTAATCATAAAAGAGTCCTGAGATGAATACCTTAGTTAAACAAGTTTAAACCTTCGACAAACACCAATAACTACAAATTTATATTTTCAAAAACCAGCTCCAAACGCAGATAATAGAAAGGAATAACGATTGCCACGTGTAGGGATTACGATTCTAGGCATGGGGGCATTGTTTAATGGTAGAAATCGTCAAAAACTAACCTTCATCATGCTAGAACTCCATGTGAACCCTCTTTTAAGCTTTCTCTCTTGTTTGGAACTGAAATGAAATGTTTTCATGGCTTAAAATGTTAAATAAGCCGACATACCATATTTTTGACCCGACCCGAATCTGACCCGAATTCTGCTCCATCAGTCCCTAGTAAAACCCTCATAACCTTTTACTTTGGTGTCAGTTTGATACGGGGTTTTGTGCATTGAAAAATAGACTCGTAGGCCTTAGATTTAATAGGTAATAAGCCTTCTAACTCTTTATATATTGGGAGAAAAGATCCCATATATTTGACCCATATTTCAGAGAAATCCTTAAAAAGGAACTTATGATAACTTTCACCAACTTTTATTTTGCCACTTACTTAACTTCAAAACTTGAGATACAACCCTTGAACACTTAAAATATGTCATACCACATCATTCTTATTTATTACCCACTCTCCTTGTCTTTCCATGAAGATACTAGTTAATTTAGATGTTTTCAAAAGTTGGGTTGTTACATAAAGTATAGATAAATCAAGGATTATAATGATAATGAAAATTGTTGAGTAGATGCTCCTTATATAGGAGAAGAGTCCTATACTAACTACACTAGGTGTCCTACTACAATACAAATATATTATTTACATGATTAGTATTACTACTATACCTAAAACACCTTATCCTAGTAAATTTTTCCCCATACACGGTGCATAATCTTGGTCATACATAAGTTAGAATTTAGTAGTCTAGTCGGAGTGTGACTCTAACTCTACAGTAGTAAACACGTCTGTCAACTTCCTTGGACCTATTCCTTCAACATGTTCTAATCATCAGTTTCCTTCATCTTCAACGTTTCCCCTCAAGCTAGTTAGTGGAGGAACTATAACTCCTACCTTGCTGTGAAATCCAACAAAGACTTGTTTTATCAATGCTTTGGTATTATTGTAAACTAGCTGATCCTTAGACCTCACAAACTGAGTAAGAAGTTGCCCTCTAGCCACCTCTCATGAAGAAAATTGTAGTCCATTTCAACATGTTTGGTTCTAGCATGCCTAATTAGATTTACTGTCATGTAGAAGGCACTCAAGTTATCATAATATAATGTAGGAACAGATAGAAGGAACACCCCAAGATCATGAAGTAGATACGTGATCCATGTTATCTCTACTACAGTGAAGGCTAGTGCTCTATACTCATCTTCAACACTTGATCGGGTTATTAGGGTCTGTTTCTTAGAAGTACAAAAAATACAATTTACACCTAGGTAGACGCTATATCAACATCTGAATATCCATACAACCTACATAAATATTGTGAAATAATTTTGAGTCCAAATTGTAGAGTACCTATGATGTATCTGAGAATCGTTTTTACTCCTTGAAGATGTTCAATGTTTGGAATTACATAAATGGGCTTGCTAAATTCACAGAATAAGTTATATCAGGTCTTTTCAATGTCACGTATTGCAGACTCCTTACTATCATTTTGTATAATGATGCATCTACAAGACTTCCCACAGCTTTATGTAAATCATGTTTTTTAGCCAAAAGAGTGGCTACAACCTTTGCCAAAGTCATCTATGTGTTGTTCAGCAGCCCAACAACATACTTACTCTAACTTGTGAACTCCTCCTTAAAAATACTTAACCTATACTCCTAGAAAGAAGTATAAATAGCCAAGATATTTCATAACAAACTTTTCCCCAAATTGTAGAACCGACCCTAAAACATGTGATGGATAACTTCATGTGACAATAATATCATCCTCATATAACAACATAAATATGGTGCCTTTGTGAGTTTGAAAAGTAACTAATGAGGGATATGCCTCATTACAAATGAAACCATAGTGTATAAGATGCATGCTAAACCTATCAAACCAAGCTTTAAGTTCTTGTTTGAGACCATACAATGCCTTTTTAAGTAGACCATACAATGCCTTGTTTGAGACCATACAATGCCTTTTTAAGTAGACCATAAGTTGAGGATACCTGGGATCAATGAATCCAAGAGGTTGACTTTTGTACACCTCCTCTTGTAGGACACCATGGGGGAAGGAATTTTTGATATCTAGTTGCTTAACTTTCCACTTTGAGATGATTAAATGGATATAACCACCCTAATAGCTGTGGATTTAACCACAGGGATAAATGTTTCTTCAAAATCTATCCCTTCAAGCTCAGAGAGTTCCTTGGCCATAAATCTGGCCTTGTACCTAACTACTATTCCATCGGCTTTCAATTTTGTCTTGAACACCTATTTTCAGCCAACCAACTTTATATTAGGAGATTTGGGCACCAATATCCATGTCTTCTTAGTGTGTACAACATTGATTTCCTCATGCATTGCTACAATCCAATGAGCTGACCTTAGTGATTCCTTAATATTATTTGGTTCCCTCAAGATCTCTTTGTTATTCCGAGTAACAAGTGATAGGTGATGTTCCTTTGCATTGTGTCTGGTGATCACTTGTGGTGCAGGAAGTACATTAATTGAAGTAGATGATTGTAGTGTAGTATCTTCAGGTTGATGATGCTCTGGCAGATTTCACTTGGAGAAGTCAACTTCTAAATGTACTCCCTATGGATTAGACATAGAGGAAGAGGGATTGGATAAACCACCATTGACTGGACCTTCACATGCAACCTGTTCCTTACTTCCACTAACAGATCCAAAATCTACAACTGGAGCCTCATCAATTTGAGTTTCTTTACTATTGTTGGATCATCACTTCCGACCTGTTCCTTATGATCATCATTTGATCCTGCACCTAATGTTTCAATAGCACTTTCATCATCAAAGAGTATATATAGTTGTTGTACTAGCTTTTTCACCTGTAACTTGCATACTATCAACATCTACTTCCCATGAATTATGACTATCATGTGGCTGCAGTTTAGAGAAAGATTCAACAAAAGTAGCAAGGCTAGGTGAGACATTAATGTTAGTTAAGATTGACTTGGAGACACATACGGTAATGTGTTTTCATAAAGAATAGCATGTCTAGATACGTCACCCTATTTGTAGAGGAATGATAACATCTATATCCTTTGTGTAAGCTGATGTACCCTGAAAACACACAAGGGTAAGTCTTTGAACTAAACTTGTTGCTACCCTTGACATATGGAAAAAATCTACACTAAAAAACTTTTAGATTTCTGTAATTAGGTTGCTCTCCATACAACTTGACAAATTCATTTATCGTCTTTAGGACTGAGGAGGGCAGTCTATTAATGAGGAACACTGCAATGAGGAAAACACTGATAGGTGAAAACAAAGGTAGGTTACAATGAAGTAGTAGAGTTAATCCATTCTCCAAAATATGCCTCTGTTTCTTTTTGAAATTCCATTTTGTTTAGGTGTGTTAAATGAAATATCTCACAATGCCACAATCTTCCAAATGTTTGATGAAGTTTGTCTTGATAAACTCACTCCATCACATTGAAATATCTTAATTTCTTTAGAAAATTATTTTTCCACAATTTATTGGAATTTTAGAAAAACCTCAAAAAATTTAGATTTCCTTTTCAGTGGATAAATCCATGTATATCTTGTGTGATCATCTACAAAAATGACATAAGATTTCATATGTTGAGAAGATCCAACAAGAGTAGGTCCCCCCAAGTCACATTCAATTTTCAATAAAGTTTCCTTATCAATTTCATATTTCAATACCAATGAAAGTTTACAAATCTTTCCTATCTGGCAACTAGAACAAATAGTAGGCATTTCATTGTACCTACTGATATTGATGCAACTATTACTACTCAATTTTTTTAATGACTTCAAACTACAGTGTCCTAATCTAGTATACCACATGTCGTTTGATGTCTGTCCAATCATGTGCAACATTTAAAGCCTAAAGATTTTTATCGTCCAAATCATAGAGTCCATTCATTTTAGATCCATTGGCCAGCAGTCCCCTTGTCTTCTTTTCCTTTACAACAAAGTTAGTTTCATTAAATTCAAGAGTGCAACAATTATCCTTTGCAAGTTTACTAACTGGGAGTACATTTTTATTAAACATAGGAACTACAAGAACTTCTCTTAAATTTAAGCATGATCTTGATATGTTCTTAACATGTGTTATGTCTAACTTTGATCCAGTCCCAATAATGATTTTATCTGGTCCATTGTAGGGGTTAACATCTAGTTATGTGCCATATAACTACTTGCTCCTGAGTCCACATACAAGGTGTCATCAATAGTATCTGGTAGATTAGGAGCAACTATAGGTACAAGAATGGATAATTTATATGGGTATCCATTCATATTTATCCATTTTAAATGGGTTGGGTACCCAACTCATATAAAATTGTGTAAAAATAAATTATACTCATATTTACCCATTTAATGTGGGTAGTTAAATGGATAATATGAATAAAAAAATTTCATTCATAAGAAAAAGAAAACTGATTAAGGGTGGGTGGTAAAAAAACTTTTTCTAATTTTTTTTATACAAAAAAAATTATTTTTTTACATTTTTTTGGAATAGGGGACGTGGGGGAGGGGGCCTGGTAGGGAGTGGGGTGGTAATTTTTTTTATAATGAAAATAATTTTTCTTTACATTTTTTTGGGATGGGGGTGGGGGTAGGGGTTAGGGGGAGGGGAGGTATAAAAGACTTTTTAATTTTTTAATAAAAAACTTAATTTTTTGTTTACTTTTTATTTGGGATGGGGTGGTAAAATTTATTTTAATATAATTATTTTTAAATTACATTTTTTTAGGAATGAGAGGGGGGTGGGGGAGGGTGCTGGTAGGGGGATTGGGTGAAAAAAATAACTTTTTTTTATAAAATATTTATAAAGAAACAAAATATATATTTTTTTACATTTTTTTTTAGAATAAAGGGTAGGGGCTGGTAGGGAAGGTGGAGTGATAACAACGTTAAAAAGATTTTTTTTTAAAGCTTTCAACAAAATCTCTACTATAATATGGATACCTATATTTATCTATATTATCCATTGGGAAACTCCTTTTTACCCAATTAAAATGTGAGTCAAGTTGAGTGCTTTATCCATTTTTATTTAACTCATTTTCAATTGACTCATATTCGACTCGACTCGCTCGTTTGCCACTCCTAGTAGCAGCTAATGCTTGTGGTATCTCATCTACATCTTGGTAAGAGTAGTCCCACCTATAGAAAAACTTAAGAGTAGTATGTTTTATCCTACTACAAATTGGACACGCATCAGAATTGTTCCTCTCATGACTTCTTCTTGATGGACTGTTCTAAGATCCTGGTCCATATTTGTTGTTATACAAGAATGTTTGTAACACCCCGTATAACACATCAGCTTGTTCTATTCATATAATACTGGACAAAGCCTTATCGTATAGGTGAGGGACCATGTTTTTATATGATTAGTGTTAGTTTAAACTAGCTAGGAAGGTGATGTGATGCCTTGCACGTTGCAGCATGTGTACTCCAAGTGAACACCGGGGAAAGTATTGAAACTCAAAATAGTAAGGTGGTAATTGTGTTTTGATCAGTGTAGGATTTTGACTCATTAAGGGCTTTGTTTTGATAGTTTAATTGTCCTCAGTGACTAATTTATGCTCTAAACTGATGTTAAAGTGTTGATTTGAAGCAATGAAGGCTTAAAGAGCAAGGCAAGGACATTTTCGGGCAAACAAGAGCGAAAAAATTGAAGAAGTTAAAGGAAGGCAATCCTGGTGATCGCCAAGACCACTGGCGAGCTGCCAAGTGGCTCTTTAGCTCGCTTAAACTTTCAGCATGCCAGCCCTGAGGAAGAGCCAACTTGGCAATGGAAATGGACATTTGGCAGACCACCGAATGACTTGGCCAACAAAATCTCAATCTCCTAAAGTCACAGAACCTTGAGGATAAGGATTTACGGCAAACAGGCGGTGGACTGGAACAAAGGGCGGATCACTGACCTAGTTGTCGAGGTGCGACCTACTTTGCCTAATGGTTCTGAAGGACAAAAATTGGGAAACTATAAATTGAAATTTGAAAGGCAGGAAATGAATCATTATTTTAAACTTAAGCATTATAGAAACTAAATTGAGCTCTCCTGAGTTTTCTTTGAAGCTTTTGAGACTTGGTTTTGAGGAATTCCAAGTGGGGTTTTGAACTAGTTCAATTTGAATCATTGTAGAGACTTGGAAACTTTTACCCAGCTCATGGCTAATATAGTTGGCAATTGTTTCTCTCTTTTTATGATGTGTAGCTAAAACCCAAATTCTTGGGGTGTGATCATGTGATTATTGGCTTAATTAGCTTATGGGTATTGTTGTTTGCTGATTTAAATGCTTAATTGAAATAGGTTTAATCGATAGTTGTGTATTAATCTATGAATTGTAGTTGCAAATGAAATTCTATCTTAGTGTGATGGGCTTGCTTGGGAAAGAGGTTTTAGAACCAAGGTTTTCGATTAATGATTGTAGTTATTGCGTTGGTGTGGGTTCAACTCGAGAGAGTGAATCCTAGGCTCGATTTTACCTATATAGCTCGAGAGAGTTGATAAATTAAGTTTTTGGGTTATTCTTATTGTTAAGGTTGTCAAGGTTTGAGAGAACTTGCTTGAATTATAATAGTTGTTCGAGAGAATGCTATTGTATCTATAGTCTAGCCTACCTACTGAGATTTAGCAATCGTTAGTAAAGTTCAATTACCCATATAGAAAAATTAGTCCATAATCGATCACATCCAGAGAATTCCTCTATACATTTTTGATTCCCCTGTTTTCATATTTGTTTTAGATACTAATTGACAAACCAAATGCCCCATATGACATTCCTTGTCAACCCCTTCGATTTATCTAAATGTTTTTTATTTTTACTCCTACCATAGACTAGATTACATTTATAACTTCATAACTGAATTCGAACCTGTACTGCTCCCTTTGGGTTCGACCCCAACTCTTTGTTGGGTTTTATACTAGATAACGATTGCCAAAACCTAGTATTGGATGAGGTGTAGTTGAGCGTTCATAAAAAATGGCGCCGTTGCTGGGGAGTGGTGTTTAGAATTCTATTATTGAAGTTTAAATTGTGATCTTCTTGTGTTGTAGTTGAATCGACTTACTTTGTTTTGTATTTGTGTTGGCTATGTTTGAACAAAAGAAAAGATGAGCATGAACGGGAATAATGGTAGCCAAATTGGCCACCAAGATGATATCAGAAATATGAATGATGTTAATGAACCGATTCAATTGGGTGGTGTTGGTGTTATATGTCTACCTCCGGTTCAAGGGAATGTTGTCTTCCATGCCACTAGAACAATGCTACAACTCTTGCAAATGAAAGGATTATATGGAGGGCTAGCCTATGAGGATCCCCATGAGCATATTCGAAATTTTGTGGACATATGTGGTACTTTCTCAAGAACATCTCACAAGAGTCAGTCCGTCTCCGGTTGTTCCCATTCTCTTTGATGGGGGAAGCTACCAAATGGTTAGCTGATCTACTGAGGAATTCCATCACTGCTTGGGATGAACTTACCGCAGCGTTCTTTTTGAGGTTCTTTCTTCCATAAAAGATGATGGCATTAAGGGATAATATTCAAGGTTTCAAACAGTTGGAGGGTGAACCAATTCACGATAAGTGGCTGAGATTTCAAAGGTTTGTCATTCAATGTCCGACTCACGGACTTCCAAATGACGTGTTATTACAACATTTCTATAGGAGTCTTGACTTGATGAACAAAGGTGTTGCTGACAAACTTGTTCCAGGGGGTATAATGTAACAACCATTCGAAGTAGCATCTCATCTTCTCGAGGGCATAACCAAGTTTAACAGAGCATGGTACATGTGAGAGGACCAAGTGCATCCTCTCACTTTTAGAATGGCAAAAGAACAAATCGAGAAGGACCAAGAAAGAGACCAAAATATTGCCAAAATGATGACCCAACTGGATATCTTGACGAAAAATGTGATGGGTAGTGGGTTGAAGAGTGTAAATGCTGCTGGTATTGGTGGAGAAAACCCTGAGAAGGCACACTTTGAAGCTCTATATTATGAGGAAGTGAACTTCCTTTCAAATCAAGGAGAAGGTTTCCTTCTGAGCTATCCAAGGCCGGGTGGATATCCGGGTTGGAATAGAGATGATGGATGGAGAAACCATGACAGAGAATGGCATGACCATAATTCTAATTGGAAATAAACAGATGGTGACAAGGAAAGATAAGTCCCACCTCATGAACGACAAAAGCCTAAGGGGAAAAGGGCTGACCTAGAGAACTTTCGTAGGGAAGACATGCTTGCACAGTCTCAATAAGGTGGAAGGGTCGGACAAAGTTTTGAAAGAAATGAAAGAGGATGTTTCCACACTCAATCAGACAGTCACCTCACACTCAGTGTCAATCAAGCAATTGGAAAAGCAAATGGGTCAAATTTCATCTCATTTGAACCCAAGACCAAAAGAGGGTCTACTAAGTGATACCTTGGCTAACCTATAAAATGAACCTTGAAAGTGTATCCACGCCGTGCCATGACGTTAAATAAGACACTTCTTGGGAGGAAACCCAAGGTATAATGCTTTTATTTCTGTTGTTTGAAAAATGGGTGTTGAATGTGCAGGTTGAAAAGTTGAAATTTTGGGAAAATGGCAACTAGGCGAGCCAAAATTTCAGTCGGCGACTAACCAAACAGGTTAGCGATCCCAACTTAGACCACCATTAGAACCACCTGGCTTGCTAGAGGTTCTGTAAAACTTGGCGGGCTGAAGTACCACTCGGTGCATCGCCAAGTGGGTCGGCAAACTTGACTTATTTCTTTAACTGGCATGCGAACTGAAGAATTTTAAAAGGCCAAACGATTTTAAATTCAAAAATCTCTTCCGTTTAATACTTTTTAACTTCCATACTCTCACAATCGATAATTATTTTTCATTTTCTCAAACCTTTTTTCTAATTTTTCCTAGGATCTTTCGTTTAGGGCGGACTTTGGAATTTCGTTGCTTCCTAGCTTTTCAAACTTTAGCATAAAAGGTTGGGTTTTTGAACCCCAAAATAAATAGTTTGTTGAAATCAAATGCAATTGTTAGTTTGTTGTTGATATCTGTGTGTGATGTTGTTTGGTTTATCGTGTGATAGTTGGTATGTCTGTTTTGAAGTGAAATCATAATTAATTGGTCAAAAATGGTTAATTCCCGTGTGGTTAACTGATTAAATTATTGGGTTGTGTTGATATAGTTGTGGGTCTAACTAGGTAAAGTCTGAGTAATCCCAAATTGTGCTAATTGACAAATTTTGCCCGATGATAGAGTAGTTGACGTCATTCTTAAGGGCAAAAGATGTCAATTGGCCAATTTTAGGCAAATTTAGGGGTAGTCTGAGTACCCCGAGAGAATGGGTCTGGAGTTAATTGCATGAAATAAGTGTTTACTTTTGTTTTCATGGGATGCATGCATGATTTTGAAGTGCAAGGAAAAAATCTGGCACGCTGGGCTAGTCGGTGAGCTAGGTCGAGCTCGCCGAGGGATTTGGCGGTTTGCTTAATGTCACCTAGATGACACTTTAATTCTCTAAATGTTGTGTTTGAGTTCTATAACTTTCGGCGATATGCCTGTGCTCGCTGAAAGTGCTTCTTGATTGCTCATCTGCGCCCTAATATCTTGAATTTGTTCTGTAACTTTCGGCGAGCTACTTCTAGTTCGCCAAAAGGTGTCGATTATCCACCGAATGGCCCTTGACATTGCCAAGTAGCTTTTATTTTTGAATATTTTTGTTCAAGAACTTTTGACGAGCCCGACCTGTCTCACCAAAGTGGTTTGCCGACTCGCCGACCTGTTCGACGAGTCTTCCTCCAACTAATGTCCAACAATTTTTTTTAACTTCATCTAACATTTTTCACATTGTTTTGCATGCATGGCTAGACCCAAAATTTCTGGTAGGAATCAAGAGCCCTAGAAACAGGCACGTGAGATTATTAGATATGAGAAAACGACTACTTCCCGAGCTCCGGTCACAAAACTAACTCCAAAAGGAGGTAAAGGCAAGGGCAAGGTGCCTGTTGAGTTGATACCTGCAGAGGGGAACTCCGATAGTGAGTGTAACACCCTGGATTCTAGTAGGCTAGACTAGGGTTAAGATTGACGGGGTTAACTAGCCATGAAAGAGGGCAAGGGGCTAAAATACCTTGGGAAGGGTGAAGGAAAAATATTTTTTACCTTGGTCCACTTGGCGAGGGGAAGTGCCATCGCCAAAGTGATTCGGTGATTGGCCAACTGGAGCCACCATCACCCAGTGGGCTGTCCCCATTGGCCTAGCTACTGGAAAATTGGGTGAGCTAGGTTGAGGCTTGCCGGTTGAGTTGGCGCATCGCCAAATGGACCTTCTCCATCGCCAACTTGACTTGCTCCTTGGAGTGAGCTTCTGTATTTTTAGGAGAGCCAAGGGTCCACTTGGCGAGTCGCTGAGTCCCTTTGGCGAGTCGCCGAGTGCCCTTGGCGAGCCTCAGCATGCATCCTCCCTTGGAATAAGTTAGGGTGTTTAATGTCATTTCATTTTTTTCCTAATTTGAAGCTAAATCATTTTATTCCTTAACTAGTACAATATATAATCTTTTTATGCTCAAAATTCCCTCAATTAAGTCACTCTCCCTAGAATCTAAAAGAAAACCCAAAACTTCATCCTCTCCGAAGGAAATTCTCTCTCTTGAACTTCAAGGAGGAAGAAGAAGGAAGAATGTGGAGCTAAGGGTTCAAGAATCAAGTTCTTCTCACCAAATCCAATGTGTTTAATTGTAAAGGTCTAGTATTTGTTCATTCATGGATAGCCTACATCCATGGAGTCCCTTCAAAACTCAATTTCAAAGATAGAAATCCCCTAAAAGTTAGGGTTTTGGCTCCAAGTCATGGGTTCCGTTCAAAAATGATTCTATTATTTGATTTAGTTTAGATTGTCATTGAATTGATGATTTATTATGGTTTTTATGTTGAAATATCCAAGAACCCATGAAACCCCCATATTACTCAATTATGATCTTGTGAAGTGGATTTGTTGATTATAGAAGAATTGTAACGACCCTAAAATCTAGTAGGTTGAACTAGAGCTTGACAAGTGTTGTTTTGAGTTAGTTTTGGGTTATAAGTTGTTAAATGTTGTCCCGAGCTTTAGTTGAGGGGTTTAGGGGTCAAACATGAAGGTACGACTCCCCAAGGACCACCCTAGGGGTCCTTGAAGAGGACCCTTAGCTAAACCCCCAAGACCCCAAAGAAAACTTGGAGTCACCAAAATGTGGTTACCTATGGATGGGTTCACACCCTGTAGGTCCATCCACTGTCCGTGGATGGCCTCCATAGGTCGAACCCTACAACAGCCTATAAGACCAAGCCTCAGCCATGAACCAAGAACAGCCAGGACAGTCCATTGACCCATCCACTGTTCGTGGATTGGGTCCATGGTCCATCACTGTGCAATCTATCTTGGGTTCGGCCAAGGCAAGGTTGTTTTGGTAAATTCTTATTTTGACCTATTAATTGTTAGGACGGTTATTTTAAATATATTAAGATAATTTTAGAGTATTTAAACAATATAATACTATTTTAGATTTTATTATTCAAATCCCCCAAATCAAAACCCAACTACTCTTCTCTCTAGAACCTCCATTGAAGAACAAAGAAAGAGATCAAGGAAAGTGTGAATGAAGGACCTTCTCAATACAAATTTGGAAGGATTCTACACCTAAGGTATGGTAGCTTTCATCCTTGGGTAGCTATCATCCAATGAGCCCCGTCAAAAGCTTTTAATTCAATTCTAGAAATCTTCAAATAGCTAGGGTTTCAACTCAACCACATGAATTCATTTTAAAGTTGTTCTTAAAGGCTAAATTATGTTTGTTAATTATGATAATACTGATTTTAGATGATTTAAACTTACATTCCAAAGAATCCATGAGTTTTTCCTAATCATAGCTATGGTTCTTCTCTACATTATGAATGTTGTTGGAAGTTGATTCAATTGATTGAATGTGGGTTGATTATGATATAATTACTTGATATTGGTGTAAATCTACATGTATTCTTGAATAACCATAGATTATAGGGTGAAATTGATGTAGCCTAGGGTTATGTGATAAAAGAGGCAAATTGAGGGTTTAGATGTGATCGTCTAAAATTGATGAACATCTTGATGAATTGCCTTATATTAGATCACCTAAACATGAATTGCTTATGAGTGAATGTTATAGACATGAATGAAGTTGATTTGGTCTTACATGATGAAGTATGGTTGAGTGGTATTGAGATTTAGTTTACTTGATGCTATATGGCTATAATTGAGTGGAAATGCATCATGTGGTTAGTCTACCTTGAGTGTTAGGTTTACATGATGAACATGTGAGGTATTGCTTGCGAGTAATGCTCATAATATGAAGATGACTCCTAGGGCTTTAAAGGTAAAGGCTAAAAGGAATGAACTATGAATATTGAGGCTTTCGGAAGGAAGCCACTGTGCATGTTGAATTGTATACGGTACTATTGTGGAAGGACTTTACCCACATGACCTACAATGTGAGTACATGAGCTTATATATGCAAATGAATGAACTATTTGCATTATGATTATATACCTGTCTATTATGATAAATGTTAAATATGTTGATTTACATGGTCTATGATCCTTGAATGCAATATGTGTGAGTGATGCATGATTATGATATTATGTACATACTTTTGAACACTTTGAGAGGGAAGTGTCTATGATGATAATATTGTTGTTGTGTCATTGCAAGGAAAATTATAGACACACTTCATGCTTATACATGATTACGATGTATCAATTGGGTTAATTGAAAGTATATTTCTCATATGCACCTTTACACATTATTATTCATGAAATGTACATGACCATGATGATCCTATTGTGTTGATTGAAAGTTCATTCTCATGAGAACAAATGATCTTGGTGTGAAAGTTATGCTCACTTACTAATGTTGATTATAAGGATGACAGTACTTTCTCACCTTTAATTAATCTATGAGCTATTATATGAATTGTATTGAATGAAGGGTAGAGCACTCCTTCACACGTGTAATACATTTCAAGATTAATGACCTATAATTTGGGAAGTAATGCTTAGCACCGAGTGGATATGGAAAATGAGGTAAAGGCCCTTACGCCAATGCAAGAGGTTGGGTCATCTAAGTGAACTCATGAGATAGAAGCCTTTCTGCCAATGCAATAGGGCAGGTTTCTAGAAGCAATCTCCCTATCCCATAACTATATATGCCCACATAGGTCTTTAGCTAGTGGATCTATCTTATACCTATACATTTAGTTCTACCTTTGGCAAGCAGGACACCTTCTTTCGGTGTGGGGTTACACGGCACGGGATTTCATGTAGCTCGCATGGTTTATGTTGGTTATGGTAAATTTTCCCTATATATTAAAGATAATGAATGAGACATGAACTAGACTATGACTTCTTAATGGGTTTTACTTAGTAGGAGTGGGGGTATATGACTTCACTTTTACATTGCACAAGTAGACTTAGCAGGATGTCATGGGATGGTTCCTTTGTGTTATGATGAGATTTGAATGCATGCATGTATATTGAATGGATATTTCAAGAGTTGTATTCCAAGTATAATAGATGGTTTGAGACATAGTGTCATAGATTCTCTTTCATTTTATAAGAGACTTCGATTGTAAAGAAAAGTTTTAAATTCTGCACTATTTTCCTATACTTTCATGTTCATGTATGCTATGAGGGTTTTATGCGTCCCCTTCAGGGTCAATTACGCCGTGTTACTTCTAAATGGTAACCCCGGGTCATGAAAAATATGGTATTAGAGCATAAGGTTTTTAGGATGTCTCAAACCACATCTAGTAGAGTCTTGTTCATAAATGTGAAGCGCATAACATTTTATGAATAGGAGGCTATTGCATGTTAGGAAAAACATCACTTCTTCATTCTTTGAGTCGTTCGATAAAGTTTAACCTTATAGGGCCTTTCTTCTAATCCTTATTTGGTGATCTACATGATATCACTACTCAAGGAGCTCGCACTGGTGGGTTTGAAGAAGACTATGATGATCAAGGAGCTTCTCCTCAAGATCCTCAAGTTCCTATTAACTTAATGTCAAATGAGAGGATTAGGTATGGTTTCCATTGGTTGACTCAAGTTGGGATAGGGATTCCATATTTCTATGGGTCAAAGATGGAGGAAGATCCTCTAGAGTTTATAGAGAAGGTCTCTAGGGTGTTGAACTTTGTAGGAGTAACACCAATAGAGAAGGCGGAATTGGCCACTTACCAATTGAAGGATATTACTCTAATGTGGTTTAGTCAGCAAAAAGGAGCGAGGCTAGTAGAAGCAGGCCCCATGGAATGGGAAAGATTTAAGAATAGGTTCATTGATAGGTTTTTGCCCATTAGAGGTGAGAGAGGCTAAGATACTTGAGATTTTTAACCTTCGTCAAGGTAGGTTGGGTGTTGAGGAGTATGCTTGGGTTTTCACTAGGTTGTCAAGATATGCTCCATCTATAGTGGCCGACCCTATGATGAAGATGAGTAAGTTTGTGTCGGGTTTATCCGACTTGATAAAAGGGGAATGTAGTATGGTGATGCTTGAGAATGATATGGATATGGATCATGTTGTGATTCATGCTCAACGGTTTGAAAAGGAGTAACTTGAAGAGAGGTCTAGAGGAACAAAGAGGTATAGGCTTGAAGATGATGACTCCTCCCAAGAAGGGTCTTATGGTAAAAAATCTTCCAATATTCCCCTTAAGTTTAACCAAAAGAAGGTGTCTACCCAAAAATCTCAAGGAGTGAGTGGCAGTGGATCTTATGTGATTAGGCGTACTTGTGCTAGGTGTGGAAAGAAACATAATGGTAAGTGTCTAGCCAGCACAAAGAGTTGTTATGGTTGTGGTGGAAGTGACCACCTAATAAGAAATTGCCCGGTGCTTACAGCTAGAGGAAGAGAGATGAAGAAAATTAGGACCGATGCTCTTCAAGCTAGACGTGAACACGAGTGTCCTCTTAAGGTGGCTACCACTATGTGTTTTATGTTTACCTCTATTCTGGTAATACTTTTCTTTTGTGACTTGATTAATTGGATATGATGAACTTTTGTTGTCCTTAGTACTCGTGGGTTTAACTATGGCTATATGTGTTGGATTTTTGGTGGAATAGTGGTGCTTAAGTGGTTCCTAGAGATGTTGAGTGAGTAGATTCTTTTAAAAGAGGATAGAAGTGAAATCCTCCATGGTTTACAATCATATTGTGTGATGAGTGTGGAGGTTTAGTTATGAATTGCTCCGACCTTAGAATTGAAGGAAGTGATGTTGTAAAGAGTTTGTATAGGCTTACCCCAAGTGGGGATAATTTTCTTAGATGGTAAGGTGATTGAGTGTCCTTGATGTTTATGAATTAGGCTTGCTTGATAATCTCACCTTAAGAGGAGTAGTGAGTTTGAGAAGTTTGGCCCAGTTTGGTAGGCTCATATGAGGCTATGAGTGGTGTTGGTAAGGTTGCTTGTGAGCAAAGGTGCTTAGATGAAAACCTCTCTAATTTAGAAGTACCAATTGTGATCTTAGACCGGCAAGTTAAGAAATAGAAGAGTAAGAAAATGCTTTCATGAAGATGCTGAGGAGTGGTTTTTTGTAAGGGTGTTAGTTCAAGGTGCTTAATTGGGAGACCAAGGGCCAATGAGATGTCCCAATATCCTTATGTCCCCTTTTATTTCTCCTCTAGCCTTAGATGATAAGTTCTCATTGACCCAATCTTGATCATGGAGTCTTGAATGTTATGTGTGTCCTATAATTTCTTTGTCCCATAGAGTTACTTCTGTTAACCTTGGTAGGGCTTGGATGCATGGTTCTTAGATCTCTATTAGTTTTAGAGCACGGTGAGGTTATAATGAGTCTTGATATTGCCTTGAGTTTGTTGAAAGGAGTAGTATTTGAGGTTTTTTTTTTTGTAAAAAAAGGGTTACTCCCAAAAGGGGAGATCATGTGCTTGAGTAGAAACATTGATTGAGAGTCCCGATATACTCATTTGTTTCTTCTACTCCTATTCTAGCTCGAGACCAAAAGTTCCTTTTTTGGGCTTGTTCTATATCTAGGGGTCATACGTGTTTTAGAAATTTCCATGATCTCCTTATGTTTTGCATGTTTTTGAAAGATTCTTACCTTGCATAAAATGGATTTTTCATGATTTACATGTTCCTCATGTTGTTGTGCATTCTAGTAGGGAAATGGCATATTTGACTTCATGAGATGGTGTGATGAACATGCTTTGTTGTGCTTTTTATGAAATGGCACTTGGGCTCCTTGTTGATTGTGTTGAGCTTGCTTTTAATGAGAAAATGTAATTCTTCCTATGACTATGTGATTAATGATGTTCAGAAGTGATGGTATAGGCTCACTCCTAATGGGGAGATGGTATGCCTAGCTAATATTGTTGTTATGTACTTATATGTTGCCATGACTTATTTATATAATGCATGTACATGGAAAGTTGTGTTTTGAAAGAAAATGAGTTTATGTGAATTGTGTCCCTCATGTTATGGTGCTTTCAGTAAGAGTTACCTATTGTACTTCATGAGAAGAATAAATGGACATGTTTTAGTTAGGAGATGGTAGTTCCTCCTCGAACATGACAAGTAATGAGAATCTCATGCATGAATAGGTTCTTTATATATAATTCATACTTTCTTGTATTGCAATGATCACGTTGAATTGGAATTGATGTTCACTCCTTGATTGAGTGCACATTATGAATGGTGTATTTTCGAGTTGTACATTATTGTGATGTTTCATGCATGATTGGGCTGCTAGTCTTGAGTCTTCAATTCCATGAGAGTGTTTCAAGTGTCATTCCAGTATGAATGTTTCTAAGTGAGGGATAATGTAATGACCCTAAAATCCAATAGGTTAACTAGAGCTTAACGAGTGTCGTGTTGAATTAGTTTTGTGTTATGAGTTATTAAATGTTGTCCCGAGATTTCGTTGAGAGGTTTAGGGGTAAAACATCAAGGTACGACTCCCCAAGGACCACCCTAAGGATCCTTGAGGAGGACCCTTACCTAAACCCCCAAGACCCCAAAAAAAACATGGAGTCACCAAAATGTGGTGACCTACAGATGGGGTTCATGCCCCGTAGGTCCATCCACTGTCCGTGGATGACCTCTGTAGGTCGAACCCTGATATAGTCTCCAAGACCAAGCCTCAACCATGAACCACAGAAAGCCAGGACGGTCTGTCGAGCCATCCACTGTCCGTGGATTGGGTCCGTGGTCCATCACTGTGCAATTTGTCTTGGGTTCTGCCAAGGCAAGGTTGTGTTGGTAAATTCCTATTTTGACCTATTAAATGTTTGGACGGTTATTGTAAGTGTATTAAGATATTTTAAGAGTATTAAAACAATAAAATACTATTTTAGAGTTCATTATTCAAATCCCCCAAATCAAAACCCAACTACTTTTCTCTCGAAGAATCTTCTCTGTAAAACCTCTATTGAAGAACAAAGAAAGAGATCAAGGAAAGCTTGAAGGAATGAGCTTTTCAATATGAATATGGAAGGATTCTACACCTAAGGTATGGGATTTTTCATCCTTGGGTAGCTATCGCCCAACGAGCGCATTCAAAAGCTTTTAATTCAATTCTAGAAATCTTCTAATAGCTAGGGTTTCAACTCAACTCCATGGATTCCTTTCAAAGTTGTTCGTAAAGGTTTAATTATGCTTGTTATTGATGATACTACTTATTTTAGATGATTTAAACTTGAATTCCAAAGAATCCATGAGTTTTCCCCAATCCTAGCTATGGCTCTTGTAACAACCCGAGAGCACCCCCTAGCTATCACATGCATATTCTACCTCTCGGAGGTCTTAAACAAGCCTTGGCATTCATTTATTGCATTGATCATAAAAATCACTAAGAATTTAAAACTTTTATTCAATAAAACCATAAGACTTCAAGAGTCATCAACATTTGAAAACAACAATACGCAAGCGGAACTACTAAGTCTCTTTAACGAATCTTATACAAGAACTTAAAGCGTACTAAGGGACACGGCCCTTTATAGATGAAATGAAACTTAAGTGTCTATTACAATGACTAAGAAACTTCTAAACATAGTCCTGGAATCTTGAGGATATACCAAAGACTTAGAAGATGAAGCAATCCAAGCAACTCCAAAGCACAATCCCCTCCTAGTTACCACAACCTACACTTGTAGTAAAGTAGAAGAAAGGGGTTAGGACAACACACGTACTAAGTATGAGGATATGCAAAACATGACAAAAAGGACATTTGTTTGGAAGTTATGCTTTCATGCCATTTTGATAAAATCTCATGAACATCAACATAGTAGGCACCTTACATGTCACAACCAACAATACAAAGTCATATGCTTCACAATACATCATAAACGTACATAACCCATTTACCTTTACCTTATTGTCTTGGACCTCCACCTTAAGTAACCCTGAAGCAATACCTTTGTGCAATGTATGGGCAACGTCCCATATCGTCACCCACACTAAGGCACCACCTTAAGGTCACACAAAGTGCTCTTACCATGCATACCTCAACCTTCACCAATTAATCACATAAGACATAAGCCAATAAGTCAATTCATAAAGCTAGAACAGTCACCAAATATCATCCCAAGACTCACCTAAGTAAGACATGTTGATGAAGCCCATACTACCTCTCCATACCACACCCAAGTGATCCTTAAGGCTACACAAGACAAGCTCCATTTACATCTCAACATAAATTGTTTATTCAACTGAATGCAGTTAGACAACTTCATTCACTAATAACATAAGATCATCACATACATTCAATTCAACATAGGCACTTGCATTCAATTCATTATGACTCACTTTCACATTAGCATGCTCAATTACCAACACTTTCATTTATTAGCCCAATAAGACTCATTCATTCATTATCATTACTAAAACACACTAAGATCTCCCTTAAATGTCTACTTGCGCAATGTCAAGATGATGTCCCATTCCACCACTTATCCTAAGTAGTACACCCTTAAGAGACCCTAGTTCATTCATTCATTAATGTGGGGGAAGATCCTTAACCGACATAGACTATGGAGCTTGACATGGAATCCCGGTAGTAACCCTTACCGGAGGAGGGATTCCCACTTGCCTAACGTAGGGTCATTCTTTTAGCCTTTACGTGGTAGAGACCACTAGCTAGTCCTATGTGGGCACATAGTTAAGGGATAGAAGGATTTCTTATATGTACTCTCATCTCAACTCATGAAGGAGCACCCATCTTAAAGGTTGCTAGTAAATACTCACATACCCACTAACGAAGGAGTATCCACCAATCTTCATATCCTCTCGGTGCTAGACATTACTTCCTCACGGATTGGACATTCATTTCATTCATTCATTTAGGGATAAGGATTCCTACTAAGTACTCTCATCTCAACTAACGCAAAAGTAACCATCCTAGCCCAACATTAATTCATTTAGGGATAATGATTGCTACTAAGTACTCTCATCTCAACTCACGAAGGGGTACCCATCCTAGCCCAACATTAATTTATTTAGGGATATGGATTAGTACTAAGTACTGTCATCTCAACTCACGAAGGAGTACTCATCCTAACCCACATTCATTCATTAAGGGAGCTCTTGGATTCAAAGATGAGAAAACCTTTCATCTAGGAACCCCATTCATTCAAAAAAGTACTTTATGAGATTATCCTTACAATAGACCCAACTTTCATTCATTAGCATTAACTCCCATTCTTTTCATTCATTCTCACATTCTTCCATTCATTCAATCATTCTTCACTAGGTGTGAGAGTAGGTAAACATAGTATATCCTAGCCTCACCTTCGTTATAAGTCATTCAAAGAAGACAACCACCAAGTATAACACATAAAGTCTGTACACAAGGTCACCTTTCATACTCTTAGACCATACACAAATTCACATCATAACACATTACCTACACATAATCAACATTGCTCAAAACAACAATCATCCAACTTTGCCTACAAGGCCATGATCACAACATTCTTATAAATTAAACACCTCCCCCACTTTCAAATGGATCAAACCTCACAATTCTAACATCTACAACATGCACGCACACACACATATATATATATAAATACCGGAATCAATTATCTATTCACGACTTCATCATCATCATAAACCCTAGGTCACAATTGCCCATTCAAGGCCAACATCCAATATAACACAATTGACCATCAATTCCCCATAATTCAATATACAAGAATACATAAATCAATAGCCCATAACAATCTACACATTAATATCACATTATTAGCTCATAATCAATAGACCCACTTTAGTCCCAAAAATTAGGATTTCAAGATATGCAAGGGTTCATGGAGTTTTTGATCTTAAAACCATCAATATTAATATAAATAATCATTTGAAATACTTTCATGCAAGAACCCAAGCTTAGAATTGAAATTGGGGTTTTTAGTGTTTTGGAAAACATTGAAATCACTTTGATTTGGCTCTTTGATTGAAAGGACAATCAAAGATAAAAATCCCCATACCTTTGTGATTAATTTCCTTAGGAATTTGAAGGAGAAATCAATAGGAACCCATTCCCTAGCTTGAAGCTTCATCAATGTTTTCCATGGAGTTCTAGAGAGAGAATTTATTTGAGAAGGAAGGTTCAATTTGTATAATGAGGTCTAATTCTAGGTTTTGGGTATTAACCAACTTAAAATACCCTTAAATAGGTAGAATAACTGTTTATAATAATTCCCCAAACTACCAAAACTACCCCTCACTTAGGTGGACCTTTTAAACAAGTCAAACTTGAGTTTTATTTTCGCAGATTTCATTGGGAAACAAGTCCGCGATGTGGGGGGGGGGGGTTCCCACAAGTTCTAGAAACTAAATTTTGAGACATTAGAGTCTCCCATCAATTAGAATCAATTAGTTCAATTTTTACTTTTGTTTTATGTTTTTCCCATCCTTTTAGTATAGTAAATTACCATACTAAGTAATTTTTATATCTCCTTTCCCATCAATTACCATACTAAGTATGGGAATTACTTAGTATGGTAATCAATTACCAAAGGAGATATAAAAATTACTTAGTATGGGAAAGGAGATATAAAAATTACTAAGTAAAAGTAAAAACTAAATAGATCCCTTAAAAGGATGGGAATAACATAAAACAAAAGTAAAAATTGAACTAATTGATGAAAATAGCATAATAACCCAAAAACCATTAAAATACAATTTTGATGATTTAAAAGAATTTAGAATGCATATAAACGAATTATTAGAGAATAAATACATTCAAGAAAGTAATAGTAAACATACAAGCCCAAAGATTCATAGTAAATAAACATAGTGAACAAAAACGAGGAAAAAGCCGTATGGTTATTGACTACAGAAATCTAAATGCAAAAACAAAGACATATAATTACCCTATACCAAACAAAGTATTAAAAGTTAGACAAATACAAGGCTATAATTATTTTAGTAATTTGATTGTAAATCATGATTTTACCATCTAAAGTTAGAAGAAGAATCTAAAAAATTAACAGCTTTTACAGTACCACAAGGATTCTATGAATGGAACGTATTACCTTTTGGATATAAAAATGCACCAGGAAGATACCAACATTTCATGGATAATTATTTTAACCAACTAGAAAATTGCATAGTATACATAGATGATATATTATTATATTCACGGATAGAAGAAGAACATATAAGGCTATTAGAACAATTTATTCATATAATAACATACTCAGGAATAAGTCTAAGCAAAAAGAAAGCAGAAATTTATTCATATAATAACATACTCAGTGACGCGGAGCTACTCCCTCCATAAAAAACTTCAAGCTTCCTTGGCAGCTTGTTTGGCCAAGGGTGGGGGTCCTCCTCGGGGACCCTTAGGGTGGTCCCGGGGAGTCGTACCCAAACGTTTTGACCCTAAAAATATTTATTAAGACACTAGGGTCACCTCCATTGTTTTAGACTCCAAACAACATATAAAAACATGAACAACATACTAGAATACACCAACACGTAAAAGAGTAGTTTCTGAACGTCTTTGTCATCCCTTGATGTTTGACTTGCAAACTCTTTAAAACAGACTAAAAAGGCTATTCTTCATTATTTTAACAAGTTGTTAATGCATAAAACCCATGTGAGGCTCTACCTTATCCTACTTCATTTTGAGGGGTGTTACAATATCCCCCACTTAGGAACATTCGTCCTCGAATGACACTTAAAACACTTCTGAAGACTCAATGACCTAACTAGCTGCTCACAACAAGCATGTAATATCATAACTACAACACACATCAGGGAGGAAAAATCAAATCCACATAAAAAGCATTATAACAACACTTTCATGCAATTCAAGGAAGTAGTAATAACATCTACCACTCAATATGCACAAAACTTAACCATTTCTCATTTCTTTGGAGGAACTTTCTTATCCATATCATATCATGCTCATTACAACATGTATAGGCTTACCATACCATTTCCCTCAGAAGTATAATCATGTAACATCAAGATCACATCAAGGCATTCTCAACTAGGCATCTCATGGAGCAATTTAAACAATTCTCCATAAATGCATATAAATCATGAGGGACATAATCATTAAAACTCACTTATTTATTTAAACAAGAATTCAATTAAAATATTCACATCATAAGGAGAATATGGAAACTCAATTCACATAAGACTCCAAGATATATCATTCTACTAAGAACTATTTGTTTCAAGCTTGAATTAGAATAGAAGGAAAATATAAGGATATCGACAACCTTACTACTCAACTCATCATCCCCCACTTGGGGTAAACCCATCTAAGGTTATCATCAAACAACAAAGAAAATTGACTTACCTTCATTTGTTTCCTTATCCTTGTTAGCCTGAAGCATATAGAAACGGTTCCTCTTAGGAGCATTTGGATCCGGGCCATCATGAGCAACTTGATTGGTCTCTTTCCCTTTTGCCTTAAGTGTAGGGCAATCTCTCATCTTATGACTCATACTCCCACATCCAAAGCATCTATCCGTATCGGCAAGACACTTGCCCAAATGTTGCTTTTCACGAGTAGCACACCTAGGCCTCTCAAAAGTAGAACCACCTCCATTTCCTCTTTGAGGTTTAAGGTTGGAAAACCTATCATTGTTGACCATTGAAGAATCTTGGTTATAGAAACTCTTCTTAGACCTAGATTGGCTTTGTTCATCCAGCCTAGCCCTCTTCATATCCCTATTCATCCTCCTAAGCTTAGTCTCCTCAAGTTGTTGAGCATAAACGATAAGCCTAAAGATATCCATATCATAATGGAGCATGGTCGTACGACACTCTTCTTCAACCAAACCGGAAACCCCCATCACAAACTTATTGATTCTAGCCCTAGAATTTGCTACCAAGGTAGGAGCATACTTAGAGCGTGGGGTAAACTTGAGAGAGTATTCCATCACACTCATATTCCCTTGACGTAGGTTCATAAACTCAACCAACTTTTTCTCCCTCAACTCTAAGGGGAAAAACTTATCAAGAAAGGTCGTCTTAAACACTTCCCAATCTATTGGGTCTGCCCCTATGGGTCTCTCATCCCTCCATTGTTCAAACCACACTTGAGCTACATTCTTGAGTTGGTAGGAAGCCAACTCCGCTTTCTCCCTAGGAATCACTCCCATTGCATCCACAATCTTAAACACCTCATCTATAAAGTTTTATGGGTCCTCATCTACCTTAGAGCCATAGAAGGTAGGAGGGTTCATCCTTGTGAAATACCTTAACCTTGACGCCACGGTACTCTCAATTGCATTCACACTAGGCCTAGCATCTTTATTTGCTTGAGTAGTCATGGCACGGGCCAGGGAGAGAAAAACCTCTATAATCTCCCCATTATTCATATCCGGGGGAACCATCAGAACCACATTCTCTTGCATACCTAAAGGAGCTTGGTCACTTTTCACTCCTTATGGAGGAACTCCCCCATCATCTATCTCATCTTTTGCTCTCCTCTGTTTAGCCCTCGTATTCATATCCTATAAACACAAGAGATGGATTAGGAAAAGGACACTTATAGACCAAACTCTAAGGCACGAAATCAAGAATAAAGAAAGGAAGTGAAATTTCTATCTTCCTATAGCCTCTGGCTCATAGATGTGTTGTGACTCACATCGATGAACAAGACTCTACTAGACATGTCTTTCGAGACTTTAAACCTAAAGGTAATATTTAAAAACTTTTTGCTCTAATACCAAGTTTGTAATGCTCCGAGAGCACCCCCTAGTCATTACACGGGTATTCTACTTCTCGGAGGTCTTATACAAGCCTTAGCATTCATTCATTGCATTGATCATAAAAATCACTAAGTGTAATGAGCCTCAAAATGAAGTAGGATAAAGTAGAGCCTCACATGGGTTTTATACATTTAATAAAATTTTGAAATAATGAATAATAGCCTTTTTAGCCAGTTTTAAATATTTTGGAAGTCAAACGTCAAGGGACAACCAAGACGTTCGAAAACTAGTCTTTTGCGTGTTGGTGTGTTCTAGTATGTTGATCATGTTTTTATGTGTTGTTTGGAGTCTAAAATAAGTGGAGGTGACCCTAGTGTCTTAATAAATGTTTTTAGGGACAAAACGTCCGGGTACGACTCCCTGGGATCACCCTAAGGGTCCCCGAGGAGGATCAAACCTTGGCCAAGCAAGCTTGCAAATTACACTTGGAGGGAATAGCTCCGCGTCGCGGACTGGCTCCTCCAAGGAGCAAAAAGTTAGTTCAAAATGCGGACATGTCATGAACTTTACTTTCTCAAAATTTAATGTCCTGAAACTTGAGGGAACACCTCAGCGTCGCGGACTGGTTCCCCGCAAAATCTGCAAAAATAAAACTCAAGTTTGACTTGTTTAAAAGGTCCAACTAAGTGAGGGGTGGTTTGGGTAAGTTGGGGAATTATTATAAATGGTTATTCTACCTATTTTAGGGTATTTAAGTTGGTTAAAACCCCAAAACATAGAATTAGACCCCATTCTTCAAATTGACCCTTCCCTTTTAAAATAGATTCTCTTAAAAACCCCATTGAAGACCATGATGAAGCTCAAGCTAGAAGATGGGTTTTCAACTGATTTCTTTTTCAATTTCATGGGTATTCAATAATTAAGGTATGGTAACTCTTGATTCTTGAATAACCTCTTATTCAAGGAGTTCTAATAAAGATTTTCAAAAGTGATTCAAAGACCAAAATTTCCCAATTTTCAATCTAAACATGGGTCCTTTGTCAAACAATTTTATAAATCATTCTATTGATGAATTAATGTGGAATTAAGGATTTTAAGATAATTTTCAAAGGAATTCTTGAAGAACCCATGATCCCCAAATTCTTGAAAATTGGCCTATGATGTGGGTCTTTGTGAATATGATCTCTATTGGTGAAATTATATTTAGATTAGATTATATTGATGTTTCCTATGATTATCTATTCTTTTTCATGTTGAATTGTTGGTATATTGATGAGTTGAGAATTATGGCCTTATGGGCAAAGTTATGGGTTGATCCCTTTGTTTATAGAATTGTACTTAGATTATGTTTATGTTGTTGAATTACATTGTTTATTCCTATTTATATCTATGTAAATTTATTATGAATTGTTGAGGATTGATCCATGGTGATCATGGCTTAGAGAATTGGTAAGTTGACCTAACTTCTAATCTATAATATGAGAATTGATGTTGTGTGGTTTGGTCCACTTATGGTGGCGCTGTTTACTTCTTGTCTTTCTATGCATGTTGAGATCATGGCCTTGAAGGCAATATATGTGAAGTGAATTGATGACTATAATGCATATGTTTATGAAGTTGTGCTATAAAGGTTATGTATGAAATCCTCCATGCTAGCATGATGTTTAGAGTGTGTTGATGACAGGAGTATAATGTGAATGATAATGTTAGAGATAAGGTGTGGTCTACATGATTGATTATGTTAAGTACTATTGTGGAAGGACCCCTACCTATATGACCCCTATATGAAGATGTGATCATATACATGTTAGGAGTACCTATTCAATGTTGAATGTGTCCTTGTCTCCTATGATGAACTGTGGGTGTGTGGTATAGAATCCCTAAAGGCTTTATATGTGAATTGCTCATGATTTGGGGACATTGTGAAAGTGTTGTGATCCCTTGACAGGAAGTGAACTCAATATCAATGTTGTTGCTATTATGTCACTATGAGGACCAATACACACACACACACTCTACATGTATAGCTATGAATATAATGTGTTATGGTGTCTATTAAAAGGTTTACTCGTATATGCACCCTTACATCTTATTATACATGCAACGTGTATGATTAGCAATGTATGAATATGTGTTGTATAAAGGTGTTTATGTGAAAGGCTTTCTCACATATGTACACAAAAACACATGAATGAATAAAGTTTATGATAATCTAGTGAAAGTGAGTCTCTTGAAAGGTTTCCTCAATTGTATTCTAAACTAGACTTTGTTATGAATATGGTATGACTATGTGAAACGTCATTCTCACATAATGTAGATTCTATGATGAAAGACCATTCTCATCTTAGAAACCTTTGAAATATATGATATGAGGGATTAAGTCCCTAAAGCCTATTTTATGAACTAATGTTAAATAAAGGCTTAAAGATGTTTAAAAAGGGAGTTGGAGCTTAGCACCGAGAGAACATGAAAAATGATAGTGGGGGCTTCACGTTTAGCAAGTGTGGCTTCCCACAAGAGAACCTTCATTTTTAGCAAGTCCGGGTTCCCAACATAGATGTTGTCTCATGAGATGGAAACCTCCACGCCTTGTAAGTCAAGGTTTCTAGTAGCAATCTCCTTGTTCCATAACTACGTGCCCCCGTAGGTCCTAGCTTAGTGGATCCACTAGATAGCTATTATGTATGTAGGTCCTACCTTGGCAAGTAGTACCCTCTCTTTTCGGTGTGGGAGTAGAACACCGAATTCCATGTAGCTCACATGGTTTATGTCGGTTATGGCAATGTCTCCCGAAAGTTAAGAACTGAACTAAGATAAGAATATGAACTCTAGTCATGGTTTCTTGAAGAGTTACTTAGTGTAGGTAGGACTATGGACCCTACTTATGCATTGCACAAGTGGACTCTAAGGGAGGTTATGATTAGGCTCTTTATGTAATGAAGACTATGGTCTTTGCATGTAAATATGAAAGCATGTTAAGGCTGACTTTACTTATTTTGAAGATATGAAGTATGATTATGCATGTGAATTACACTTATGACTTCTTAATCGGTTTTCTTAGTATATGCGGGGGTATGGGACTCCATGTGTACATTTCATAAGTGAACTTGTGAAGGGATTGTGAGGGTGTTTTACCTATGATATGAATTAAATGGGTTTTGACTAATGATGTAGTAAAGGAATGAGTCCTTATATGATGTTATGAAGTATGTTGGTCTTATGTCTAATGTTAAATGAAGATGTTATGACTTGTTGAATATGATGTGCCTAGTCTATGGTCGCTTCTTAGGAACACTTGGTGTGAGTAGTATTATGGGATGCTACTAGCACATTGCATTAGTGTGACTTGGGGGTTGTCTTAGGTGATGGTTCCTATGTGAAGACTATGCCTTATGGTGTGCTTATGACTCTATGAATATATGTGGTTGGATTGATGAAGGTTATATGTAAGTTCACCCTTGGTAACCTTAAGGTGATACATTGTACCAAGTATTCCCTAAGGGTTGCTGAGGAAATGAGTTAAGATAAAGAGGAAAGCAATGTATTGTATGCACTGAATATGCCTAAAATGTTATAAGTGGCTCTATATGCAATTATGAATGGTTTCCATGTGTATGATGCCGTATGTGGTTTATATTGTGCCTATTGTAATAAATGTTCTTGAAGTTTCTCTAAAAAGGCATGATGCATGGTTTCCAACTAAATGTCACTTTTAAAAGCTTGTTTTTGCACGGTTATCATACTTAGTGCATTCTTGTACTAACACCATTCTTCTTCATCTTTTTACACCAAGTGTAGGTAGTGGTGGCTAAATGGCCTTTTCCTATAAGTGATGAACTTGGCTTACTATTCCCAAGTTCGAGTGTGTCCTTAAAGATTCAAGGACCTTTATGTTAAAGAGTTTCATTAAGTTCTATGTACTAGATAGTAGTTTTTTGTATTGTAAGGGCTATGCCCCTCTTGTGTTGTAGTCGTGTTTTAAGATGGCTACCTTGAGACGTAGTACTTCGGTTTTGTATTAAAGGTTTCAATGAGGTGACTATTTAAGTCTTGTGTTATCTTATGAAAAAGTTATAAATTTTCCACTATTTTTCTATGATAAATGCTATGAAGAATGCTAAGGGATTGTATAAGACCTCCGAGAGGTCGAATACGCCGGTAAAGGCTAGGGGGTGCTCTCGGGTCGTTACACTAAGAATTTAAAAATTTTATTCAATAAAACCATACGACTTCAAGAATCATCAACATTTGAAAACATCAATACACAAATGGAACTACTAAGTCTCTTTAGCCAATCTTAGACAAGAACATAAAACGTACTAAGGGACACGGGCCTTTACAAATGAAATGAAACTTAAGTATCTATTGCAATGACTAAGAAACTTCTAAACATAGTCCTCGAATCTTAAGAACATACCAAAAAATTGGAAGAGTGAAGCAATCCAAGCAACTCCAAAGCACAATCCCCTCCTAGTTACCACAACCTACACTTATAGTAAACTAAAAGAAAGAGGTTAGTAAAACACACGTACTAAGTATGAGGATATGCAAAACATGCTAGAAAGGACATTTGTTTGGAAGTTATGCTTCCATGCCATTTACAGAAAATCTCATGAACATCAAACATAGTAGGAACCTTACAAGTCCGAACCAACAATACAAAGTCATGTGCTTCACAATACATCATAAACAAACATAACCCATTTACCTTTACCTTCTTGCCTTGGACCTCCACCTTAAGTAACCCTTAAGCAATACCTTTGTGCAATGTATGGGTAACTGCCCATACCATCACCCACACTAAGGCACCACCTTAATGTCACACAAAGTGCACTTACCATGCATAGCTCAACCTTCACCAATTAATCACATTAAGACATATAAGCACATAAGCCAACAAGTCAATTCATAAAGCTAGAACACTCATCAAATGTCATCCCAGACTCATGTAAGTAAGACATGGTGAGGCAGCCCATACTACCTCTCCATACCACACCCAAGTGATCCTTAAGGCTACACAAGAAAAGCTCCATTCACATCTCAACATAGATCGTTGATTCAACTTAATGCATTTGGAAAACTTCATTAACAAATGACATAAGATCATCACATACATTCAATTCAACATAAGTACTTACATTCCATTCATTATGACTCACTTTCACATTAAAATGCTCAAATACCAACATCTTCATTTATTAGCCCAATAAGACTCATTCATGCATTATCATTACTAAGACACATGAAGATCTCCCTTAAATGTCTACTTGTGCAATGTCTAGATGATGTCCCATTCCACCACCTATCCTAAGCAGTACACCCTTAATAGACCCTAGTTCATTCATTCCTTAATGTGGGGGAAGTCCCTTAACCGACATAGACCATGGAGCTTGACATGGAATCCCGGTAGTAACCCTTACTGGATGAGGGATCCCCACTTGCCCAAGGTAGGGTCATTCTTTTAGCCTTTACGTGGTAGAAACCACTAACTAGTCCTATGTGGGCACATAGTTAAGGGATAGAAGGATTGCTTCTAAGTACTCTTATCTCAGCTCATGAAGGAGCACCCATCTTAATGGTTGCTACTAAATACTCACATCTCAACTAACGAAGGAGTATCCACCAATCTTCATATCCTCTCGGTGCTAGACATTACTTCCCCACGGAGTTGGACATTCATTTCATTAATTCATTTAGGGATAAGGATTGCTACTAAGTACTCTCATCTCAACTCACGAATAAGTACCCATCCTAGCCCAACATTAATTCATTTAGGGATAAGGATTGCTAATACGTACTCTTATATCAACTTATGAAGGAGTTCCCATCCTAGCCCAACATTCATTCATTTAGGGATAAGACTAAGTATCCTTATCTCTAATCACAAAGGAGTACTCATCTTAACCCACATTCATTCATTAAGGAAGCTCTTGGATTCAAAGATGAGAAAACCTTTCATCTAGGAACCCATTAATTCAAAGGAGTACTTTGTGAGACTATCCTTACAATAGACCCAACTTTCATTCATTAGCATTAACTCCCATTCTTTTCATTCATTCTCACATTCTTCCATTCATTCATTCATTCTTCACTAGGTGTGAGAGTAGGTAAACATAGTCTCTCCTAGCCTCACCTTCATTATAAGTCATTCAAACAGTACAACAACCAAGTATAACACATAAAGTCTCTACACAAGGTCACCTTTCATACTCTTAGACCATACACAAATTCACATCATATCACATTACCTTCACATAATCAACATTACTCAAAACAACAATCATCCAACTTTGCCCACAAAGCCATGATCACAACATGCTTATAAAGTAAACACCTCCCCACTTTCAAAGGGATCAACCCTCACAATTCTAACATCTATAGCATATTTATAAAATACTGGAATTAATAATCTATTCACAACTTCATAATCATCATAAACCTTAGGTCACAATTTCCCATTCAAGGCCAACATCCAATATAATACAACAGACCATCAACTCCTCATAATTCAATATAGAACAATACATAAATCAATATCCCATAACAATCTACACATTAATATCACATTACTAGCTAATAATCAATAGACGCACTTTAGACCCAAAAATTAGGATTTCAAGATATGCAAGGGTTCATGGAGTTTTTGATCTACAAACCCTCAATATTAACATAAATCATCATTTGAAATACTTTCATGCAAGAACCCAAGCTTAGAATTGAAATTGAGGTTTTTAGTTTTTGAAAAACATTAAAATCACTTTGATTGAAAGGAGAATAAAAGATAAATCCCCATACCTTTGTGATTAATTTCCTTTGGAATTTGAAGGAAAAATCAGTAGGAACCCATCCCCTAGCTTGAAGCTTCATCAATATCTTCCATGGAGTTCTAGAGAGAGAATTTATTTGAGAGGGAAGCTTCAATTTGGATAATGAGGTCTAATTCTAGGTTTTGGGGTTTTAACCAAATTAAAATACCCTAAAATAGGTAGAATAACTGTTTATAATAATTCCCCAAAGTACCCAAACTACCCCTCACTTAGTTGGACCTTTTAAGCAAGTCAAACTTAAGTTTTATTATCGCAGATTTCGTCTGGAAACAAGTCCGTGACGCAGGGGTGTTCTCACAAAATCTGGAAATTAAATTTTGAGATAGTAGAGTCAGCGGTGTCTCTGCAACACAAAGCCAATTTTTGGCCATTGGTAGAGAAGGTCTGCGACGCAGAGCCACTACCTCCATGAACAACTTCAAGCTGCCTTGGCAGCTTGTTTAGCCAAGGGTGGGGGTCCTCTTCGGGGACCCTTAGGGTGGTCCCGGGGAATCGTACCCGAATGTTTTGACCCTAAAAATATTTATTAAGATACTAGGGTCACCTCCACTGATTATAGACTCCAAACAACACATAAAAACATGGACAACATACTAGAACACAGTAATACATAAAAGACTAGTTTCTGAATGTCTTGGTTGTCCCTTGACGTTTGACTTCCAAACTCTTTAAAACTGACTAAAAAGGCTATTCTTCATTAGTTTAACAAGTTATTATTGCATAAAACCAATGTGAATCTCTACGTTATCCTACTTTATTTTGAGGGGTGTTACAACTTTTCTCTACATTATGAATGTTGTTGGAAGTTGATTCAATTGATTGAATGTGGGTTGATTATGATGTAATTACTTGATATTAGTGTAAATCTACATGTATTCTTGATTAACATAAGATTTTATGGTGAAATTGATGTAGACTAGGGTTATGTCATAAAAGAGGCAAATTGAAGGTTTAGATGTGACCTTCTAAAATTGATGAACTTCTTGATAAATTACTTTAGATTAGATCACCTAAACATGAATTTATTATGAGTGAATCTTGTAGACATGAATGAACTTGATTAGGTCTTACATGATGAAGCATGATTGAGTGGTATTGATATTTAGTTACTTGATGCTATATGACTATAATTGAGTAGGAATGAAGCATGTGGTTTGTCTACCTTGAGTGTTAGGTTTAAATGATGACCATGTGAGGTATTGATTGAGACTAATGCTCATAATATGAAATGATTCCTAGGTCTTTAAAGTTAAAGTCAAAAAGGAATGAACTATTGATATTGAGGCTTTAGGAAGGAAGTCATTGTGCATGTTGAACTGTATATGGTACTATTATGGAAGGACTTTATCCACATGACCTACAATGTGAGTACATGAGCTTATTGATATACCGTGAGGTTACGGTATTTTTAATACATTTCCCTTAAGAGTTGTGTGTGTCTAGGGCCTTTTTGTATTGGTTTTTATGTGTTTTATCGTGTTTTGAAGGAAAGATGTTTAAGCGCAGAAGTAAAGAGACAGCTAAAAGAAATGCATAAAAGGGCATCTATAAAGGTGATTTATGGATCGTAGATCCATTAACACTCCGTAGATGGTGCACATAGATCAACATGCAAGGCATGGAAGGAAAATCAAGGAAATCTAACCAAGTGTGGAACCACAGCAACCATTGACGGTTTGTAGATTGATCTACGGACCGTACTGCTGATTCATAGAATGATACTGTGAGGGCCTCCAGCACCTGATTTTTGAAGATTCTAAATGTGGAGCTACGGAGAGGGATTGACGGACCGTAAATCAATCTACGGTTCGTACTAGAGTTCTGTTGTTTGCTTCAAAGAAGCTAATTTTTCGGAAGTGAAATATTTTCCAAGTCTTGGCTGATGGAAGGGACTCACGAACAGTAGATCCATTGACGGTCCATGAGTCAGTCTCGTGGAAGGAAGACGCGTGCCTGAACAAACTTTCCTTAGTTTGTTTCCCTTCTACTTTAGGACTTGTTTTCTATAAATAAGGTATGCAAACCTCGTTTTTGGGCTTAGATTTTATTATTTTAGTTCTATTTGGTGACTTGGGATTTTATAGTTGCAAACCTAGCAATTCTTGATTTCTTAAGTTGGTTTTGAAGATTTTGGTATTGAAATTCAAGTTGAAATTCTGGGTTTGTTATTCTCAATTATATAAGTTCATAATTCTTTCACCTAAAACAATGAATTATGTTCATATGATTATGGGTAACTAAACTCCACAACTAGGGTTGTGGGAACCATGAGCGATTAACGAAGTATGAATAGTAAATAAGCAATTCTTGAATAGTGTTTTGCATGCATTGATAATTCTTTCATTTAAAAGTCTTTTTAACGGTGCAAAACGTTAGAACTCACCTTGTTGCTAGTTGCCGGACCAAGGAGGTAATGAACAAGAAAAGAATTATCAACATAGATTTAGTGTGATACTATCTAATAGTCAAGTGTCAATTGGTGCGAAGTAATAACTAAGCCAAACGTCGATGTGATGCCAGACCAAGGATTTAGAGATACCTAGCTTATCAATTTGCATGTAGTACACTAGGAAAGGATTGTTATTACTAGGATTACTGCGTTTTGAGCTTGTGGGGAACACGTATACCTAGTTCATTCTCTCATCTTGATAACAATCAAAATTGACTTTTGTTTATTGATTACTTACTGAATTTATACAATTTGTTTCACAAATTCCCCTTTTTAATTACTTGATTCTGGAAGTAATTTAACTAAATGAATATAATTGTTAGTTAAAGTTAAGTCTAAACCATTTTCCTCGTGGGTTCGACCCCAACCTACAAGTTGGGTTCTTTACTTGATAACGATCACTTATTCTTCTTTAGGGAGGTGTAATTTAAGCGTATGAAATTTTGGCATCGCTATCGAGGAAATTGGCTTTTAGATTTATTTTAACTACATTATTGAACTTCAGTCAAATATATCCTAATTTTACTTTTTGTTTTTGTTTTTGTTTTTGTCTTTCTCAGGTTCTGAATCTAGTGTATGCCAAGTACACAAAGCCAGGTTGAACCACTTCCTCCTTACGATCCAGAGTTGAACCAAACTTTGCAAATAATGAACAATCAAGGAGTTCAATTTAATCCTATCGGAGGCAATCTAGGTGATAAAGTTGAGATGAAACTACCGAGGGTAGCTGGTGGAAACAACTAGGTTTTAGCTGCAAATCAATTAGAAGATGCAATGATGGTGCATGGTCTACCAGGCCCATAACTATATGACAACTATAGGGGCAACACCAATATTTTTGACTCTGATGGACTTCTTGTCCTAACCCCTTAACCTCTGGGCACACTTTTGTAGTGACCAATAGCTTGACGCAAAAGCTTACAACGAGGGACTTGTTCTCGGGGTCGCCATCGAAGGACCCACATGCTCACATAGCCAAGCTAAGGGTGGTTTACCAGAGCTATGTAGGTCGACCAGACTTAGGTATGGATGTCATCGAATTATGAGTGTTCCCTTTATCACTGACAGGCAATGCTGTTGTATGGTTCGCTGAGCTTCCTTATAACTCAATCTATACATGGAGCCAACTGAAGGATGTGTTCTTAGCAAGGTATTGTCCAGTGTCCAAGAAACTCAATCACAAAGAATGACTAAATTGTCTACTACAGTGAAACCACGTCAACCTGGCACTCTTCGTAGCAACACTATTCAGAATCCAAAGAATGATGGTCATTGTATGTCATTTACTACTCGAGGGGGTAAGCAAGCCATTGATCCACCTATGCCATCTGTGTTGGATGTTGAGATTAGAAAAGAAGATAATGTGATAGAGTTTAGAGAAGAGTCTGAGAATGCGATAGAGAAAGAAGTGGAGATGACTCAGTTGTCTACTACAGTGAACCCACGTCAACCTGACATTCTTCCTAGCAACACCCTCTAGAATCCAAAAAATGATGGTCATTATATGGCAATTACTACATGAGGGGGTAAGCAAACCATTGATCCATCTATGCCATTTGTAATGGATGTTGCTATTAGAAAAGAAGATGAGGTGGTAGTGGTTAGAGAAGAGTCTGAGAATGTGATAGAGAAAGAAGCAAAGATATCTCATAAAGTGGTCCCCATACCTACACCTCCACCACCTTTTCCACAGAACTTAGTGAAAAAGACTAAAGATGGTAAATATCACAGGTTTATTAATATGTTAAAGCAACTTTCTATCAATGTTCCGTTGATAGAAGCCTTGGAGCAAAGGCCTATGCATGCAAAGTTTATGAAAGATATGGTGACAAAGAAAAGGTCTATAAGTTTTAAAGATGATGATAGATTGCAGCATTGTAGCATTATTGCTACAAGGTCTCTTGTGTAGAAGAAAGAAGATTCAGGTGCTTTCACGATTCCATTGTGTGATCTTGGTGCTAGCATCAACCTCCTGCCATTGTCTATTTATAAGAAGTTGGGTCTAGGGGATCCAAAGCCTACTACGATGTGGTTACTTATGGATGATCAAACCGTGAAAAGGCCTATTGGTGTACTCAATGATATGCTAGTGAAAGTGGAGTCGTTTATCTTTCTGGTGGATTTTGTGATTCTTGACTGTGAGGTCGATTTTGAGGTTCCCATCATCCTTGGGAGACGATTCCTTGTACAGGATGTGCGTTGGTTGATATGGAGAAAAGGCAGATGAAGTTCAGATTGAACAATGGAGAAGTAACTCTCAATATTTGTAGGTCCATAAAGTAGAGTGGTGAGCTCCAAATGGTATCTGCTATAACTTACAGAGTTGAGAGTGGAACAGAAGTGCAAATTAAAGAGCGAGTCGGTGTTGAGGCACTAGAAACAGTTATGATAAATTTTGATAGTGATGGTATTGAAGAGTACGATGAGTTTGTGGCTGCACGCGATAGGTGCAAATATCAGTCAAAACAAAAAAAGTGTGAGTTAGACATGACGAATTGTGAGTCTCCAACCATGAGACCATCTATTGTGGAGGCACCGAAATTAGAGCTTAAGGCTCTACCATAGCATTTGAGTTATGTATTATTGGGTAGAGATAATACTTTGTCAGCCATCATTGTGATAGATTTAAATGCGAGACAAGTAGAGTGCTTGGTGACTATATTAAAGAGGTTCAAGCGAGCTATTGGGTGGACTATTGTAGATATTATTAGGATTCTTCTCGATATTTGTTCCCACAAAATCCAACTCATGCAAGATAAAAAACCTAGTATTGAAAACCAAAGAATATTAAATTCGCCTATGCAAGAGGTAGTTAAAAAGGAGATCATCAAGTGGTTGGATGTTGGAGTTATCTATCCCATTGCAGATAGTAGTTGGGTATGTCCTGTTCAATATGTGCCCAACAAAGGTGGGATTACTGTGGTTCCTAATGAGAGAAACGAGCTTATTCTAATGTGGCCTGTGACTGGATGGAGAGTCTGCATGGACTACCGGAAGCTAAATGATTGGACAGAAAAGGACCATTTCCCTATGCCATTCATGGATCATATGTTGGATACACTTGCTGGTAAGGGTTGGTATTGTTTAATTGATGGTTATTTGGGCTACAATCAGATTTCTATAGCTCTGGAAGACCAAAAGAAGACCACCTTCACTTGCCTTTACGAGACTTTTGCCTTCAAACAAATGCCCTTTGGGTTGTGCAATGGGCCAGCGACTTTCCAGTGTTGTATGATATTGATATTCTCTGATATGATGGAGGACACTATTGAGATATTTATGGATGATTTCTCTATGGTAGGTAACTCTTTTGATCGATATCTAAATCATTTGGCTGAGGTGCTTAAAAGGTGTGAAGATTGCAATCTGGTGCTAAATTGGGAGAAATGCCACTTTATGGTGAAAGAAGGGATAGTTCTAGGTCATCGGATTTCTGAGAAGGGCATTGAGGTAGATAAAGCGAAAGTTAAGGTAATAGAAAAACTTCCTCCACCTATCTCTGTAAAAGGTGTTAGGAGTTTTCTTGGGCATGCAGGTTTTTATAGGAGGTTCATCAAAGATTTCTCCAAAATTGTACATCCTCTGTGCAAATGCTCAAGAAGGAGTGTAAGTTCTATTTTGATGATAGTTGTCTACGAGCATTTGGAGAGTAGAAGGACAAACTAGGTACTGCACCTATCATTATTTCACCGGATTGGGGACAACCGTTTGAGGTAATGTGTGATGCGAGTGGAGTGGCGCTTGGTGTGGTATTGGGATAGAGGCGAGAGAAAATTCTCCATCATATTTACTATGCTAGCAAAGAACTAAATGTGGACAAGAAGAATTATACTGTAACTTAACAAGAGCTTTTTGCAATGGTTTTCACATTCAAAAAATTTCAATCCTACCTGCTTGGTACTAAGGTCATAGTACATACTGACCATTCTGCATTGAGGTATTTGATGGCAAAGAAGGATGGAAAACTGAGGTTGATTAGATGGGTATTATTGCTGCAAGAGTTTGATTTTGTGGTAAAAGATAGAAAGGTGACCGAAAATCAAGTTACCGATCACTTGTCCATATTAGAGAAAGAGGCTATGCTAAAGCTTGGTGATAGTGATGAGATTAATGATGATTTTCCAGATGAACAGGTATTGGTTGCTTCTCATGATCTGATTCCTTGGTTCGCAGACTTTGCTAATTATTTGGCAAACGATTTGGTGCCCCCGAACTTGTCTTTTTACCAAAGGAAAAAGTGTATGCATGATGTGAAGAAATTCTTTTGGGATGAGCCTGACTTGTATCGTGTTTGTGCTGATGTAATTATTCGCCGTTGTATGCCCGAGGTTGAGATGTTGAGTGTACTTGAAGCATGCCATTCATCGCCTGTTGGTGGGCATCATAGTGGTATTCAGACTGCGTATAATATTTTGCAGTATAGGTACTACTAGCGTACCATCCACCAAGATGCTCATGATTTCGCCATGTCTTGTGATCGTTGCCAAAGAGAAGGAGGGATTTCAAAGAGGCAAGAGCTTCCTATGAATCTTATATTGGTGATAGATTTGTTTGATGTGTGGGGCATTGATTTTATGGGTCCATTTTTGAGTTCACATGAGATGAAGTATATTCTTGTTGCGGTTGATTATGTATCGAAGTGGGTGGAAGCAGTTGCGCTCCCTGACAGTAAATGTAAAAGTGTCAACGCATTCTTGAAAAATAATATTTTCTCTAGATTTGAGACACCGAGGGCAATTATCAGTGATGGAGGTTCCCACTTTTGTAATAAGTTGTTTAAGGCGCTACTTGAGAAATATGGTGTCCGCCACAATGTACCCACTCCTTACCATCCGCAAACTAGTGGGCAAGTTGAAGAGTCCAACCGAGAGATCAAACATATTTTGTCAAAGACAGTGAATGCTAATAGAACAGATTGGTCAAGCAAGCTTGATGATGCTCTATGGGCCAATCGCATTGCATACAAGACTCCGATAGGTATGTCTTATTACCAACTTGTATATGGGAAATCTTGCCATTTATCGGTAGAACTAGAGCATGAGGGTTTGTGGGCGATGAAGAAGCTAAATTTGGATTGGGGTGATGTGAGGCTAAAAATACATATTTTTAATCATTATTTCCTCACAGTTATTATTTATATTTGTCCTTTTTTAGCATGAATTTTATGAATTGTGTTAAATGGTATATTTTATTTGTAGGATTAAATTGGTGAAAAAATGAAGAAGTTTGGAGCTAAAATGAATTAAAGATGGAAGGTTGAAGAAGGAAATCAAGCAGACAGCTTAATGGAAATAAGTTAATATAATATTAATATAATTTATTTGCAAATAAGGAAAGAAGAACTTACCTGCTGGTCTAAGTGTCAGACAGCAACGTCAAAAGAAGTTACACGCACAAAATTGGAAGCTACACGCGGAGAAAAAGGAATCCAACGTTAGAACTCGCCAACGTTAGAACTCGCCTTGTTGCTACTTGCCGGACCAAGGAGGTAATCAACAAGAAAAGAATTATGAACATAGATTTAGTGTGATACTATCTAATAGGCTAGTGTCGATTGGTACGAGGTAATAACTAAGCCAAACATCGATTATGATGTCTAATATACGATAAAGATAAGGGTTAGTAAATTATACACACGTAGCCGGAGCAAGGTGCAGGGTGAAATTCTCTAGATGCCGGACCAAGGATTTAGAGATACCTAACTTATCACTTTACATGTAATACACTAGAAAAAGATTACTGTTATTAGGATTACTGCGTTATGAGCTTATGGGGAACACATTCCTAGTTACTTTTTATAATCTGAATATAAATAAATACTTAGTTTAAAGCTATTTTTTTATTGTCTTTATTTTATTTCAATTTAAAACCCCCCATTTTTATATAATGACTATCGAGTTAAATATTTACTATTGACAATATTCTTCCATATTCTCTGTGGGATCGACCTCGACTCATAGTTGGGTAAATATATTGTATACGACCATTTATATTTCTTTTCAAGAAGTATATTTGAACGTTATCAAATAATGGCGCCACTGCCGGCGAATGTGGCTTAGAAATTGTCTTTAGTATTTATTTTGTCTTGTAGTCCTTTTTTTTTAACTATTTTTTCTTAGTTTTAATTTACTTTTCGTTATTATATGTTTACTCTTCTTGAGATGTCATCTGAAAAAATATGTAGTGTTAAGTGTTCTTGCAATTTTTGTACTTCTGATATTATGAATTCTTATAAGCTAGTTTTTTCTCAACAAAATAAGTTGTGTGAGGACATAGAAGATTTGTTAATATTTTTCTATAAATCAATATTTAAGTGCATGGGTGATGAAGAGACCTATTATTGGCGTCTCAAGAGAGTAGATTTTGAGTTGAGTGAAAAGATTAAATCATATGACGTACAACAATTTAGTAATAAGATGTGTGAGGAAGAAAAAACACTCATAAGTCAACTTGAAGAGCTAAAAGTTGAGGGCCAATTGCTTGATCATACTTTTATTGATGTTATCATTGTTGAGAAGAGTACATTAGAGTTATGTAATGAAGTAAATAATATTATTTTTAAAAACTCTAGTATGTGTAAATATGAGGGTGTAAATAATAATACAATTCATAAGTTAGGGCGCTCTAGACCTCATTCCAATATTTTTCCACAGTATGTTTGGATGATGAGAAATTAATCGAGCCATCTGAGCCTATAGAAGAATGTATGGAGGAGGAAAATTGTGTCTATATTCTTGAATTTATTGTTCCAATATTGGAGAATTACATTCCTCACTTAGGATCCAAGAAGTGCATAATGCGATATCTATTGCTTGGGACCTTTATTTTTGTTCCACCACCCCTTGAGCGTAATAGAAAAATTGATGTAAAATTAGGAGTGCAATTCATATCTTCAAAGTGGAAGGAAAAATAGTTAAATTGATGTTGTCGTGCCGCGAAGTTAAATTAAGCGCTTATTGGGAGACAACCCAATTAGTAGCGTAACTTCTTTTTTTATTTTATTAGTATCACTTTTCTTTTCTTTTCTTGTTTTTTTGCACATTAGGGGAAGTCTGAGTGTTCAAAAAAAATGTTTGAGCTTAAGTGTGGGGTGGCGACCCTTGATGAAAATTAAGAGAACATGCTATGAGCTAGGCCTAAAGGCCTTAGGGAGTTTTTCTAACCCTTTTTTTAAATTTTATTTAATGCTTTGGGACATAGCATCTTTTTAAGTGTGGGGTGGAGGAATGAATTCTTAGTTTTTACCGTTTTATTGAGTTTTTTTTTAGGATGGGTTCCTTGGCTTTTGTTTTCGGTTCTTTTCCTAAGGATAGTCCCTTTGAACCGAGTGTTTTTTATTTTTTTAGGAATGCATTTTATTTTTAAATTTTATTTTATTTTATTTGGAGGGAAAAGGAAAGACCCTTTTGAGTTATGTGATACTTACTATTTGGGCCTAAATTTGAGTAGTACTTTCTTGTGAATGCTTGATTGCTAGTAAAATTGCAAACTTTTTGAATCTAGGTTCATGGTTGTGACTTTATATATAGCTTATTTTATTTTGTGGTTTGTTGTGATCCTGTCTCTCTTAGAAGTGGAATTGATCCATCTTGATTGATACTTGTGCCATGTGTGGTGAGATTTTGTTTATTCCATGTTTTGCATCTTACTCTAGAACTTGCCCTGCATGTTATTGAAGCGAAATAAAAAGTGTTGCTTTGTTTAGGAGATGATAATAGGCTTTCTTTGATTTGTCTAGTAAATTTTTGCCTTTTCAGATATTTTATCACTAGTTAGCCCTTTTGAACCTATAGCCTTTTATTGTTAGCCATATTTTGCCCTTAACTATTTTGTTGAATCCCTAGTTTATGCACCTTGCTTCTTTGAGCATTAGAGCATAAACTTATTCTAATTATCAATTATGAGAAAAAGGGATGATTGAGTAATCAATGATAGCTACAAAGTGCTTAAAAGCCCTCTTTGAAAAAAAAAAAAAAGAGAATGTGACATGAAAAAATAAAAAGCTACCTTGATGATGGCCCTGGTCCTTCCAAGGACATTGTGCACCTTAACGCATGTGAAATATGTAAGTTGAGGGTGGCTATTATGAAGGAAATTTTTTTTAAAAAAATGATTGAGATATTCTTGAGAGGATGAGAAATACTTGTGAAATAATTGTTGAAGAGAGGGCTGAAAATAAAGAGAAGAAAATAATGGGTGATGAAGTCTAAAATTGCAAAGTGCGTAAGGAAGTGTAAGTCACTATTATATAGTATTCCTACCCGTCACCTAGCCTACATTACAACTCGTTAAAGTCCTATTCGATTCTATTCAAGCATGCTTAATTAGTGGAGATGTACATAATGAGCAAGCATATAGTTCTTTGTGCATATATGTGAATTCTCTTTGTGAGTGTGAGAGTATTCTTTGATGCTAAGTCCTTAATTTATATTCAATCTTTTGATTTGAGTGTGTGGACTATTTCTTCTTGTAAGGGCACTTGTTTCATGATAGATAGGTGATGTTATTAACTTTCTTTGATGAGAGTAGGAGAGCAAACTTAAATTTGATGAGTTCAAAGTCCTTCCTCGAGGTTAGGAGGTTAGGTAGTTTGTTGTTTATTCAGATATCTTGCATAAAGACTGAGAAACCTACTTGATGTTTTGAAATTGGTATATGGCCTAATTGTTTGAATTAACCAAAGTGATGACATAGTTAGTATGATATATTTTTTCTTGGGATGAGTTTTTATGTTTGCTCAAGGACGAACAAAAGTTTAAGTGTGGGCTGTTGATGTGAGGCTAAAAATACATATTTTTAATCATTATTTTCTCACATTTATTATTTATATTTGTCCCTTTTTAGCATGAATTTTATGAATTGTGTTAAATGGTATATTTTATTTGTAGGATTAAATTGGTGAAAAAATGAAGAAGTTTGGAGCTAAAACGAATTAAAGATGGAAGGATGAAGAAGGAAATCAAGCAGACAACTTAATGAAAATAAGTTAATATAATATTAATATAATTTATTTGCAAATAAGGAAAGAAGAACTTACCTGCTGGTCTAAGTGTCAGGCAGCAACGTCAAAAGAAGTTACACGCACAAAATTGGAAGCTACACGTGGAGAAAAAGGAATCCAATTCCTTTTGGTTTTGGATTCCTAATTTAATTTGGACTCAATAATTTTATTTAGGGTTATCTACATCTATAAATAATGCATAGAAATAATTATTTGAGGAAGGAGGGAGGCGAAGAACCAAGATACAAGACACAATATAAATTTTCTTCTAGCTTAGGAACTTTGGAAGAGCCGCCGTGGAGGCCGGAGAATTGTGGTTTATTCTTTCTTCTCCTTTATTATTTATTTGCATTTGTGATTAATAAAAGATAGTTTATCTATTATTCTTAATTTTTTATGATTAACACAAACATATTTAGTTTAATAAATTTTGATTGTGTTTTTGAGATAATGAGTAACTAACTTTCATAACTAGGGTTGTGGGAACCATGTTTATTAACAAAGTATGAATAATAACTAAGTAATTCTTGAATAGTGTTGAAGCATGCATTGATAATTCTTTCCTCTAGAAGTCTTTTTAACGGTGGCCAACGTTAGAACTCGCCTTGTTGCTACTTGCCGGACCAGGGAGGTAATCAACAAGAAAAGAATTATGAACATAGATTTAGTGTGATACTATCTAATAGGCTAGTGTCGATTGGTGCGAGGTAATAACTAAGTGAAACATCGATTATGATGTCTAATATGAGGTAAAGGTAAGGGTTAGTAAATTATACACACGTTGCCGGACCAAGGTGCGGGGTGAAATTCTGTAGATGCCGGACCAAGGATTTAGAGATACCTAACTTATCACTTTGCATGTAATACACTAGAAAGGATTACTATTATTAGGATTACTGCATTATAAGCTTATGGGGAACACATTCCTAGTTACTTTTTATAATCTGAATATAAATAAATACTTAGTTTAAAGCTATTTTTTTATTGTCTTTATTTTATTTCAATTTAAAACCCCCCATTTTTATATAATGACTATCGAGTTAAATATTTACTATTGACAATATTCTTCCATATTCTCTGTGGGATCGACCTCGACTCATAGTTGGGTAAATATATTGCATACGATCGTTTATATTTCTTTTCAAGAAGTATATTTGAATGTTATCATGGGGCGCCGCATCTAATCAAAGACTAAATGACTTTAATATGCTTGATGAGTTTCACCTAAAAGCTTATGAAGGTTCAGCCTTGTACAAAGAGAAGATAAAGAGGCATCATGATCAAAGAATTGAAAAACGAGAATTTGTTGTGGGTGATCTTGTGCTTCTATTCAACTCTAGGTTGCTCTTGTTTCAAGAAAACTCAAATACAAATGGACCGGGCCATTTTTGCTAACAAAAGTTCTTCCCCGTGGAGCTGTTGAGCTTGTGAACAGTGAAGGAACAAGGTTCAAAGTTAACGGGCAAAGAATCAAAGATCTATCTGGGAAACGTAAAAAGTGTGCAAGAAGTTCTTGAGGCCTATCGTCTTGATGGAGTCTGAGGAATCAAGATACCTGAGTCGTTCCGCAATGTTAAATCAAGCGCTGCTTGGGAGGAAACCCAAGATGTAAAATCTAGCCAATAATAGGTTTTAGTTTTCCATTTGGTAGTTTTCTTTGTTTAGTTGCTTCTCTGTACTCATTTAGATAGTTGTTTTACTTTTGTTTTAGTGTTGACTAGACATAGCATAGGGTCCGTGTCTAAAAAAAGTGTTCAGAAAATGTAAAAAGAAAGTGCTAATAGTTGCTACATGTGTAGCGGTAAAAAGCAGAATCTGCAGAAAACGGTCTAGTGCAGCGGTCATCGACGGTCCGTGGTTCATTCCACGAAACATCAATAGTGTCTGTAGATCCTAGGTAAGGATTTTGAATATTTAAGTGCAACTTTGATCTACGGTCCCCATATATGGACCATAGACGGGGTCTCGTGGGTCCAAAACCTTAAATGCTGCCAGACCCGACCCGGACCAATCCTATTTAAAATCTCCCAATTTTAAATAATTCCCACTTTCCTCCATTTACCTCCAAACTGTTTCTAAACTTCCCAATTCCTTAAATCATTGCATAACTCCCCATTAAATCTTCCCTTTCCTCTCCCCTTAAAACCTAATTTTCCTTTGCTGTCCAACCTCCACTCATCCCAGAAATTCCCTAATCTCTCTCAATTGCCTTTTTCAAAACATCGGTGTTCAGGTTTCGTGCAACTAGGCGATCAGTGTGGTCTTGCAAAGCTTAGTGTCATCATGCAATAACCCCACTACTCGTTGCTTGTAAGGTAATAGACTTTCCTCTCACTTTGAATTTTCGTTCATAGATTGAATATAAAAAGTCGGGAGTCGAGTCTTCACCTTGGGTAATTAAGTGTATGTAATTGCATGCAAAAATTTAAGTACTAAAACCCTTAGGATGATAGATTGTGATTGTCTTACCTTGATAGTGTGCTAAACCTATCTAAATGCTAGTAAATAAATAGTTTTCGACTTAAGGTTCCGAATCTTGTATGAAATAATTCTCAAATTGAGTAATTGGAACCCACGGAATGATTAACTAGCTTGATTAAATGCTGAAATACATGGTTAGACTAGGATACTGTTGAAAATGGTCAAATATGTGGGCTTGAAAATAAAGAATGTCTAAAACCTGGTATAGATCACGTCCACAAGACCCCGTCTAGGGACCGTAGATCAGGTTCGTGGATGGATATGCTTGAAAATTTCACATAATATGAAAACACGGAGGTTGACTACGATCCGTAGATCAATCTTTGGACCATGCTGTACATACATGGTTTCCATCTGCAACCAATATTATTGAGTTTTTTTGTGTGCAGTCATGATTGAGTCGTTGTAGCACTGTTCGAGACACCCTTTTTGAATGGATGAACTTGAGTTTTCTTGAGGACAAGCAAAATTTTAAGTTGGGGGTGTTGATGATTCCATAAATTGAACTCATTTAGGGCCATATTTTGATAGAATTAGTGTCCTCAAGTGCGTATTTTATCTCAATATCAAATGAAAACCCTTAAGTTTCAAGTATTTGGAATTTAAAGGAAAGCATGGACACTACTTAGCAAAAAAGAAACAAAGGCAGCTGATAGAACGAAGAAATGAAGATCTGACAATCGCTGAACCTATTTTGTGAGTCACCAAAAAGTCTTATCCTCGCCTTTTGTTCCAGTGTGCTGAGCCCTGAAAGAAAGGATCAAATCGGCAGTGAAAATAAGCAATTGGCGTATCGCCGAGTAGTTCTGTGAAGTTGTACTATGTTGCCCAATGATCCAAACATGATGATGTTGAAGGATAGATCAAGATAGCGATGAAATCTACCAAATGGCCGAACGCCGAGTTGATCGGTGATCTCGACTAACGACGCCGAATGATACACTGTAGCACAAATTTTTGAAAACCATAAATATTCATTAAGAGTTGTAGCTTAATATCAAATTTTGATATGTAATTTTTAACATAGGCTTTTGAGTTCTAAGCTTGGAGAGAGTTTTGAAGAACTTGAAGATTTAAAGGGTTTCAACTCCAAGATTTTGGACTTGGGTTTTGTGTATTCTTCACTTGTGAATATGGGTTAGATTATATGTTGGGTATTGCTTGTTGATGATTTATTTGTTGTTTAGATGTGATTTCGTTTAGTAGTTGCGGTGGAACTTAATGAAATTGTAGTTGCAAATACGATTTCACCTTTGTATTTGTCTTGCTTGAGAGAGAGGTCGTAAAACTTAGACTACAAAATTGATGGCCGATGGGAGTGGGTCGACATGAGATTCAGCTCGAGAGAGTGAACCCTAGTCCTTCTCTCACACATTCAGCTTGACAGAATGAGTGAGCTAAGGAGAAGGCTATTCTTCATGTGGCTAGTGGGTGTCCGAGAGGAACCCATTTGATTCGGGGTAAGTTGCTCGAGAGAGAATTTACCCCACCATAGTCTACCTAATAAAAAATATTCAACGGATTTATTAACAAAAGCATGTACCCAATAATTTAGTTTAACCCGTATTCCTATCACATCCCAAGAACCCTATCTCTTTGATTAATATTCTTTGCATTTTTGCTGTTTTTGTTTACTTGTGAAAACCCCCCAGTGATAATTGACACTTGCGTCACCCCTTAGATTTAACATGTTTCCATTCGACAATGTTTTTAGCTATACTAATTAGCACTTAATTTTTATATTTTTACTAATTCTCAAAACCACTCCCAATGGTTGGGTTACTTTACTATTGTACGATCGTAGACACTTGCATTGGAAGTTATGTCTTGATTACGCAAATATCAAATGCCGATGCTCGGATATAAATGAAGTACTAGGATGTTCATCAGATTTCATGCACAACTACCCAGACACGGTCAAAATGAAGACCTTAGATGATATGAAGGGTTGGTTGGCATCCCTACTTTCTGATGCCACTCTAAGGTGGATTGAGGCTAGTGTAAAGATCGAGAACTAGGCCTTGAACTTAGCCATTCAATACTGTTTCAGGTTTATCACTAGCACCATCATGCCTTCCCAGAATAAGTCCATTCTCTAACACCCGAAGGCGGCTTGTTTAGGGTCCCTCATAGATCACCAGAAGCTAAACCCAGGGCTACTGATTGAGCAAGAGATGGCCATGAGGGCCAAGTAGTGCCAAATCTCAATCCCATTTTGTGTGCTAATCACAGAATTGTGCAGATGGGGCCTTATTCCAAGAGATGAGAAGACGAATGTGGAGGTGACACCCACCTCTTCTACTGACATCCGACGTATTGAGGTCGAGTACATTCGAGATGAGGCCGATAGGAGAAAGGCAGCACCGGGTGATACATCCTCAGAGGTCGACGTGGATATATTACCAACTAAGGCAATCATGCCCCCTCAGGCCAGTAGGCCCTCAGGTACATCTAGCCCTTCTATTTCCAAGATTCGTAGTACTTCTGCAGAATCCGCTCCTACTAGTTCTGTTGCTGCTGCCTCCCGATCCCCATCACCCAGACCATGCTCTATAAAATGGGCCATCTGGCACAATCTGCTGATGTGCATGCCTCCTGGGTAGAGGTCGATGTGCCTGGGTTGATAGGGCGGACAATTTCTACCACCCTAGCTCCTATTAGGTCTGAGTTGAGGGAGTACTGAGACTTGATTAAGGGCCAAAATTGTCCTTAGATTCCCCTAAGGTGTAAGTTGAAGAGTGTGAGAAGAGCCAGGGTGCTATAGATATTGTGACGGCCTTGAAGGCTGATGTTGTTAAGTTGCGCAGAGATATGGACGACGTGAAGTCCACTGATTTATCCATGTTCTTTGATATTGTGGAGATTCCTGAGATGCCGAGTGTTTATGTTCCAGCCAGTTCTGAGATTCCTCTAACTACTACGAGCAGAGATGATACTAGGGCTGATGATGTTTACGCTGAGTCTTAGGCGGAGACAGATGTGGAAAGATAAGGTTGTTTATGATGATTTGGCAAACCTAAAGTGTGCCATGATAGATACAGTTGTGCAGGACTCTTTGAGGGACGTTTCTATGGAGGTCTCTAGTGGAGCCAAAGATATTGATATATCGGGCACTCATGCACAGATAGAGGGAGTTGTCGACATGCGGACTTCACCCAGGCTTAGGTTGGAAGGATGACTCTTTGCCTCCCTTTCTGTTATTTTTAGCCTATTTTTATTAATTCTTTGCATATGAGGACAACTACTATTTTTGTTGGTGGGGTGAGGTATTTCCATACCCTCCTCCATTGGGTTGTTTTTGTGAATATCAGTTTGGTGTTGGTTTTGGTTTTATGTATATTAGATCATATTTTGTGTTTATATATGTATATTATGTTGATCCATCTTGTTCCATTGTTCTTCTTGTGTAAATGGTTTTGAAACGATTTAAAAAAAAATTGCCTCCTCTTTTATGTTTGATTGTGGCAGTTCTTTTGCATTTTCAAGTGTCGGTTAAGGTCAATACCAATTACTTGAATAGTGCTCTCAATTGAACGACATCAATGTGAGGCTACAATGAAAGCAAACTAAGTGACATAAGTCATATGTGAACTCCTAGCATCTCATTGTGACTAGCCGGTTGAAATTAAATATCTTGTGATGAACATTGCACGCTAGCTAGAAAGTGTGGAGTCTTGTTTGATTATTGTGTCAAATGCCTTGTGTGGTGAGGTTGTCTTGAATATTGTGCTTGATGACACCTAGAATTTGCCCCATTAGTCCAAATGATTGATTTAGGCAAGCGATTGAAATGATCTTAGGAAAAAGTTTTCAAGAGTGAACCAATTTGATAATATACCTCGTTGTGGCCACCTCGTGAGAAGTGTGAATCTTGTGTGGCACCCTTTTAACCTATCCTTTTCATTGGAAGAAACTTGAGCAGCATTGACTTCTTTTACCCATCACCTATAACCTTCATGAAGTATTGATTTGTTGAAAAATCCAACTTAGGCCTAAGTTAGGGGTGTGGTGAAAAACAAGGAAAGTCAAGAAGTGTGAAAAATCCCTCCTTTTTTAAGCATAGGGTGAAAAGGATGGAACACCTCTATGTAGAAAAAAGGAGAAAGTAAAGAAATAGTGAAAAATACTGAAAACGAGAAAAGTTTGGGAAATAGAAGTGTGTGAAAGAAGAAAAATAAATGGGTTGTCCACTGAGCATGCTGATTAAAATAATGGAGTGGATTGTAAACATGTTTGAGTGTGCAAGAGAAGGAGAAAAACTTATTTTCATGCCATACTTCATGAAGGTAGAAGACACTAAGCCAAAATGATCATACCTTTAAACTTAACCTCGTTAAAAGCCTTGAAAAGACCTTTGTGATCTTGAGTGAGTTGAAAGAAGGTTGATTGGAAAATAAGGGTAAATCTATGTGTGAAGTCATGCTTGTGTTCATCTTTGTGAGTGCGAAAGTTGTATTTGATTCCAAAATCTTAAATTTTTTAGAACTTTGTGTAAGCATGGAATCATCAATATTGTGAGGGCATTTGAATACTTTTGTTGAGCTTGAACTTTCCTTTGAAGCAAGCATTGTGAGCTTGAGTATATTTGATAATGGTGAGTCACAATTTGAATCTCAGAGTACACAATTGAATATTGTTTGTGTAGTTTGAACCTCTTGTTTGCATTTGTGTTTAGTCATTCAGTAGCACTATTTGTAGACATCCTTGTTGAACTAATTGATCTTGAGTTTTACTTGAGGACAAACAAAAGTTTAAGTTAGGGGTGTTGATGAATCTAGGATTTCGAATCATTTAAGGGTTTTGTTTTGATTGTTTAAGTGTCCTCAATGCCTAATTTATGCTCTAAACTAATGTTAAATTGTTGATTTTAGCAATGAAGGTTTAAGAAGCAAGGCAAGGACATTACTGGTCAATAAGGAGCAAAAAAGTTGAAGAGGTTGAAGGAAGGCAATCTGGGTGATCGCCAAGACCACTTGGCGTGTCACCAACTGGATCTTTAGCTTGCCTAAAGTTTCAGCATGCCAGCCCTAGGGAAGAACCTACTTGGCGATAAATATAGACATTAGGCAGATCACTGAACGACTCAGCGAGCACGATCTCGATCACCTAAAGTCATAGAACCTAGAGGATGAAAAGTTAAGGCACATCGACATTGGACTGGAGCGAAGGGCGGATCGCCAACTTGGTTTGCAAGGCGCAACCTACTTTGCCTAATGGTCCTGAAGGCCAAAAATTTGGAAAGTATACATTGAAATTTGAAAGGCAGGAAATGAATCAATCTTTTAATCTAAGCATTGTAGAAACTAAATTGAGCTCACCTAAGTTTTCTAGTGTAGACTTTGAAACTTTGGAGACTTCGTTTTGAGGAATTGTGATAAGTATGAGATTTTGACTCATTTAGGGCTTTGTTTTGATAGTTTAAGTTTCCTCAAATGTCTAATCTATATTCTAAATTGATGTTAAAGTGTTGATTTGCAGCTATGAAGGCTAAGGAGCAAGGCAAGGACACTACTGGGCAAAAAGGAGAAAACAAACTGAAGAAGTAAAGAAAAGCGATCGTGGTGATCGCCAAGACCACTCGGTGAACTGCCAAGTGGCTCTTTAGCTCACCTAAAGTTCCAGTGTGCCAGCCCTGGGGAAGAACAGACATGGCGACAAAAATGGGTAGTCGGCATATCGCCGAACGACTCAGCGATGGCAACATTGATCGCCTAAAGTCACAGGACCTAGAGGAGAAATGGCCATTGCAAAATGGCGATGGATTGGAGAGAACGGTGGATCACCGACTGAGTTGGCAACACCCGACTTACTTCGCCCAATGGCCTTTCAGGCAAAAACTGAGCAACTATAAATTAAAATTTAAAATGAGGAGAAAGGAATACTGATTCTCTTAGTTTGAGAGTGTGATTTTTTCTGAGTTTTTGAGTTTCCATTCGAGACTTTGAAGATTTTGAATCTTAAATTTGAAGATTTGTAAGTGGGTTTTTAAACTTATTGCAATTTGGAGCATTATAAAAACTTGGAAACTTTTGTCCAGCTCATGGCTAAACCAATTGGTAATTGTTTTTGTCTATTTATGATGTGTAGCTAAAATCCCAATTATTGAGGTGTGATTATCTAATTATTGGGTTAATTAGCTTATAGATATTGTTATTTACCGATATAAATGCTTAATTGAAGTGGGTATAATCATTATTTGTGTTTTAATCTATGAATTGTAGTTGCGATTGCAATTCTAACTTAGAGTTCCTGGTATGCTTGAAGAAGGGGTTTTGGAACCAAAGCTTTTGATTAATAATTGTAGTTATTGGGTTGATATGGGTTCAGCTCGAGAGAGTGAATCCTAAACTTGATTCTACATATTTAGCTCGATAGAGTAGATAAATTAAGGTCTTGGGATGTTTATCTTGTCAAGCTTGTTGAGGTTAGAAAGAACTCACTTGAATCGTAGTAGTTGTTCGAGAGAAAGCTATTACACCAATAGTCTACCCTGCCCACTGAGATTTAGCAATTGTTAGTAAATTTCAATTACCCGTATAGCGAAATTAGCCTATAATCGATCACATCTCGAGAATTCCTCTCTATATTGTTGATTTCTCTATTTTCGTATGTGTTTTAGCTATTAATTGACAAACTAAACCCCCCCTCTGACATTTGTTATCATCCCTTAGATTTGTCTATATGTTTTCGATAATTTCTATTCCTACAACCGATTAGATCACATTTGTAACTTCATAACTGAATTTGAAATCTCACCTCTCCCTGTGTGTTCGACCCCAACTCTTCGTTGGGTTTTATACTAGATAGCGATTTTCTACACCTAGAATTGGAAGAGGTGCAATTGAGCTTTTATCAAAAATGGTGCCATTGCGGGGGAGTGGTGTTGTGTAAAATTCTATTGTTGAAGTTTGATTTGTGTTCTGTTTGTGTTATAGTTGAATCAACTCACTTTGTTGGTTCTGTTTGTGTTCAAACCGAAGAAGAAATGAGTGTTAATGGGAGTAATGGGATCATCCAAATTGTCCACCAAGATGATATAGCAAATTTGAACGATGTAATGACTGTATCCAATTGGGTAGTGTTGGGGCTATTTGTTTACCTCCTATTGAGGGGAACACTATTTTTCATGTCAATAGCACAATGCTTCAGCTTTTACAAATGAAAGAACTGTATCGAGGGATGGCTCATGAGGATCCCCATGAGCACATTCAAAATTTCATCGACATTTGTGGACTGTTCTCGTTCAAGAATATCTCTCAAGAATCAGTACATCTTAAATTATTTCCATTTTCTTTGATGGGAGAAGCTACCAAGTGACTAGGTAATCTCCCAAAGAATTCCATTACTACTTGGGATAAGCTTATCGTGGCCTTCTATTTGAGATACTTTCCCCCGTCAAAAATGATGACGTTAAGAGATAATATTCATGGTTTCAAACCCTTGGAAAGTGTACCAATCCACGAAATATGCATGAGGTTTCAGATGCTATTAATTCAATGTCCAGCTCATGAACTTCCCAACAACGTCTTGTTACAATACTTCTATAGGATTCTTAACTCGGTGAACAAAGGAGTTACGGATCAACTTGTTCCCGGAGGTATAATGCAACAACCTTATGAGGTCACATCTCAATTCCTTGATGGCATGACCAAGATCAATAGAGCATGGTACACTCGTGAGGACCAAATGTCTCCTCTCACCTTTAGGATGACAAAAGAGTAGATTGAGAAGGATCAAGAGGCATTGAGTATGGTTATGGTTTATATTGACTAACCATTATGTTTATGTTTCTTATGCTAGTCATCATATTTAGTACATGCTTATAATAACTCACACTCTTGCCTACATTCTTATCAAATTAGGGTCCGACGATATTCACTCTGGCACTCGTGGCTAGGTCCATAATTAATCAAGGAGTGAAGATTTGGTGAGTCCTCATAACATTCGAGGAATTGGCCACAACTTTCCTTTATGTCTTTCATTTCATATTTGGACTATTGTATGGGCTGTGTCCCAAGATTTATTCATGTTGGTTAGATTTTTTGAGACAATTATATAAGACTTCCTCTTGGTTTCATAAAGATTTTGATTGTATTGAAATGTTACAAGTTTTCGCACCATTTGCTATTACTTTATGTTATGATATGCTAATTGGCTTGTATGAGGCCTCTCGGGGTCATATATGCCTTGTTATATTTAGGGAGTACCGATGAGTCTAGACAAGCTTGGTAATAATAGCATAAAATTTCTAATGGTTCTAGGATGTCTCAAACCATGTTAAGTAGAGTCTTGTTCTTAAATGTGAATCACACAACATTTATGAATGAGAGGCTACTGGATGTTAGGAAACTTCACTTCTTCATTTCTCTAAGTCGTGCCATGGAGTTTAACTCTATAAAGTCTTTCTCCTAATCCTTACCCAATGATTTTGAAGATATGAATACTAAAGGCTAATGCTAGAAGGACTGAGGGAGACAATGTGGGTCAAGAAGTTCCTCCCCAAGCTCCTCCTCAAGCTCTAATTGATCCTTTGGCTAAAAATGTAACCAACACGGAGTTTAGGTTGTCTTTCTAAGTGTTAGCTCAAGCCGTGAGGCCTAAGCCAATAAAGAGGTGGTAGCCCCTGTGAATCGAAATGTGGGTATGGCGGCAGCAAGAGTAAGGGACTTTACAAGGATGAACCCTCCGGAATTTTATGGCTCCAATGTTGAGGAAGATTCTAAAGATTTTATTGATGAGGTCTATACGATTTTTGCTATTATGGGAGTGACACTAGTAGAGAAGGCGAAATTGGCCGCTTAGCAACTCAAAGGGATTGCTCAGATATGGTTCAATCAATGGAAAGGGCCAGGCGAGAAGAAACTGGTCTCATAGAGTGGGAAATGTTTGAAAGTGCTTTTCTTGATAGATTCTTCCCTCTTAAGATGAGAGAGGGTAGGGTGCTTGAGTTCATTAACCTTCATCAAGGTACTATGAGTGTGAGGGAATATGTTTGAGGTTCACTCAATTATCCAAACATTCTCTTGTTATTGTGGTGTATCATAGGGCTAAGATAAGTAAGTTTATTTCAAGTGTGTCTGACATGGTAGTCGAAGAATGCCGCACCACTATGCTTGTCCATGACATGGACATTTCTCGCCTTATGGTGTATGTCCAACAAATTGAAGAGGAAAATCTTAAAGAAAGATCTAGGGAAGCAAAAACGGCAAGAACGGATGATGGTAACTTTTCATATTCTAGGTTTGAAGGATGGGGTCGTTCAAGGTTTTGGCAAAAGTTCTTCATGTAATGTTCTTCTAATTCTCCTCCAAGACCTAAAAATGAGAGGGTGTCTAACCCTAAACCGCAAGGAGATGGTAGTAGGTCCATGATGCCTACTTGTGCTAATTGTGGGAAAAATCATGATGGTAAGTGGCTAGCAGGCTGTAATCCTTGCGTTGGGTGTGGTAAGATGGATCAAAAGATAAGGAGTTGTCCTTCGATTGGTAAGAATGAGGGAGCTACTCGTCGTAGGGCTCAACCCTTCCCTTCATCCGGTCTAAGTGGTTCTGGTGCAAATGCTCCTAAGTAAACCTGATTCTATGCACTCCAGACTAGAGGTGATTAAGAGAGTTCACCTGATATGGTTACTGGTATGTTGAAAGTTTTCCGAATTGATGTATATGCCTTGCTTGATCTAGGTGCTACTTTGTTCTTTGTGACTCCATATGTGGCCATGATGTTTGATGTGCTCCCCGATGTGTTCGTAGAACTAATTTTTTTCCTCTACCCCTGTTAGTGATTTTGTTGTGGCTAAGTGGGTCTATAGTAAATGTCATGTTTTGCTTGTCCCATAGAGTTACTCTGGTTGACTTGGCAGAACTTGATATGTAAGAATTTGATGTCAGCCTTGGTATGGATTGGTTGCATTCATGCTATGCTTCTACTAATTGTAGAATTCGATAGTCAAATTTCAATTTCCAAGTGAGCCTATCCTAGAGTGGAAGGAAGTGAGGAGGGGGGAATTCTATGCCTAAGGGTCAATTTGTCTCTTATCTAAAAGCTAGAAAGATGATTTCTAAGGGTTTCTTTAACCATATAGTGAGGGTGAGGGATGTAGATTCTGAAACCCTTTCTCTTGAGTCGGTCCCAATTGTGAAGGAGTTTTTGGAGTGTTTCCTGATGATCTACCCGGTATTCCTCCCGAAAGGGAAATAGACTTAAGTATTGACCTTTTCCCAAATACACAACCTATTTCTATTCTTCCTTACAAAATGGCTCCAGCAGAACTTAAGGAATTGAAAGAGAAATTGAGAGATTTGTTGGATAAGGGTTTTATCCGATCATGTATCTCTCCATGGGGTGCTCTAGTTTTGTTCATTAGAAAGAAAGATGGGTCCCTTCGTATGTGTATCGATTATCGACAATTGAATAAGGTAACCATTAAGAACAAGTATCCTTTCCCAAGGATTGATAATTTGTTTGACCAATTTCAAGGGGAGAGTTATTTCTCTAAGATTGATCTCTGATCGGGTTATCACCAATTGAGGGTGAAGGATGATGACATTTCGAAGATGGCTTTCTGAACTCGGTATGGTCAGTATGAATTTTTAGTAATATTATTTGGCTTGACTAACGCTCCGGTGTTGTTTATGGACTTGATGAATATAGTCTTTAGACAATATCTTGACATGTTTGTGATTGCGTTTATCAATGACATTTTGATCTACTCAAGAAGTGAGAATGAGAATATTATTGATCATTTGAGGATCGTATTGCAAATCCATAATGACCAAAAACTATTTGCTAAGTTTAACAAATGTGAATTTTGGCTAAGGTCCATAGCTTTACTTGGTCGTATTATTTCAAGCAAAGGTATAGAGGTAGATTCTAAGAAGACGAATGTAGTAAAGAGTTGTCCTACACCTTAATTATCTTCGGACATTAGGAGTTTCTTGGGTTTGGCCGGTTACTTAGAAGGTTTCTTGAAGGGTTCTCTACAACAGACTCTCCATTGATGGCTTGGACTTAATAGAAGGCTAAGTTTTTATGGTATGAATTATGTGAGAAAAGTTTTAAAGAGTTGAAAGATAGACTTACTTCCACTTTGGCTTTGACCTTACCAGAAGGAACATATGGTATTGTGGTATATTATGATGCCTTAAGAATTGGGTTGGGATGTGTGCTTGCTCACATTGATGATGATAAGAAAGAAATAATACGAGATGTACATAGTTTTGCCCATTTGGGTGTTCGGTTGATGGAATCTACCAAGGGTGGTGTCATGGTTCATAATGATTTTGAATCATCTTTTGTAAGTGATTTGAAAGCTAAGCAATATCTTCATCCGACTTTGGTAGAATTGAAGGAAACAGTTCCTAAAAATTCTATTGAGGCTTTCTCCTAACTAGAAGATGAAGTATTTAGATACCAAGGTCGATTATGTGTTCCAAACGTTGATTACTTAAGGGAACAAATTTTGGCAGAAGCCCATAGTTCTCTGTATTCCATTCACCCGGGAGCCACCAAGATGTACTGTGACTTTTGGGAGGTCTATTGGGGGAATGGAATGAAGAGGGATATTGCGTGATTTGTGGCTATGTGTCCAAATTATCAACAAGTGATAGTTGAACATCAGAACTGGGAGGTTTATCTCAAGATATTATCAATCCTACTTGGCAGTGGGAAGACTTGAATATAGACTTTATAGTAGGGTTGTCACATACTCGGCACTAATATGATTCAATTTGGGTCATAGTAGATCGAATGACGAAATCGGCCCTTTTAATTCCCTTTAAGGTTTCTTATATGGCCAAAGACTATGATAGGTTATATTTGAGGGAAATGGTAAGATTGCAGAGTGTGCCCTTGTCCATTGTCTCCGATAGAGGTACTCAATTTACTTCTCAATTTTGGAAATCATTCCCAAAGGGTCTTGGCACTAAAGTGAAGCTTAGCACGGCTTTTCACCCACAAACCGGTGGGCAAGCGGAGCGAACAATCCAAACTTTATAGGATAAGTTGAGAGCATGCATCATCAATTTCAAGGGAAGTTGGGATGATCACTTGGCATTAATAGAGTTCGCCTACAATAATAGTTACCATTCTAGTATTGGTATGGCCCCCTTTGAAGCTCTTTATGGTAGGTGGTGGAGATCTCCATTAAAGTGGTTTGAAGTGGGTGAAGTTGCCTTGATTGGACTCGAGTTAGTTTTTGAGGCTATGGAGAAGGTCTGGCTTATTAGAGAGAGGTTGAGAACAACCCAAAGACGACAAAAGTCCTATGCCGATGTGAGAAGAAGGGATCTAGAGTTTGAAATTAAAGATAGGGTTTACCTAAAAATCTCACCCATGAAGGGTGTGATGAGGTTTGGCGAGAAGGGGAAACTTAGTTTCCGATATGTAGGCCCATATAAGATTTTGAGGCATGTAGGTAGGGTTGCTTTTGAGTTAGATTTGCCAAATGAGTTGGCAACTGTGCATCCCATTTTCCATGTCCCTATGATTAAGAAGTGAGTTGAAGATCTGACATTCATAATTCCCCTAGAGGGCTTGGGGATTGATGAAAGTCTCTCTTATGAAGAAGTACCGGTTGAGATCTTAGACAGGCAAGTTATGAAGTTGAGAAACAAGAATGTTGGTTCTATAAAGGTTTTATGGAGGAATCATTTAGTTGAGGGTGCTAATTTGGAGGCCAAGGCCGAAATGAAGTCCTGATATCCCCATCTTTTTCCTCCTACTCGAGCTTGAGGTAATGAAATTCCTCTTTGTTTGTTCTATGATTAAAAGTCATGTGTGTTTTAGATGTTCCCATGATTTCCTTGATATGCATGTTGATGAAAAAGTTTACGTTTTGAAAGAAATGAATTATATGACTTATTTTCCTCATGATTGTTGTGCATTGGGTATGATTTGCCTATAGACTTAACGAGATGAATTGTTGAACATGCGTTGACTTGTAGTGGAGATTTCCTCCTTGAATATGTGCTTTGAGTATAGATTGCATATATGCTATATGAGATTGTGTTGAGCATGTTTTTTAGTGTGGGGATGATAGTTCCTTCTTGAATATAAGAAATCTGAAAAATTTCATGCATATTGGATTGTTAGATGTAGTTCCTACTCCCTTATGGTGCATTGAGTATGCTTAGTAAGGAGTGGATGTCTCCTCGGTTGTGTGCATTTTTATGAGATGCATGCAAGATGGGCTACTAATCTTGAGTCTTTTTGTTGGAAAATGTGCCTAGTATCTCATTCGAGGATGAATGATCCCAAGAGGGATCTATGTAGCACTTGGATTCGAAACGAGGAAAAATAGTCATTTCAGCAAAATTGCAGGAGCCATCAAAGATAGTCACCCTAGGCCTGAGCTCAGACTCCAGAACCACAGCCTGAGCTCAGACTCCAGGACCACAACTTCAGCTCAGACTCTGGGACCACGACCTGACTAACGAACCGTTGGCCAGACCTCTATCCGTGGTCTTAGGTGCGTAGGTAGAGAGTAGAAAAACTAGGCTCTTACCATCGAATGACCGTCGTGTAGGATGAACCGTTGTGTAGGACGAACCTTGGTCCTAGCCACGGTACATCGGTCAAGAGCTGGCGATTATTTTAGGGGCACGTGGGTCTTTTCCAATTTTAATTAAATCAGTGTGGTGTTGTTTTGCCTAAGTCTAGAACACCTATATAAGTATTGTTAACCCCCAAAATCCCCCATTCAAGTCATTCTCTCAAATCCCAAAAGAAAACCCAAAATATTCTTTAGAAGTTAGAAGAAGAAGGAAGAAATTGAATCTAGAGTCTAGTTAAGTCTCCAATCTTCAAGCTTGTGAATGATTTGTAATCAAGGTATGATGGATTTTTATCCATGGAGTCCCCTAGAATTTCCCCAATTTGATGAAGAATTCCTCAATTCCTGTTAGGGTTTCTTCCAATGTTATGGGTTATGATGAATGTTGATCCATTTGAGTGTATTATGATTGCTTATGATTTAATTGATAGAATTACATGTTTTTAGGATGAAATTACATGTAGTCATGCCTATTCCATGATTCTAACCTAGAATTGATATAGTTGGGTTGATTCCATGAAGGGAAACTTTAGGGGTTTAGTCTTATCATTATAGGATTGATAATTTATGATGAAAATTTCTTGAGAATAAAGCATAGATGATGATCATGAGATATAGTGCTTTGTGAGTAAATCTTATGATGTGAATTGTCGGTAATTGATATTATTGTTGTGGAAGGTATACTTCCCACATGAATTCCTTAAGTATGAATGTATTAATGTGAAAGGTTTTCTCACATTAATGATTCTAGGTTGTAAGGATTGCTCAACTAAAAAGAATCTAGACTTAAAGAATATGAAATTGATGAGGGTGGAGGTGACTACCCTTGACCTCCATATGAGAAGATATGAGGTGATTTCCTATACTCCTTAGAATTGAACATAAGGTGAGTCCCCACGTTCCCATTATGAAAAATGGACATAAAGGCGAGTACCCATGATCCTTTTGAAATGATGTGGAGGTGAGTACCCATGATCCTTTTGAAATGATGTGGAGGCGAGTACCCGTGTCATACGATGTGATTGTTGAGGCGAGTACCCATGATTTTAAAGTAAGTAAGGCAAGAGGCGAATAACCATTAGCCTTTGTAACTTAGGAAAAGAGGCGAATCCCGATGTATTTAAAAGTAAGTATGAATAATATGAACTATATTATGAAGAATGCATAGCTTGGATTGTTGCTTGAGATGCCTTTATGAAGTAATCAAGACTAGAGGTGAATGACCCAAGTCTTGACCAAGGATGAGTAAGGTCACTTGAGAAGTGTTCCTTTCTTATTATGATGATTATTTATGTGCATTGATTATGCTTATGGTTTATATTGACTAACCATTGTGTTTATGTTGTTTATGCAAGTCATCATATTTAGTACATGCTTGTACTAACGCATACTCTTGCCTACATTCTTATCAAATGTGGGGTCGGATGATATTGATTCTCACACTCGTGGCTAGGTCCATAATTGATCAAGGAGTGAAGATTTGGTAAGTCTTCATAGCATTCAAGGATTTTTCCACCACTTTCCTTTATGTCTTTCATTTCATGTTTGAACTGTTGTATGGGCTGTGTCCCAAGATTTATTCATGTTAGTTAGATTGTTTGAGACAATTGTATTACACTTCTACTTTCATATAGACTTGATTGTATTGAAATATTACAAATTTCCGCACTATTTGCTATTACTTTATGTTATGATATGGTAAGTGGCTAGTATGAGGCCTCTCGGGGTCGTATATGCCTTGTTACATCTAAGGGGGGGGTACCCAGGGTTGTGACATATGATCATTACATACTAGCTAGAACGTATAAAATCTTGTTTGATAATTGTATCGAATGCCATATGTGGTGAGGTTTGCTTGAATATTGTGCTTGATGAAGCGTTGAACTTGCCCTATTAGTTTAATTGATTGAAGCAAGCGAATGAAATGATCTTAGGAAAAATTTGTGAGGAGTGAACCAAATTGATTGTATACTTCTGTGTGGCGACCTTGTGAGATGTGTGAACCTAGCTTGGCCCCCTTTTGAGCCTTTCCTTTTATTTGAAATAAACTTGAACAACTTTGACCTCTTTGTCCTATCACCTATAACCTTCATGAAGTATTGGTTTCTTTGAATAGTCAACTTACGCCAAAAGCCTAAGTTGAGAGTATTGTAATAATGAAGGAAAATCATGGAATATGAAAATTCCGCCTTTGAAGCATCATATTGAAAAAGATGGAACCCTTCTATATAAAAAGAAGAAGAAAAAGACTAAAAAAGAGGAGTTTGTGAAATGAAGCGCGTGAAAGGAGCAAAATAAATGGTGTATCAAATGAGTCATGCTTAAATGAATGACTTCTCTATAGTTTGTGATTCAATGGATGATTGTTTAACTCATTTGGATGAAGTGTTGAAACGTTGTGAAGAGTGCAATGTTGTTCTTAACTAGAAAAATTGTCACTTCATGGTGAAAGAGGGTATAGTTCAGGGGCATCAGATTTCAAAGAAAGGCATTAAGGTAGACCGAGCTAAAGTTAAGGTGCTAGAAATATTGCCACCACCCATCTCCGTAAAGGGTACAAGGAGTTTTCTCGGACATGCAGGTTTCTACAGGAGTTTCATAAAGGATTTCTTAAAAATTCCACACCCTTTGTGCAAACTACTAAAAAAGGAGTCCAAGTTTCAATTTGATTATGATTGTCTAAGAGCATTTGGGGAGTTGAAATGGAAACTGAATTCCACACCAGTGATTATCTCACCGAATTGGGGACAACTATTTGAGGTTATGTGTGATAAGAGTGGTGTGAAACTTAGTGTAGTACTAGGACTTAGGCGAGAGAAAAATTTTCATCCTATTTACTATGTGTGCAATGCTCTGAATGTTTCTCAAAAGAACTATATGGTGACTAATCAAGAACTACTTGTTGTGGTTTTCGCATTTGAGAAGTTTAGATTTATTTGATTGGCACTAAAGTTATTGTGCATATTGATCATTTTGTATTGAGGTATTTTATGGCTAAGAAAGATGCAAAATTGAGATTGATTAGATGGGTACTTCAGTTGCCAGAGTTCGACTTTGAGGTGAAAGATAGGAAAGGAACAGTAAATCAGGTTGCCGATCACTTGTCCAGATTAGAGGAAGAAGTTATGATCAAACTTGATGATGGATTTGAGATTAATGATTTATTCCCTACTGAACATGTATTGGCTGCTTCTTTTGACCTTATTGGTTGGTTCGCTGACTATGCTATTTATTTGGCATATTAGTTGGTGCCTTCGAATTTGTCATTCCACAAAAAGAGAAAATTTACGTCTGATGTGAAGAAATTCTTTTAGGAAGAGCCTTACTTATTTTGTATCTGTGCTAATGGGATTATTCATTGTTGTGTACCTAAAGTTGATATGATCAATATGCTAGAGGCATATCATTCATTGCCTGTCGGTGGGCACCATAGTGGTATTTAGACTGCCAATACAATTTTGTAGTGTGGTTATTACTGGCCTACCACCCACCAAGATACTCATGATTTCGCCAAGTCTTTTGATCGTTGTCAACGAGAAGGAGAAATTTTAAGGAAGCAAGAACTACCAATGAATTTGATATTGGTGATTGAGTTGTTTGATGATTGGGGTCTTGACTTCATGGGTCCGTTTGTGAGTTTAAATTGGATGAAGTATATTCTTGTAGCGGTTGACTATGTATCTAAATGGCTAGAAGTAGTTGTGCTTTCAAACAATGAAGGAAAGAGTGTCACCGCATTCTTGAAAAAGGATATAGTCTCCAGATTCGGAACACCAAGAGCAACTATCAGTGATTGAGGTTCTCAATTTTGTAATAAGTTTTTCAAGGTGTTTCTTGAGAAGCATGATGTTTGTCACAGCATAGCAACCCCTTATCATCCGCAGTCTAGTGGGAAAGTTGAAGTGTCTAATAGAGAGATAAAGCAAATCCTTGTAAAGACTGTGGATGCCAACAAACCTGATTGGTCAAGAGGAATTGATGATGCTCTATGGGCTTACCACACTGCATTCAAAGCTCCCACAAGTCCACCTACCAATTTGTATATTTGAAGTCTTGTCATTTGCCTGTAGAGTTAGAGCACAAAGTGATGTGGGCACTCAAGAAGCTAAATTTGGATTGGGGCGCCGTATCAAATCAAAGGATATATGAGATGAATGAGCTCGATGAGTTTCTCCTAAAAGCATATGAAAGTCTAGCCTTGTACAAGGAGAAGATGAAGCAGTACCATGATCAAAAGATCGACAAGCACAAATTTTCTCCCGGTGATCTGGTGATATTATTTAAGTAAAGGTTTCACTTGTTTCCTAGCAAACTCAAGTCCAAGTGGATCGGTCCATTCAAGATAACTCAATTATTATCACATGGAGTAGTTGAACTTGAGCATAAGGAAGGAAGGAGGTTCAATATGAACTGTCAGCGGATAAATATTTACTTGGAGCAATCGAAGAGTATCAATGAGGTGATAGAGAGATAGGATCGTGGTAAAGTTTGAATAATCAAGGTGTTTGTGTTGTGCCGCGATGTTAAATCAAGCGTTACTTAGGAGTCAACCCAAGATATAAACTCAAGCAAACTATAGGAGTTTTCGTTCTTACATAGTTATGTTTTTCTAATTCATTTGTATTATAGATAGAATCACTAGTTTTTAGTCTTAGTGTTTGCTAGATGATGGTAGAATAGGGTCCCTGTCTAAAGTCTAGAAAATGTAAAAAGGAAGTCCTAATATCTGCTATGTGTGCAGGAACAAAATATTCATAATATTCGTTGGTGCACTAGTCTACGGTTCCCACAGACGGATTGTTGTTCAATTGACGGACCTTTGATGGAAACCGTAGTCCCAAGTATGTTTATTAAATTCACAAAATGTCAGGGAGAACCATGGAACACAACGACGGACCATCAACGGGGTTTTGTCCATCCTACTTAGGGTTACGGTCGACCAGACCCGGATCCCTTCTTTAAAACCTTTCATTTTTAAAAAAACACTTCCCATTTCCCTCTTCTAATCCCCAATAGTTACAACTCCAATATTACCCATCCCTACACATTCCGAACCACCCCATCTCACAAATTCAGTCCTATAATTTCTCCATTTCATCCTCTTCCACAATCTCTCACAGGTTCTCTCAAAATATCTTTCTTTTCTTTTCTTGTTCTTGCCCCCATTTTACTTCCAACAAAAGAGTGAAGGTCCGGGTTCTGTGTCAGTGCTTGAGTAGCAGAGGAATCATTGCAAAACACATGCACTAACTTTGTATAACTTGTAAGGTATGTGATTTAAAAAACTCTGAACTCTTTATTGTTTAATCTGAAATAACAAAGTTGAACTTGACCGTGGGTATAAATTGCATGTTTAACTCTGTAAAACTAGTTCTAATTTACCTTTGGAACAATGATATTGTGAGTGTGTTGATTACTTGAAGTGAAAATGGCATTTATATGTCTAGCTGGAGTTCTTGGCTTAAGGTTTCAATAACTTAATGTTTGTGCGAATTAAATGGTTGATTGAAGACCTAGGAATGATAGAATACCATGTAAATGTGTTGAATTACATGTTTTAGATATTGAATAGGGGCTTTTGAATTGTAGTTGATGTGTGCCTAATGAAAATTGATGTATAGATGGAATCACACTGATCGATGACCACAATCCACTGACCGTGCTTTTATGTCTGGTGTTCCATTGTTACATAACAGTGGCTCAAGTGGTGAACCACAGCATAGACTACAGTCCGTCGTTTGATCGATGGAGCGTTCTACACGACTGTAGTTCCAACTTTAGCGACTATAATTTGGCTTCATGACCTACGTAGGGGACTAACGGTCCGTCGTTCCGTCAACGGTCAGTAGGTACCTACTATAGGTCCCAGAAACAGCCACTGCCTAATTTTTTTTTCTAAGTCCAAAGTTTGCTCTAAAACTTTCTCTTGGTTCTTTTTGAGTTATTTGATTAATAACTAGTCTTCCACATGTTACATGCCTCCAAAACAACCACCCGTCTACTCGAGGAAAGGAAAGTCCAAGTCTATCGCACCATTCAGCCCACAACTCGATGAGTCCAATAGGAAAAATATGTCCTGGAGACACACAAAGGCTCCCTCGTTGTTCTTGTTACCACGAGGCACAGGTCTTGGTAGGTAATCTCATCGGATGAAGAGTTGAGAAACCCCCCCCCCTAGTCTGAGGGAGGGTCCCAGCCTACAGGAGAATCGCAATGCAGCTGCGAGTCACAATTCGGCTCTAGTTCTAGTAGCACACTAGCTTCAACTTTAGATGCCACTAGCATGGGTGAAGCTCATGACCCTCTCAGTGTTAGAGTTTAGCTGATACATATGTTATCGAGACAAATAAGTGGTACGTTGAAGGGTAGTTTCAAATCTACTTTGATGGGAAGGCACTAATGAACATCGAAAGGTTGCCTGTCCTATTACTAAGAAGCGTCGCATGTTCACTGGGAGCCTCCACAATGTTCCCACCATTTATGAGCTCTTCAAGTAGCACCGATGTGACTAAATGGAAGAAAACCCGGGTAGATATAACAAAGAGATGGTTACAGGGTTCTATGCTTCCTATGCAGCCACGGTGACTAATGTTTTGCCACCAAGAACCAAGCCTTTAGCTCAACCGCCTCTAATGTCTACTATAGTTAGGGATCTATCTATGGATATTAAGAGTATATAAAACACCATTTTATTCATGACCCGTCACATGCTCAGCCTATTAATACGACATAGTACGATTATCAGATTGGAATAGTACAGGACCAAGCTTTTTGGGACTCCAAGCAGAGGGAGTCTCTACTACGTTGGATACCCAGGCATATTCCTTAAGAGGTTGAAGGCACTGAGTGGGTGCAAAATGTGCAGTTGCCTATCGAAAAGGCAACTTTGAGTTTTGGGGCCAAATTTTGGTGGTCCATCGTCCGTCATAGGCTGTCCCCCACAAAGGCGGACAATGTTGTTACTTGGGACAGCGTGGTGATGTTTGTTGCACTACTAGCAGGGTTGGAGAGGGTTGGAGATTGACTTTGCCCGAATTAGCTTAGAATCGCTGGCTTTCCGGCGAACTACCCCCTTGCCCTTTTCCCTCTTGATCTTTATCCTGTGCAGAAAGGCTAGTTTTCCAATATGGCACTATGATAGGTTGATCAAGGTGACCAAGACAATTGATGATAGGTAGATCTAGGATAATACAAACCCAGTCGCTCCGCGGACGAGTGCACCAGTGCACTACCTCCATTGGGTGCCAATCATGTTAGAGATATTGAGCAGGTTGAGGTAAAGCATGTTGTTGATACTACTATGCCTACCCCTAAGGCAGAGGCATAAACTCCCCATTCTACCTCAACTAGTCTGACTGTGAGCTGTTCACAAGTTACTAACCCTTTGGGAGTCATATGAATACCTGTGGCCCGAGTTCAAAGACTAAAGACTGAAATGGCCATAGTGTTGCATCATATGAGACCATGGATGCAGAGGTCCATGGAGGATTCAGAGGCCAGCATAGAGAGGATGATGGATGGGAAGATCCAGGTGGTCCACAGGAGTTGGCTTGGCTCCAGTCTAAGGTTGATGCTCTTATTTCTCTTGCTGAGGCTGTCCTCGAACCCACACCTGAGGTACAGGAAAATGGCATGGTATTGAGTTTTTTATTTGGTGATGAGATATCGGTATTAGACCCTTCCCGTGGGGCTTTGAAGTATACTCACTTTCCTGACCACACTACTGATGTTGATCAGGCCTGATGTCGAAGGAAGAAAGATTAGTAGCAATTGGAGGCAGCCCAAAGACAATATCTATTCGAGGAGGAGCTGCGGCAGTGGAGAGCCTCGTGAGGTAGGTGTTAGTCCATATGGTTCAAGGGGAACTACTGATGGTGCTCCTACTATTATTGAGGATATAATTGAGGGCGTCCCTCGTGATGATACAATGGGTTCTGGTAAATCCGACCCACCCACTTCTTGATGGTCTTCGACACTTATGCGCCATAAGTTTGCTTCACCCTTTATTTTTCATTTTGTGCATTGAGGGCAATTGCACCATTATTTTGTGGGGGTAGGGTAAATGGGTTGTGAGTGGTAGGGTAAAGTTTGAATAACCTAACTCATAACTTTCCCTTGGGGTTTTCTTGCTTGTGGTGTTTTTCCCCAAGGGACTGCTTTACATTTATGTTCAACCAACATGTTTAGGATTGTATAAGTGTAGAAGTAGACTAGAAGAATGAAAACATGATGGCAAAGAGCATGCAAATTGATACCTTTAGAAAAAAATTGAAAATTGTGCTATATTTGTAGGCTTAATGAGTTGAACATTTTGGATCTTCATATGACATGGTAGGAACAAATATGATACCATGACCTAAGCTAGAACTTGAACTAGATGCTTCAATGATTCAATAATGGAATGATGAGCAATGTGTGTGTGAGGTTATTTTGCATATTCATACAGTAAGGGTCAATATAGAACTTGCCGCATTAGTCATGTTAAGATAATCTAGGCTAGAAGCTGGGAAATGGTCATAGGCCTTTGTTGATGATAAGTCCCCTTAAGCCTAAAATATACCAACCAAAAAAACAAAAAAAATGCTCCCTAAGGTCCAAATGTTTAAGCCTTATGAATACCATTTCTTTCAATACACATAACTCACCTTCCCTAATGTAACACCTCAATACTTAGCTCAGATAAAACAACAGAAAATTGGTGAACCACAGAGCACTTTTCGAGTCGTCGTCCACTACACAAACCTTGGGAAGGCTCATAGAGATGAGATAGAGCCACAAGAGATCAAGACTTAGACCACGGAGCCCACCATGGGACTTGGTCTTGATGACAAGCAGTGGTGAGGCTTGTGGAGCTGAGCTATTATGCCCTAGCCCAAGTGAAGGACCACGATGACCTTCACGGCTCGGGATCCTTCACACGGTCCGTGAAGTGGACCGTAGAGGGGGGGTGCCTGAAACAGTAGCTACTGACCAGCTGACAACAACCCAGTTGACGGGCTGTGGTCCCTCAAACAGTCCATCATAGGGCCCTTGGAAAGCCTCACCATATTTTAAGTTAGGGGTCGTTTGGTCTTTTCCCCTATGTGTTGGACACCTAAACTACGTCATTTAACCTCTAAATTACGTAGTTTTGGTCAGTTCTAGCCTAGTAATTTAATAAGAATCTTCCCTCATCAATCGTTCACCAATATTTATCTATCTTAGAACAAACCAGAGGGAAAAAAAGTCATGCAGCCCTTTAAGAATACGTAACAAGGTTTGTACAGTTCCAGCCCCAAAATCGAATGATTTCTCCATAGATTTCATCACCAGGTCTGTGGGATTTCACTAGCGGATTCCTTCCTTCCACTAGGTCTTTCGAATTTAGTCATAATCTTGATTCCCTATGAATTATTTAGATCTAGGTTTTCTAGATTTTTAGATTAATTGTTGTGATTTAGTAGTTATGGTATTCTTAATAATATTATCATTTGTTTGTGACATTGTGCTCAGTTCCTTCCATGAAACTCAGAATCCAAATTGTGTAGATTCATTTAGTTCATGAATAACACTATATAGGTCAGATAAAAAAATATACACAATGTTCCAGATGCAGATTATGAGTACAGATGCAGCTATTTGGTACACTTAGTGAAAAGAAAATAGGGGTACAGATGCAGCTTATGTGACTTGGGAATGCTTTACTGGACAAGTTCTTCCCGAGAGAGTTGTGAGAGCCTAAAGCTCAAGAAGTCATGAATTTGAAGCAGGGTACAATGTTTGTCCAAGAGTAAGGATTCAAGTTCACCCAATTCTCTAGGTAAGCTCCACATATGGTTGCAATTGCGAAGGCACAAATGACTAAGTTTCTGTATAGAGTATCCGACTTAGTGAATACATAGTGCAGGAATGCTATGTTTTTAGAGAAGATGAATATCTCTAGGCTCATGACACATGCTTAGAAGGTTGAGGTAGATAAGCTTAGGAAAATCGCTAAGGACAACAAAAAGGCTAGGACAGGTAAGTATGAGTACTCTCAATAGAAACTTGGGTTATGGAAATAGCTCGATGTTTCAGCAAAAAACTTCAGCCCTAACACCTTCGACAACTAGTACTCTATCCCCCAGGTTTAGACAGGATCAGAAGGGTAGAGTGTCAGGATCAAAGTCTCATGGGAGTACTTCAGGTAGCAGGACATTCCCAACTTGTCCAAAGTGTTGTAAGAACCATCCAACCGAGTGTTTTTCACAGAAATAATGGTGCTTTGGATGTGGTTAGTCTGGCCATAGGTTGAGGGATTGCCCTTCTCCCAAATAGGGGAAAGGAGGTAACAACAGTAGGTCTCAGTCCATAACTTTATAAGCACCAGCAGGTCGCCAAACTCAGCAGGGTGCTTTATTTGGTACAGGTGGCAGTCAACGCTAGAATAGATTGTATGCTCTTTAGGCTCGCCAAGATTGGGAAGATTCTCCTGATGTGGTCACTGGTAAGTTATAAGTATTTCACTTAGATGTATATTCTTTGTTAGATCCAGGGGCTACTCTTTTCTTTGTAACTCCTTTTATAGTGGTAAACATCGGTGTTAGTCTAGAAACTCTTTTAGAACCCTTCTCAGTATCTACTCCAATTGGTGACCCAGTTAAAGGTAGATGGGTATATAGAAATTATCATGTCATAGTCTTCCAGAATGTCTCCTTCAGCAGATCTTGTAGAGTTAGCAATGGTAGACTTCGATATCATTTTAGGCATAGATTGGTTACATTTCTGTTATGCCTCAGTTGACTGTAGAGCTAGGATCGTTTGGTTTTAATTTCCAAACGAATTAGTCTTAGTTTCGAATAGTAGTAAATCAGTGCCTGTAGGTCAATTTATTTTTTACCTTAAACCTAGAAAGATGATTTCCAATGGGTATATCTGTTACGCCCCGAGCTACCCCCGAGATGCGGACACGGGACCTAGGACCACAAGTGATCCCAAGCTAACCCTGCTGGCATGATCATGAGCATACTAAAGAAAATAAACAGGTGCGGAAGCTAAATCATAAATAAATCTGAAAAGATGGGAATACCCATATACTATAACTGAATATTTGAAATCTGAGAGTTTAATACAAAAGAAATATCAAACTCAAAATACTAAGTTGAATCTAACTATGTCTGAAATAAGCCTCTAAACTGACTAGAAATGTTGGGACATACCCAACTAGATCTAGCAAAACTGAAATTTAAGACTAAAAATACTGAAAAGAAACTCATGACTATTGTCCTCGGAGAATGAGGACTCACCACTGATTCTGCTGAACTGGAGATCAGGAACTGATCTAAATGTGATATGGATGCTGAGAACCTGAACCTACATCACGAGAAGATGTAGCGCACGTATGCGTCAGTACTTGAAAGGTACTGAGCATGCAGGATAGAGTAAAGCTAAAATATCACATAACTGAGCAAAACATACAAAGAAATGATATAATCTGAACATGATATAGATGCTGAAAATACTGAATACTGAGCTAACTAAATGCAATGACCAATTTATAACATGCTGAGACTGAATACTAAATATACTGATAAATGGTCAATGCAATAGAGTCTGACTGAACTGTGGGAGCTACTAATAATCGACATAAAACCACATGAGCTAAATGTTAAGTCCGATGTATACGCCCCATCGAGAGGACCCAGTATACCCTGCCAGAGGTATAAAGGCATGCTGGCGTGATCAGTAAACTGATATTGCCCACAGATGGGACTTACACCTACGTGGCTCGTAGTTCTGGGACTATATGGGTACCCTGAACCCTAGTCCAACTCGATATTATGCTACTCCCAATTAATTAAGTGGTTAACTGGTTATGATTGAATTTCTGTAAATACTGGATAGCTCAAAACTGAACATGCAAACTAAGAATGCAATAATTAATCTGATAATGATGCATTCATAAACTGAGGCATGTAAAACTGAATACTGAAATATCTGACCTAGCATGTGTAATTCAAGAACTGATGAAATACGTAGCTAGGGTTCTGAAATTCATGCGATAAACTGAGCAATAACATGATAATCTGATTTGGAACATTTAAATAACTAATTCATGATAATCTGTTGTAATTCTAGAAACCCTAGGTCTGTTCATAATCATGGAATCAAGAATCTGACTGAATTCTAGGGACCTAATGGGCGAAAGGAACCCACTAGTGAAATCCCACATACCTGGTGATGAATTCCACGGAGAAATCTTTTGATTTCGAGGCTGGAACTGAAGGAACCTTGCTGCATTCTTGAACTAGGGTTCTTGACCTCTTTTCTCCTTTCTTGCTTCTAATTTTCTAAGTTTGATTAATGATTTTGACTAAGGTAAGTTCTAGTTATGTTTCTAGGATTAAACTGATTAAAACCTCATGATTTAGGGTCTAAACGAAGTATCTTAGGGGTTAAACGAAATAGGAAAAGACCAAAAGACCCCTAAATTAGCTATTGTCGGAGTGACCTATGGATTGGACCTATGGGCCGTAGGTCAATCATGATATCAAAACCATCACCTACCCTGACTCTAAGCTTGAATCCCCTAAGGCACTTGAATCTTCCCTTTCCGGATTCTTCCCGTTTTTTCGTAGTCCAAAAATAAACAATATAACGTGAGGATCAATAAACAAGGCTCAATTACCCGGATCATAATCAATAATATCAATCCTAGGCCAAACCCTTGATCCCTATACCCATATTAGGGCTTTTCCCACCATAATTCCCATATCAAAACCCTCTCCAATCGATAATTACCTAAGAACCTAAGTTATACGCATCGAAACATGTATTCGGGGAGTAAAAACCTTACCTTTAGCATCAAGAATGGTGGAAAATCGTCAAGAAAACACATGGGTGGTTCTTTAGCTCTCAAAGTCAAAAAGTACAGAATAAAACAATTTTGGGGTTTATTTCTAACTTAAATTGCAATTGTCCCTCCACAGTGGTCTTTACCCCGCTACAGCGGCCCCGCCCTGGTGGAAATAATCCCACCACAACGGCTTGCACGGATACAGTGTGCGAAATTATGAATTCCAAACACCCATTTCACAATACACCTTCATCCCCTGACACTCAAAAAATAGTCGTTCCTGCTACGATCAATTTTGGGAATTCTACTCACACAAATTCAATTTCGTAAAGTCGTATTGTTTTCTTAACGTCTTAGCTATATATACTTATATGATCAATTTCATAATTAGATCTCCCAATTGCTACCATATTTCCCTAGACCTTACTTACTTAGATTTCATCGAAATCGGGACTAGGCTAGGAAATCCCAAGTTACTACAAAAAGTTTTTTCGGTCCGATTCTTTCCCCATTGGCTTTTCCCTAACGACGAAATTAGGTTGTTACAGTAGATACCAATTTACCCATCACTCATCCTCGAGTGATCAACTAGGAAAGACTAGCTAAAGTAAGGGTAGAGTAGTATCTGAATCACCGAATTACTGGGGATACTTGTCTCGAATGTCCTTCTCGGTTCCTAAGTAGCTTCCTCAACATGACGATGCTTCCATTGCACTTTCACGGAGTTTATCTCCTTGGTCCTCAGACCAACCAATTGATCAATACCTACACATCCTCCTATACAATGCTTCAATGAAGTAGTCTCAATACTCGAATTATAATTACTGATGTATATAAAATTAACCAACAACAAAAGTGATTTAAACTAACCACCAAAGTTGATCGTACACATATATGCAACATGTTATTAATGACTATGACACAAACATCAAGACGAATCCTTTCTAACATAACCATGATAAAATCCTAACTCAATACTTTCTACAATTAGAGGTGAACCTGAACCAACCAACACACACTTATAATATCCAACAATCATAGTTCTTATCACATCTCCATCTCACAACATAAATTTTCATGAGCTTAAGTTACAAAATTTCACTCTTTAGACATCAGATACTCATCAAGGGACATGTCCAAGCATACAAATCCTCTAAAAATACTATCAAAATGCTAGATTTAGTAAATGTGGATTACCTCTTAAGAACAGTAGAATTTGAACCAATGATCGCCACGTTCAACCACACATAATCAATACATGACCTCGATGACTAGTTGAATACTAAGATTGTCGGACAACTATAGATCTGCATGGTAGCTATTCTATAAACTCTCATAATCAATGTGGTACACGTAAAACCACTGAAATACTTAAAAAACTCAAAGACAACACCACATAAGTCATCTGGAATAACAACGTCTTCCCAAATCATCCCACTAAACCAAGAGAACATTGCAAGATTGGTACCTCTGATCCACCACTAGGGATCCATCCACAAAAGTGAAAACACACGTGAGCATATCTAGCGACTAATACTCACAACCGTATACAAAATGAAATAGATGATCACAAGAATTTTACGGAAAACACTAAAGGTTTTCCTTTGAAGATTCGATACCAACTATTTCCATTCACTTGGCTCCACATACTCTTCACATCCTTCCACTGAAGCCCACACTCTCAATACTAACAATCGGCATGAACATTACGACCATTTACCTTACTATAAACCAACATTTTTAAATGGAAACCCCTCTTGGGTACTTAACAATCAACAATAATAACTTTACGACTCAACCCAGATATAAGTCCTTTCAAATGCTCAATACTTGATACAATTGATCATTTCTCACCCTGCCAACTCATACTTTGACAACATAGCTCACCACGAATGTAGACATACAATGAAAAATTTGAATTGTAAATTAAATCGTGTAACATAATCCCCTTATCTATCAATATTAGCTTGTACCTTGAAGATTTTTATGAATTCATGGATCTTCGCCTATCATTGATTGCATCTCTATCGATCTTACAGTATCCTTCGCTAAAAATTCAATCATACTCATTACTAAACTCAAAACAAAAACAAAACACTTAATATCACACTCGAGCTAATGTATGTACACTCATTTCTTAGGTCCTTTCCAATAGTTTTTGAACCAGTCTTACGGACTTATGACACTATTGCCATAACCACAACAAAATGAATGAAATCACGCGTCTTTGAACCCAACTATCTACCCGTCTGAAGATATCTCTTCAGCATTTGCAATAAAATAAAATATTCTTGCTCTCGCCACTCTTGCAAGGCTATACTACATCCCACTAGTTTTATTCATTACTACTCTAGGTCTTTAAAATTCTATTCGGGTGGTGTCCCACCATCTCTTAAAAGTTTCCATACAACCACATTACTCACAAAATATTAGAAAACCATGACCTTGGATACTCGCAAGTCATAATTACTATACAAAATTCGCTTAACCAACAACTTATTATATCGTTTAATTTCATTACAATCCATCACAAACTCTTATTACCATCACGCTCTGTCAGCCCTGACTATCACTACAACACTAAACTTTCATCAACACGACACCTCAAACTCAAGTATACTTATCTAATTCAAAGGACTAACCTAATTTTTATACTCACTTTCCTACTAAATTCTTAAATTTTCTTCCACCAAGTATACTTAATGGGATTTTCTTTATTCATAAACTTGTCATTCCGGTATTAATCCACTCCCTTATGGCTTAAAATAAAATCACAAGTCCTCATACTACCATCCTTCTTCTTAATAAACAAGACAGGAATGCCCCACAGGGACGCTCTCTCGATTCTGACACCACAAGAATAGACTCAATAGATAGGGATTAGACCTCAACATCTCGAATATGGGCAAATTATCCCAAACAATCCTACCCCACTAGTTTCCTACCCCGCGTGAAAGATATTACCTTAGCTGATTTAGGCTTGTACCTCCTTCTCACTGTAACCTTTCCCTACCTGGAATCTCTAGAGTTACCGACTTAGCATTACCATTAAGCACAGCATAGCAGGGGCACAACTAAGTCATGCCTAAGATTATATCAAGTCATTCATATCAAGCATGACCAAATCAACCCAAATCTGAAAATTTATAAACACGACAGGACAATACTATATACATGGGTAAATATGATTGGCTATTCAACTAGGGTAGAAACATGGATGGGGGCATCAAGTATATCACAAATCATATAAAATTTTGAGGCAAATCACACGGACACATAAGAATAAGTATAACATGGATCAAGCAACGCATTAGCCATCCGATCTGAAACAATAATAGTACTTGTGATCATTGCATCAGACCCTCATCCTTAGCTTAAAAATGAGCCTTGTCGTCTTGACGGGAAACCTCATTGCCTGGCTAAAATGCTCCTCTAACTACATCACAAATTTCCCCGGCCTCCACGGCCTTGCTAATCTCCTCCTCATATGTCCAAGTTCTCCACAATTGTAACACACTTAATAACTTAACCAAGTAAACATTAATGCTATTGGAGTAGTGGTATCCTGACCTTCCTTGATATACAATCAATCCATGAAATCATAGTATAGCTTCTAACCTCAATTGACATAACTTAATTCTATCATTCGCTAAACGACCCATACATGTTATGGCAACAATACTAAATGCACTTTCCCAAATAATGGTGTTCAATATCTAATCATCCCTTACCAAAATTTCTTGAATGTTATCACCTTAACCTTCAATTTGCAAATCTGACCTGAATCCCTTCATAAGCGACGATAGTAGCTAGCGATGCCCACAAAACTCTTATTTTAGTCACAAGACAAAGTCGGGCCCAGTTCCTGGCTGCTTCAATACTTTGGGGATTTACAATTACCCCTTCCTTTGAAACTACATGCTCGAAAAAGGCAACCAGGGTCAACCAAAATTCACACATAGAAAATTTTGCACAACCCTTTTTTTTGTAAGTACATGGATACTAGTTTTTCTGCTATTTTTGACAGCATTTGATTTATTACAAGGTTTTATAGTCTATCCTCGAGTGCTGAATACTAATTGGATTGCAAGGGTTAGTTCAGATTATATTCGGGTTCTACGAGGAGACCTGGGAAAAATAGATGAGACAGGGCTGAGGTTCGATCTCGCCTTGTCCCGCTCTAGCGAGGAATTCCAGCTATGGCGGTCTCACGCTGGAGGAAAAATCCCACCCCATCGGCTTAGACGAAAATAGTACCCAACAATAAATTTTTCTGGGGTTTTTCTCTTTTCTAAATCTCCCAACGATTTCAGCTTTACTGAGCAATTTAGGATAATCCTTCGAACTAGGATAATCATTGTCTACGCCGAATCAATCCAAATTATTCTCATTAATTCAACACCATAATCCACACATCCCTTGGATACACCCAAACACTAACATGGTTATTACTCAAGCGCAAGACACGTCTAGATCTTTTTAATGAATCACCTTGTACATTATCTCGACCCTTGCATCGAACTTAGTCATGACATTCTTTTCACCAGAAGTTTCATGATACTCAGTAGTTACAACTTGCATAGTTTTAATCAATTCTACCAGCATATTGCAAATATCATAATTCAGACTCACACTTATTGTGCACATGATCATAAATCACATCCAAGCAAATACAATTTCCACATTCACAGTTAACTCAGGTAACAAGGAACATGCATTCACAGTTCTCAAGTTACAATACACAGATAAGCCCGATTTCTAAATTAGTTTGTTTCATAGATGACCATTATCGATATCCTAGTACAAGAGCAAAAAAAAAAGTAAACTAATGCACCCTGCAACTAGTCAAAAGATCATTTATCAAAGGCAATAGATACTTGTTTCGAATGGTTACCCGATTCAACTGTTGATAGTCTATACACATCCTATATTGCTAATGATTGTGTTACCACTTTTGTTTCTCTAGTTCGGACCATAGAGTGAAGGAGGAAGGATACTAATTTGTATCACCTAGATACCAATTGGATTCAAGTCATAGCACGAAGGAGTAGAAAGAAGTGAGATTTTACTAAAGTCCTAAACCTCTCGAAGAAAAGTACAGACGTCTTCGTACCATTCCGCAAGACTCTACTAGACTCATTTTGGAACAATTAGATCAACAAACCTAGGGCTCTGATACCAACTTTGTCATGACCCAGACCGTCATGATTGACACCCATACTAACCCTTGATGGGAGAACCATTACTACAACCCAAATCTGACAACTTAACCAAATACCATGTATTTAAAGATATGGAAGCAGTTTTAAATGACAATAAAAATAGAGTCCCATAAACCCCAAAGGTTTAAACAATTAACTAACCAAACTAATGTGGAAATTCAACCCGTAGAACCTAAAAGTCATTGTACCAAAACTCTACTAATGACAAGTCTAACATCAAGGGGTACAACCTCTTGGTTGAATATTAAATGTCTTCACTTGATATGTTCTTCAATTATATGTTTACTGAGTCATATAATCTCCTAAGTATTACACGTTCATGTAACATTTGTTTCCCATGTCCTTTTTATTATCGTAAGTCCATACTCATATCTCTTCTACTACTGGTCCATAGTTCCAAATCTCAACAATGATTATGACCACCAAAACAACAATCTCAAAAGAGTTATGATCATCAAAAGAATAATCTCAAAAGAGTTGTGCACATCAAAACAACAATCTCAAAGATTAAAGAATCTAAGTGAAGCAATTTGTATAATTATGGGTGGCAGCCCAAGGGAAAATGCCTAGCATGGGTCAATCCCAATTCGTATAGAAGGGTGGAAACTCAGGAGTGAAAGCCTAGCATGGATTGCCCAATTGGTATAGAAGGGTGGCAGCTTAGGGGCGAAAGCCTAGCATGGGCCGATCCCAATTTGTGGAATTATGAGGACAACATCCCAGGGGCTTAAATGACTAGCATGGGTCATCCTCTTCTACCACTGATCAGCTGGTCATTTATATCATATATCTTATAAATATTATAATGCACAGAAAAGTAAAGAATAGAATCTAACATACATGATTCCACAAGTATAAGCAGAGGTGGTCTCTCATCTTTATATATTGGTATTTGATTTCACTTGAGCTCTCTTTTTACATATGGTTGTATTATGCCTTACATATTTAGTACATTCTTTCGTACAAACATCCCTTTTTGGTGATGGTTCATTTCAAGTTACAGGTAGAGGTACTCAACTATTAGATACTCAACGATTGTTGGTGAGCTCTAGGTTGATTTGGGGCATTGCCGAGTCTTTACTATGCGTATTTTCATAGTGGTGTAGTCACGGATTCCAGTAAAAGCTTTATAGACATTGCAAAGATATCATTTGTATTCATAGTTTTACTTGTACATGTATCGGTTGAGCTAGTCAACATATGTTGTATATGAAGCTTCTCTTCAGTAAATCTATCTGCATAGTAGTTCTTTCTCATCATAGGTCACTTGTAAATCATGTTTTCATATGGTACTTGTCTGCCTCACCTAGGGTTGGGATGTGAGAAAAGTGGTATCAGAGTGGTTCATCCTAGGGAGTCTACAAAGTCATGTCTAGTGAAACCTTACTTATAAATGTGTTGCACACCACATTTATAATTAAGGGGGCTTCTTGGACATTTAGGAAATATTACCTTCCTTCATAATCTAGATCGTGCAATAGAGCGAAGTTAAGAAGTCAATTTCCACTTGTACCTGATCATGCTATTCATATTATGATTATGATGGTTAAGTTTAACGGTAGCTAAAATTTCAACATGCAACCTACAGAAAAGGATCTGAAGTTATCAAAATTTAGACTAGATTGAGCTCATTTTATTTGACCGTCCCACTTCACTAGGTATGTAAAGACATTTATGTTATTTGCATTTTAAGTTGCATTTGTAACATTTGTATCACGTTGGTTCAAATGAGAAAGAAATAGTATTGTTATCCATTTGCGTAAAAAATGATGGGTTACGTTGGTTCAAATGAGAAAGAAATAGTATTGTTATCCATTTGCATGACATATCACCATCTCCAAATCCCTACACTTTAGTAAAAAATGATGGGTTACTTAGTTACATAGGCAAAGTGCATAATCATATGAGTTGTAGCATTTACAAGCACATCTTCCATTTCCTAAGGATTCTATAAATGGGCATTTTATCAAACACATGATGGGCTATTGTTCATGTAAATGAAATCATGGAGGATGTAATATAAATCCAAACTACATTGAGTTCTCATATTTCCATTTCATGATAATATGCAAAATATTTATAGATCACATATCTATTCCATATAGCTTCATATTTAAAGGACACAATATAATAACATTCACCTAATGCCCTTCATGGCCTCAATTCACAACAATACAACAAATAACCACCTCCACCAAAGGTGGATCAAATGACTAATAACAATATTATTAATACTAAGAGATCAAGCCATCTCACCATCCTTTTCAAAGGCCATAAGCCACAATACTCAATTCCATGCCAATATACAATATTTATCAAGTTTGATCAACTTACCCTCTTTCCATGGCTATCTTCATCATCCTCATCTTCCAACAATTTAACAATACAATAACAATGATAATAACAACAATCAACTATACAAGCTAAGCTAAACAATATCCAATAACCAACATAAAGTCTAAATCCCAATTTATGACCATTCAAGGCTACTACCTCACATTATACCATTCAATAACAATTTCTAGCAACTCAACATAGCTAAGATCATATAAGAACAACCCACATCAACCACTCAATAATCCTACATCAATTACTCAAAATCATTAAACTCACTTTAGGCTAAATTTAAAGAATTTGAGAAGACATGGGTTCACAAATATTTCTTTCTTAAAACCATAAATAATCATTAATAACCACATGAAACATCATTTGAAATTATTTAATGCAAGAACCCATGCTTAGAATTCGAAATAGGATTTTTGTGTATTTGAAAACCTTGAAAACCTTTTGATTGGGCTCCTTGAAAGAAAGAATAATCAAGGATAAAGGATCCCCATACCTTTATCTTCAAGAACCAAACGAAATTGGTGAAGAAATCAATAGCCACCATCCACCCTAGCTCCATCTTTCACCTTGAGTTTCCTTGGGGTTTTGAGAGAGTTTTTGAGAGAGGGAAATGTTTTTAGGGATGGGAATGAATTAATGGTATCTAGGAAATAATATATACCCTTTGTAAATGACATTACACATATACTCAAAAATTGATGTTGTTAAATTGGCCACCAAATAATTTGTGTGCTAGGAGATATGACCCTCCAAAGTAGACCCTCGAAAAAGGCTTTCTTTTAAAATTTGGGTTAGTTATTTCCCACTCAATTTGACCCCTGAATAAGAAGGCAATGGCACATAGGTGTTTCCGAAGCACATTTTCGATTTTTGGGGTGAATGTATCATAGAATTTTGACAATAGTGTTACTAGAGAAACCCTTAATTAGTTGACAAGGCCTAAATTCTCACCATATATCATCTCGAATATGTTAATAGTTGGAAAAATATGCTATGTTCCAACTACCCCAAATAAGTACTAATAACATGCGTATTCTTTTTAAGGTTATAAAACTTAGGGATAAGTGTGCCAACTACTGCAAATGATATATGTATGGTAGTTCCTATTATGATCTATGTGTTGGCTATAGAGGATTAGTATGTGACTAAAGGGTAAGGTCAACAAAAGGAAAATTGATTGGTTAGACCTAAGTTGTGATTAGTCGGTTGTACATAGTGAGATTAGAGTACATGAAGCTACTAGTTTTGATTAAAAGGTACTTGTTAGATAGGCAGCGTGTGAGAATTAAGGTTGAATGACATGGGCCAAATATGTATGTAGAGCTTCTGGTTAGAAATAGATGTGATATGTCAAACTCCCTAAACATAGGAGTAGGGGTGATATGAGGATGCTATAGAGGAGTGAGATAGGTAGTTATGAAAGAGTGATGTCTAAGTGTATGACACAAGAAAATGGTATCAACTCTTCAACCTTAACGAGTTATAATGGCGCACCTGGGAGCAACTTTGTAAACCTATGTTAAATAGAGAAGTAAATTTAGTATTTATTCAAGTCTTGATAACAACAAAGAAAAGGAGGTGAATAGAGAGGTTACCTAAATAGAAGATACATGGGCCTAGTTCATCCACATCATTAGTACAAAAGAGAAGTAGAGCATTATACACATGTATAGACTTCCATCAAATTGAATAGAGCTAATACAGGGTTCATTTAATAAATGTCTGTAGTAATTCATCAGTCATAGTCCAGTTAAGGGAGAGAAAAAATTAATCATATGTTAGTTGTTCTTATTTGCTATCTTGCATGGGAAAAGAGTTGGGGATCCCTCACTTGTTATAAAAAAAAAAGAGAAAATCTATTAGTATGGCCAAACCTATCTTGTTAAGCCCAAAGAGGCTAAATCTAAGATGTTATGAATCATGGTATGACTTTATAGGTACATGACATTTAGTTGTTATTAGAGTTCATGTTTTATGGTGCGTTCGAGCTTCACTATTTGTTTTCTATTTCGACCTTCAAAGGGCACCAGGAATTGAACGTGATATAACACAAGCTAGTAATGAAGCCAAAGTTGGCCTCGGCCTCCTAGTCTAAAAGATGAACTATTGACTGTAGTATTGATATTGACCTAGATGGAAGCCAAGTCCCAATAGCAAAACACCTATAAGAATTCTTAGGATATTGAAGAGAGTAGATGGTGAAATCAATTATATGTGCTTTGAGGTGAGTAAGGAATATGAGCAGAACTATCCCACCCATGACTTAATGCTTAAGATAGTGTGTTTTCCCTTATTATGGTAGAGTGGTTCTATATGATATCTCCTAGTTTCCAAAGATGGTTTGTTATATAATTATACTTGCTGCATGTTTTACAACTTATCTATTTGTATGTTATTTTCCCTTGGTGGATTACCTTCTCAAAGGTTACCTAATGTCATAGAATGCTTGCATGTAAGTGTTATCCGCTTTGGAGCACCCTTGTTTATTGCTATATGTTTTTGTAGGACCTTTTCCCCATTTACTACATTGCTTATAGTTCATTCGCTCACACGCTACCCTATGAACTATATGTGCATGTACACCATATATTTCTATAGCTTAATGCTCACATATTATGCACTCCCTTTTGTGCTATGTCATACCCAATGTAACTTAGTTATTTCTATACTATCCCCCTCTGTGTTTATTGACTTGAGTTTTGAACACTTTGGGAAAACATTTCCTTGTATCATTATGTAGTGATGATTTTGACTAGAAAAGGTTGGGCATTTATATAAATTTTATCACAATCATAGATAAGTAACCTAGCATAATGCCTTATCCAAAGGTGTAGCATAAAACTTTATAGTTTCTATTAACAGCTATGCGTTCTTATAAGATTCACCTTCGATTAACATCATAAGATAAAAGAGAAGGGAAAGTAGAGCCCCGATAGATTCAACCTATGATTTTATGTGTCAGTTCCATATAAAAAAATTGGGAGAAACTATAGTAATTCTTGATTGTTAAGGCCCGGAAGCTAAGAACAAAAGGTTTCCATTTATGTATTGTGGAAGGACTTGAATATAACATAAGATACTTGGGAATAGAAGATGGTAGAGATCCTAAATACCCTTCCTCATTCTAAACATTAACATAAGGATCTGAGATCATGTGGTCCCCTTATATGATCATAAGTCCTACTAGCATTTGTTCATTTGATATGTCATTTGCATGTCTTGTGTTTGGGAATATTAAATTCCTTATTTGTATGAGTTCTACTTGTGTATCCTCAGTGAATTACATGGTCAAGAAAGGGGTTTGATTTGTCATATTCTTATTTCATGAACCATATCTATGGAGACGTCATGCAAGACTTGTCTATACTTGTTTTAGGTTAGTCTATCTATTTTGGATACTCCTATTTACAAAGGAAACTGCAAATCTCTAAATGAAATTCCTAGGTTAACAAAAGAATCAACTTAGCCTATCATTCGAGGACGAATGATCATAAGGGCGGAAGATGTAACACCATGTATTCTACATGTATTAGTTCTATTTATATGATGCTTATAAATTTCCTTGTGGTATAGTTATAGACTAGGTTTCCTATGCGACTAGTAACAATAGCATAGGTTTAAAGTGAACTGTATGTACATTTTGATGCGACCCGATTAAGTTGACGTCGATGGAAGTATTTAAAGGTGAGATCATAAGCTGGTATTTCAGTCTACATTTTAAAGTGACATAGTGTATATAAGTTTTAAGTTAAGTTAAAACTATTAAGGTCTAGAAATGGAATAAAATATTGAGGTGCTTGCTTGACTTAACTAAGTTAGTAGGTGACAAGTAGGTGCATCACCTACTTTGACTTATTGACCAGCCCGAAGGACCAAGTAGTTGCATCCACCTACTAAGGCTTTTTTTACCATGTTATTAGGCTAGGTACACTACACCTACTTGCATTAATCTGGCCAAAGTTGAATAGAAGAATATGGAGAAAATGGACAGCCAAGGTCCAATCTTTCCATGCCCACAAGAAATAATTTGAATCGAAAAGTAGGTACATCCCCTACTTAAATGTGTGGCCTAAATTAAAGACACATGTTGGCTATAAATGAAGTACAAGAAAAGTGGCAAAAGAGAACCTATTAAGGCCAAAAATCTGATACAAATATCTCATTTTCCTCTTATCCAAATTTTAACCTCTCAAGTTCATATATTTCTCTCTCTCAAGATGAAACAGGCACCCAATATTCCCACTAAGGGTTCTAACTATTATTCATCTTCTTTCTTCCAAAGCAGCCACAAGATCACCTTCTCTTCTATATTGTTTCAAGTAACTTGGACAGTTCTTCAAGGGGAGTGAACTAGACACAGCTATATGTGTTGGCAGCCAAGGTTCTGCCACTCTCTTCCAAAGATTAAGAGAAGGTTGCAAAAACAGTCATTTAAGGAGAATAACGGATTTAGATAGCCAAGGTAAGGGCACTGCTACAACCTATAATTATCAGTTTATTTGAGAATTCTAGACTTACTTGTTTATTGCAACTCGTGGGATGGTGATTGAAAACCATAAATTCAAGTCTTTTGATTATTTTTGTGTGTTAAGGACTACTATTGTATTAATTTGTTTACGGGAAGTGATGGATGTACTTAGAGAATGATTGTGGAAAGCTGTAGGGGGCAAATTTATAAGCTATAGTGATGCACCATTGAATTAAAGTTTTGGTAAGCTCACTTCCCGCTCCATGGGAAGGTTTTTTCGTGTAAATAACTATAACAGACATAATTTGTGAAAGAAAACAATCAATTAGAAAGATTGTTGGCTAACTGCCTAGCTACTGTTTTGATGAGTTGAAATATCCCAAGTTGGTTGGTAAGCTGCTAATATTAGCCTTAATGATTGGTTGTTCTGGATAAATACTATGACGTTAAAGGGCAGGTTGACACTTCGTAAGCTATAGGAATTGCGAATTGAGGTATGTAAGGCTATTCGATTTCCTATTTCTTTGGCATGAATCTAACACTTGTTTTACAAAGTAAGCTTTCTAAGTGCCCTTGGTAGTAACTGATCCATAGTTGCACTTTCTACACCTTAGAGCATCAAAGTGAGTACTCTAATATCAGTTTATTACTAAATGTACATGCTTACTCTGCCAAGTATTAGCATGTAGGGTTTAAACTTCTTTCATCGTCAAAGTAACCTTGGCACGTATTCCCCTTATACAAATCAAAATCATCCTAGATTACACATGGTACATATATTTATATGTTTGATATACGATTTACCCGTATCTTTCCAACTTGCTTCAATTGTCTATTCCTTCATGTATGTCATCTTTTCGGATGTTCATATCTTCCCTTTATTGGTTATTACTCCCATTGTGTTAGACTATAATGTTACATCATTGCTCTATTGTACATTTATATGTACTTACTTGGAATATGTATCCGTCCTTAAGTTGAAACTGCCCCAGTTCTCCCTTGGTTCCACGTTCATGTATACGTTGTATTTGACATTAGTTAGTGTTTATTTGGCTATCATATAGTTCAAATCTCTTGGATGAATGTTAAATGTCTTCACTGGATATGTGCTTCAATTTGAGATGTCAAAATGCTTACTGAGTCATATAAGCTCCTAAGTATTACACGTTCATGTCATATTTGTTTCCCATGTCATTGTTACCAAGTTTGTCACGACCCAAACTCAAGGGTGCAACTGGCTCCTAATGCCAAAACTAAGGTCGGAGCCGACCCTGCTGAACTATTTACTACTAGAGCATGGCAGCCACTCGCAATCAAGAAAACAAAAAAGTATATCTCGGCATAAAACTAAGCCCTTGACCGACAAGGACCCTGTCAACTGATCTATAAAAGAAACAACTACTTCCAAAAGTTTATATAAATAAATAGCCAACTAGCACAAAAGTCCTAATTGGGCCGTTGAGGCCACCATGATATTTATACCAAAACTGAAAGTAGGTATATATCAAGACAATACATCAAATAGCTCACAAGCTTCATCATATCAACATACTAGGCTAGTATGGCCATAACCTGTCTATACACCCCACACACTAGTCTGCAAGCCTCTAAGAGTAGTAAAGATTGGCGGGATAGGGCCCCAACCTACTAATAAAGATATATATAACAAAAGCTAACAAACCTCCCAACTCTGGCAGCTTCGGAGGAAAGGGAATACCCAATCGAATATAAGTCAATCCTGCTGCTGACGAGGTCTACTAGTTCATCTGTCGGGACCTGTATGCGTGAATGCAGCGCCCCCAAGGCAATGCGGCGTCAGTACAAAATAATGTACAGAGAATAAAAGGCTATAGACTAATTAAGCAAGTATCATAATATACCAATAGCAATCATGTAAGAAAATCAAAATTTTAGATAAGCATGTTAACCCACTACTGAATTTAAAAATACAAAAATGATTAGACATCAACCTAACCAAGCCCCCATAAGCTCGGCAGGTACCAACAACATACCACCTACCTAGGCCCTTATAATCCTAAAAGGTGTCAAATCAATGTATATACCCCTATTGGTAGCCCCTTGTCTTTGTAAGAAGTGGCATAGCCCGTTTTGGCAATGATATAGCCCCGTAGGCAGCACATAGCCCTCTTAGGCAACATCATAACTTTGTGGGCTGCACATAACCCTCTTTTGCATCAACATAGCCTTGTAGGCAACACATTGCCCTCTTTGGCATCAAAATAGCCTCGTAGGCAACACATAACACTCTTCAACATCAATATTGCCACGTGAGCAACACATAGCCCTCTTTGGAAATAACATAGTCCTATTGAAAACATCATAACCCACATAGGAAGTTTATAGCTCAACAACTAACCACAATAGCCCCAAAGGCGACAAAATAAAATAGGCTAAAGGCGAGCAATTTAGTTATAAACAATATATTTTAATAATCTTCAAGTCGTTCCTAACTTAGGGTCGTTTTTAACATAATATGAGTCCCTAAAATGAGGGTTTATAACCACTCAATTAGGTAACCACTCATAATTATATCTACAAGATCACCAACATTAACAACCCCATTACATCACTCCCAAGCTCTAAGGAAATATGTCGAATGAAGGGAATAACCTTAGCATATCTTTCCAAAGAATGCTCGAAATACCATAGTTCCTTCACGAAAGTTGGTCCTTATGTCCTAAGCTTCAAAAACACTATACATACACAGTTGGTACGCACCTATAAAGAGTTCATAATTAATCTTCAATCGGCAAATTTTCCATATTGCCCCAACTAGTCGAAACGTCCGTAGATAGTCATAAAAACAATCATAAAAGAGTCCCGAGATGATTACCATAGTTAACCAAGTTTAAACCTTGAAGAAACACCAATAACTAAAAATTTATATCTTCAAAATCCAGCTCTAAATGCAGCTAATAGAAGGGAAAAATGATTGCCACGTATAGAGATCACGTTTCTAGGCATGGGGGCATCCTTCAATGGTAGAAATCGTCAAAAACTAACCTTCATCATGCAAGAACTCCATAGGAACTGTATCTTATGCTTTCTTTCTAGTTTGACAGTGAAAAGAGATGTTTTCATGGCTTAAAACGTTGAGTAAGTTGACATACCACATTTTTTACCCTACCCGGATTCTGCCCCTGTAGTTCGTAGGAATACCTTCATAACTCTTTACTTCGACGTCGATTGGATATGGGGTTTTGGGCGTTGCAAACTACACTCTTAGGCCTTAGATGTAATGGGTGATAGGCCTTCTAACTCTTTATATATTGGGAAAAAATATCCAAGCCATTTGACCCAAATTTTAGAGAAATCTTTAAAAAGGAACTTACGATAACTTTCGCCAACTTTTATTTTGCCACTTACCTAACTTTAAAACTTGAGATACAACCCTTGAATACTTAAAATATGACATACCACATTATTCTTAATTTATTACCCACCCTCCTTGTCTTTCCACAATGATACGAGTTAATTTAGGCATTATGAAAAGTCAGTGGGTTACAAGTACATTCTTTCGTACTGATGTCCCTTATTGGGGATTCTTCATTTCATGTTGTAGGTACATGTACTCAACTAGTAGATACTCAGCGGTTGTTGGTGAGCTCTAGGTTGATTCAAGGCTTTGCCGAGTCTTTACTATGCATATTTTCATAGTTGTACAATCATGTATTCCAGTAGAGGCTTTGTAGACATCGTAAAGCTATCACCTATATTCATAGTTTCACTTGTCACATGTATCGATTTAGCTAGTCTACATGTGTTGTATATGAAGCTTCTCATCAGTAAATCTATCTGCATAGTAGTACTTTCTCATCATAGGTCACTTGTAAAGCATGTATTCATATGGTACTTGTCTTCCTCACCTAGGGTTGGGATGTGACACAATTTCTACGGTTTTATGCTATTCTCCATATAGGTTCAATTATTGGGATTGAATTACTTATATTTGATCTTATTATGCATAAATTAACTTAATTACCTGATTTTTATTAATTTCACATGAACCCGTGCCTATGTCTAATTTACGAATATGAACTATAGTTACAAACATATGAATTCTGATTGTGCATTTTTGCATGTTTTATGAAATTGGGAATTTATGACTGATGGATGATTTTAATTTAAAGTGTCAATAATTTGTGAAAGGTTTTCTAAAATTTGGAAGGATCATGATTTATGACTGATGGATCATGTTTTATGAATGAGTTTATAAAATCGTGGTTTTGAAAGGTCCTACTGTAATTTTGAACTTATGATTGGATTGGTCGTCTTATTTGTTTTCTTTCCAAGTATTTTGATATGATTATGATTATGTTTATTCTGTTAGGATTAGACTTAGCACTAAGAGGAATTTAAAATGGAGGTCTTCCTGTTAGTAGAGGTCGGGTCTCTAGAAGTCATCTCTGTGTCCCTCACTACGTGCCCCATAGGATTTGTCTTACAAAGACATAGCTAATGGATCCACATTCTATGTTGGTTAATGGTAAATATCCCACAAAAGAACTATGTTTTCTTAAAAGGTTTTTATGACTTCCAAAGAGACTATGATTTAAGTGTATGTTATGATTTTTAGAATATTTCTTTGACCTTACATTCATTTATTTAAGTTTTTGCATCTATCAATTGCATATTTAATTACTTTGTCATTGAATCAATTCATATATTTTGGTTTCATATTCATTTTAGCATCTGAGAATCATCATGATTAACTTTACAAATCAACATACATATATCTCTTACTCAGTACATTCAAAGTATTAATTCACATACATCCTATGTCTACATTTTTTATGTGATGTAAATTCATGTTTTTATTATCAGGATTCTAGTTAGTTAGATCAAAGTTTTTAGCCGAAAGGTGATGAGTTCTTTTATTTGAGAACTTGATAATACTCAAATTATTCCTAAAACAATTAGAAGAGTAAGCGGGTATTGTCAATAAAAACACCCTCAACAAAGAGTCAGGGTCGAATTCCACAAGGAATGGTGTGAGGATAAGAATTCAACTAGGAAATTAAGAATGTGAATCTATTCATTATAGCACTTTAGCACAAAAGAGTGGATGATTCCACCAAATTTACTAAAATGGGCTGAAGTATAAAGTATCACAATAGAACTAAACTTTGAAATTCAAGCATATAAAGAATAATCTAGGGGTGCAGGGATTGGTATCAATGTCATATAGGGGGTACTTGTGCTTCTCAATAGTGCTAAAAAATCATGAATAGGCTAGGTACTCTTCAATGGCACTAATCTTCTTTCGATCTCATACCACTATATCATAGAATCTTCTTTCAATCTCAACTATTTGAATCAAAAGTCAACCCATTATCTTACGGGGATCGCTCTTTCAAGTAGATTTCGGCAAATAGATATGAACAATAATTTCTCTTCCAAGGAAACCATAAAAATCAAACCTTAATTGCATGCATTAAACTTTTACCCACTTCAATTGATCTCATTTGAACATCAATCAAAGATCGATGATAGGATTAAATTTGCAACTTGATCTAATGAAGTAACTCCATGCAAATTAGTTCAAATACACGAATGTACAACGATAAAACCAAGCAAAACACAAGACCCACTACATTAAATCAACACCCAATCCCATAATTTCACCCCTAAAGTTGGGGTTTTAGCCACACATTATATAATGCAAAGAAATTATGGCTATCATTATAGCATCCATGAATGTGTTAAAATTAAGCACTTATAATCAACACCTAGTTCAATTTCAATTCGCAATTGTCAATTTCAAGAGTGCATTCTAAAACTTTGAAACTAAGAATGTTTCTTTTGTGCTTCAAAGACTAAAATTCGTCAAGATCTCTTACAAAAATTTGATACAAACCCTACATTCAAAAAATTCACTCTATTTTTTCTCTCATTTGGGGTATTTATTGTTTCCCAAAATTTACTCCAAAATTCAATATGTGACCTACTCGGCGACATTAGATGGGCTCACCAAACATGTTTGGCGTATGTTCGTTTATTCCTCAGATCCCCCTTTGTTTGCTTCAGGTTTTTGGTTTATAAACCTTAGTTGGCTGGCTCGATCGAGTCTGTCTTTCAGATTTGGCGTATCACTGATTACCACCTTTGTTCACCTTTTAAGCCTTCACTATACCTCAATGTTTCGTCACTTCTGGTTATGGTTTTCTAATTTACCCTTTCAACTTCGGCGAGTAGTCGTTTCATTTTTTAGTTCGCCAACCTTCGTTGAATAGGTTCAATTGTGATCATTGTCACTTTGGGTGAGGTCAGGTCACTTGGGAGATCCACTCTTTTTGTTAAGTGACAACTAGTTAAGAGTTTATACTCCTTTTAATGTTTTTTCCCTCTTTTTTATGTATTGATTTTTGTCTTGTCCTTTAGCCTTCACAACTTTAAATCATTGAAAATAGGGGATAATTAGGCATTGAAGACACTTACTATTGAACCAAAAAGGCCTCAAATGAGTTTAAATCTACTACTCATCAACACCCCATACTAAAACTTTTATTTGTCCACAAGTAAATCAAGAACACAATTAGTTCAACAAGAGTTTTTACAACAGTTTTCAATGGGAGTTAACATGCAAGTTCGACCACAAGATCACTATTAAGTATATGCAACACTTAATCATGCTCAAAAAGCTTCAAATGATGACTCGTCGGTATCAATCCAAGCTCAAGCTCACTAGTGCTTCGTTTCTAATGCAAAACCATGTTTCAACAATGTATTCAAGTGCACTCACATCAAGACCAATTACATACTGTCACAAAGAAAATCAATAAAGAAGTTAGGAATCAATACAACTATTAATGTCTAAAAGAGAAATACATATATGCTTCATCCCATAGGTTTGCCCATATTTTCCAATAATCACACAACCTAGTTCATGCAAGATCACAAAGGTATTTTTAGGATTATAATGTGGTTGAGGTTTAAGGTATGGTCAATTTTTCTCACTAACTTCACCTTTTTAAAGAATTGTTGTACTCATCTTCACCTTTTCTCAAGTTTCGTTCATTTTTTTCACATGGAGACTCATACCTTAATTTTCATTCAATTTATTAGAAACCATTTTTATTTCATCACACTTCATTATTCATTTTAACTTTCAAACTTTTGTTCATTCTCTTTTTTTGTCTTTTCTTCACTAGGAGGGGTTCCTTCTTTCTGCAACAAATTTCAAAGACGAGTATCAGTTTTTCTTTCTTTACCTTTCACTTGGCTTTATTTCCTCTCTCCTTTCCACACCCCCAACTTAGGATTTTGGCCTAAGTTGGCTATTCAAACTAACCAATGCTTAGAAAAGAATTTATGGTGTGAAGTTAGGGAAAATTTAGTTGAAGAGGTTTCAACAACGTTGACAACAAATGGTTTAGGCTCAAATGATACCAAGATGGTTTCAAACTCTCACAAGTTAGTAGTGAAAGGTATGAACATTTGGTTTCCTCTCAAAATTTGTGCCCAAAATCATTTATTGCGATCACCAAAGCTAGATAATCACACTAACAAGGCAAAATGCAGGATTTAACATGCATACATTCAAGTAGGGCCTCACTACACATGGCACTTAAAACACAATCATTTAGCCCAGATCTACAAAAAGAAAATGCCTATGTGTGATGTTCATTGCAAGATTCATATCAATATGCAACTAGTCAACACAAGAATAAAAAAGATTACAAAAATTAAGCAACACCTATTTTTTCTTGCAACATTAACAGAAAAACAAATTTCACATCATAAGTACTAACCAAGACATAGATATTGAACAAAATCGATCCTCAAACATCAAGTATGAAAACTCAAGCATTTGAAAAATTTCCAAAATCACAGGGCAATAAGTAGAGAGTGACAAAATGAATCAAACCATCAATTATCATAATAAAATTGAAAATATCAAAATAATAAAAATGTCTCAAAAAAACTCAAAATAATAATAAAATCAAAAGAGGGATATAGGCACAAGTGTCGACACCCACCGAAATAAAATAGCAATGTCCTCAATGCTATAAAAAGTAAGTACGGGAGGAAAGTGATATAAAGATCCCCTTGGCATTCTATCCTTGTGAATTGCTCTAATCCTGGGGCTCAGAAAGGTTCGTATCATCTCAGGCATTAGTGCCTAGTAAAATAGGAGCAGGAGTAACCGTGGTCATATCAACCCAGGCATCACTGCTTGGCACATTGATAGTAATCGAAAGTAGATATCTGACAAAATAGAACAAAGCAAGTCGATTTACTGTAAATAGTTTATGCAAGTATCCTAAACACAACTATACAGATAAAGTTTTCAGTATAGAGAGGATAAGACTCCAGAAAATAGTAGTTTTGATTCTTAATTACATAATAGCAATAACTAATCCCGATTACATATATATAGAGAACATAAAAGGATAAGACTGACACTATAAACTACAAACTAGGAATAATAACTGCTAGACAAGTATTGTAGCAGTTGTTAGTCCAAAATTCAACTCTTTATTCTTTTGTCGATATTTTGTTCTAAAATACGTCTTGAGAGGTGGGTTGGTATCAGTGCATCCCCCTTGAAAAGAGGCCTTGTCCTCAAGGCAGAACAGAGGAAATTGAACAGCAAGGAAGTCATAGTCTTCCCAACTAACCTATTCAACAAGACGATGATACCATTGAATAAGTAATTCCAGAGTTCACACTCCTGACTCTTTCACCCAATGATGAGATAAAAAAATTTCAGGTTCCACCATAACTTCTAATTCACCCGATAGTGGTAAGGGTGGAGGGGAAGCAATATAAGAACAACCACGAGCAGGACAAAGTAGCGAGACATGAAAAATGATGTACCTTATATGTTTTAGAAAGCTGCAATTCATAAGAAATAGGACCAACTCGACAAACAATTTTGTATGGTCCAAAATATCGAGGTGAAAGCTGAAATAAAGACATTTGGCTAAACTCTTCTGTCAATAAGCTCGCAAACGAAGGAAAATAGCAACAGCCACATTAAAATACAAGTTACGTCTCTTGGAATCAGCTTGAGACTTCATTCTAGATTGAGCCTTCATGAGATTGGAATGTAGCACCTCTAACATTTGATCTCGTTCCACGAGCTGCTGTTCAAGTTCAACAATTTTAGTTTCTCCATGGACAAAGGGATGCAAGAGTGGTGGTTCTCTCCTATACACAATCTAGAAAGGAGTCATATTGACTGAAGAATGGTATCCACTGTTGAGAGAATATACAGCCCAAGGTAGATATTAAAGCCATGATTTGGGCTTGTCATGAGCAAAACAACGTAAGTAAGTTTCAAGGTAGCGATTGGCCACCTCCGTTTGACCGTCAGATTGGGGATGATAACAAGTACCCATACGGAGACGAATGCGACCAAGGCAAAAAAGTTCCTGCCAAAAAGCACTTATGAAGACAACATCACAATCTGAAATAATGGAGCACGGTAAACTATGCAACCTGACAATTTCCTTACAGAAAACCCCACCCACTGTTTTAGCAGTAAAGGGATGAGATAAAGAAAGAAAACGGTTGTATTTGCTAAACCCGTCAACCACCACTAGTATCAAAGCCAATAGAAGGAGGAAGCCCAACAATTAAATCAAGGGAGATATCCTCCCAAACTCTGTTAGGAATGGGTAAAGGTTTTAAGAGACCTGCTAGAGCTAATGTCTCATATTTATGTTGCTATCATATCAAACAATTCTGGACAAAGGACTTAACATCATGCTTCAAACAAGGCCAGAAAAAAATATGCAGATGCCCTTTTGAGAGTTTTCAAGTAACCTATGTGCCCTTCTGTGTGAGAATCACGTGACTCTGCTAAAATCTTGACTTTGAGTTTAGGATAATCAAGAATAACCAGCCGAGATTTGTAGTAAAGATGGTTAGCAGACAACGAGAAATCACAATGAATCAATGAATCAGAAGAGAGTTGATCTCAAATCTTCTTAATATATGGATCAGCTTCAATTGCTTCTGTCAAATCACTGAAATCTAATGGAATAGGCATCACCAAAGATTAAAAAAATCAGCATGTTGAGGGTGACGAGATAAGGCATAAGCTCCTTTGTTTTCACTTCTGAAATAGGCTACTGGATGACAGTGTTGCAGTAAAATAGCCCCAACTCCATCAGATGAAGCATCACACTCTACTGTAAACTGTTGAGTGAAATATGGAATACGAAGCACTGGTATTGATGTCAAGATCCTCTTAAGATTTTGGAAAACCTGCTCTACTTTTCCATGCCAGTTAAAAGCATTTTTCTTGGTCAATTTTGTTAAAGGATGAGCAATGATCCCATAGTTCTTACCAAAGCGCCTATAATAACCTGTGAGACTTAAGAAACCACGAAGTTCCTTGACATTCTTTGGAACATGCCATTCCAACACCGCATATATTTTTTTTAATCCCACGGCTACTCCATCTTGAGAAATCACATGACCCAGAAAACCAACTTGTAATTGACCAAATAAACATCTATTTAGATTAGCAAAAAAGGAATTCACAGAAAGAAGATGGAGGACTGTTTGAAGGTGTTGTTGGTGTGTTTGACGGTCAGGACTATAGATTAGAATATCATCAGAGAACACTAGGACAGATTTTCGAAGGTATGGCCTGAAAAGATCATTCATGGCACCTTGAAATATGGATAGTACATTGGTGAGTCCAAAAGGTATTACGAGAAACTCATAATGGCCTGAATGAGTGCGAAAGGAAGATTTATAGACATAAACAGGTTGGACACGAATTTGATGGTATTCGAAATAAAGATCAATTTTAGAAAAAATTGTGGCCCCATGTAATTCATCTAACAACTCATCGATATTTGGAATTGGATATTTGTCCGGGACAGTGATTTTGTGTAGGTTATTGTAATCCACACAAAACCGCCAAGAGTTATCTTTCTTTTTAACTAGCAGAACCGTACTAGTAAAGGGACTTGAACTAGGGTGAATGAAACAAGATTCTAATAAAGTTGCAACTTGGTCTAGAACTTCTGATACAATATTAAAAGATTGGAGAGAAGTTGTGGCTGAATCTGTCGATCTCACGCCTTGCAATTTGTAACGCTTCCTTTCCCAATTGAAAATTATGAACATATCCTTCCAGTTAGCTTGAATCGTATTGAGAGAAGCTAACCATTTGATTCCAAAAAACCACATCAGCCCCTTCAATTGCAAAAGGGTAGTAATCTTGAGTGATAGTAAAGCCAGGCAATTGAATTTGAAGATTCCGACAAACTTTATTGCAGCGTATGATATCCCCATTCCCTATTTGCACACCGAATGTTGGAACCATTTCTACTGGTATATTATGCTCCTCCACAATGGAATCAGGCATAAAATTATGTGTGGAACCACTATCCACAAGTATTAAAACCTTTTTACCATTGATCTCACCCTGAAGCTTCATTGTAGCACCCATTGATTGTCCCAAAATGGCATGGAAGGAAATTTCAGCAAGGTCATTTTCTTGAGGGTTATCACCAATTACTGCATTGACATCGTCAACCTCTTCCAATTGACCTTCTCCAATAATCTCAATGAGAGATAATTTTGCAGATTTGCATCTATGACCGGGTGCAAATTTCTCATGGCAGTGAAAGCAAAGTCCTTGTTCCATAAGATTTCTCCTCTCGGTATCCCATATTCGCATTTGAAGAGGTTGTGAAGCAGATGGGTTGGATGAAACACTACTGCATAAATTGTGATTTGCAGATGAAGAATTTTTTTGGGTGTTTCTAAAAGAATTCAATGGATTTTGTACCGTGGGTCTATAGTTTGGGGTCTAATTAGGCACTTTATTGCTACGAGTTGTGCCTAATTTATTTTCAAATTCAAGTGTCAAACTCATAGCCCTGTAAATTGTTCTAGGTTTGTGAATCCTAACATCAGATTTTAAGTTCCTCTTTCAACCTATTCAGGAACACCCCTAAGAGACGGTGATTTGGCCAATTTATAACCCTACATGAACTCTTTGCAAATTCTTGACTATACTGCTATACAGAACCTATTTGCTGAATATTACGAAGGTGTTCGTTGGGATTTTGAAACTCTGCAGGACCATAATTTTCCTACAATGCTTTAACAAGTTCATCCCAATACAGCAAAGTTCGCTCACGATTTATCCAAGAGAAGAGATCCAGAGCATCCCCTTCCAAATACATCGCCGCGATGTCAAATTTATGTTCCTCTTGAGTTTAATAGTAGTAGAAATATTTTTCAGCTTTCAAAACTCATCCTCTAGGATTGCCTCCTTCAAATCTGGGGAATTCCCTCTTTGTGTATGGCTTTCGGGGAGGATTTTTTGACCAAGATGGACTATCAATTTCTTCTTCCTTCATCTTGCCAAACAGACTTTCCTTTATTACTATTTATGTGACTAGATTCTTCTTGTTGAATGCAAGTAGTCTGGGCCTTCAATGTTGCAACATCTGCAGCCAGGGAGTCAATTGTATTTAACTATGACGTTATGGCAGATAATTGTTGGGCAAGAGATTCAACATTGGGAACGTCTTCTCGGGAATTAGATAATCTGGTATTGACTATGTTGGATTGATTTGCTCTGATATCAAAACTGATAGTAACCAAAAGTAGAGATCCGACAAAATAGAACAAAGCAAGTAGATTTACTGTAAATAATTTGTGCAAGTACCTTAAACACAACTATAAAGAAAAAGTTGTTTGTATGGAGAGGACAAGACTCCAGAAAACAGTAGTTTTGATTCTTACTTACATAATACTGTTAACTAATCTTGACTACATAAGTATAGAGAACATAAAAGGATAAGACTGACCCTATAAACTATAAACTAGGAATAACATCTGCTAGACAACAATTGTAGCATTCGTTTGTCCAAAATTCAACTCTTTATTCTTTTGTCGATATTTTCTTCTAAAATACGTCTTGAGAGGTGGGTTGGTATCACACATCTATAGGGGCATTGTAGAGTCTGAAGAAACTCCACTAGTGTAGACTTCAGACGTATCCAGATGAGATCTCTCTAATGAGGCATGTACTATCATCTCTTCTATACCTAACAACTCTGTCAATGTCGCAACAATCATCTTCTCTACCACTTAGAAGAACCCATCCTGCTCAATCCCCTCATCGGTATCCTTTCCAACTTATCAATAACATCACTAGGTTGCTAAATCAATATCAAACCCTATTTGAGCACCCCCTAGATCTTGAGATTTTAGCAACCTATCACAAAAAGTAAAGAAAATATACCTTTCATGAAAGCAACCATGGGTTACTTGAAATCAAGCAATTAAGAGTAAACCCACTTTGGATTTAACTTCAATATATCAAATCAAGATTCAAATTATAAAACCCCAGGATGACTAGAAAAAGTGTTCTTCAAAACTCTCTCACTTGAACTTATTTTTCAAACTCTCTAATCGAACTCCCTAAAAAATGATATCTACTGGCCTATTTATAATTTCCCAAAATTTGGCCCAAAATTAACTTTGTAACCAAATCGACGACATTAGTGAAGCTCGCCAAACTCATTCGGTGAAACGCCCTTCACTCCTGAACTCCCCTTGTGATGCTCTAGGGTTAAGTTGTTTAAACCTTAGTTGGCGAACTCGATCGAGTCTACTTTTCACGTTTGGTGAATTGTTGAATACCACTTTATTTCACCATTCGCACATTAAATATTTGCCTTGCACACTATCACTTTGGGAGATATTGATACACTTAAATTACACCTCCCTAAAGATGTATGAGCGATTGTTGTCAAGTAAGAACTCAACTTGTATGCTGGGGTCGATCCCACAAGGAATATGGTCTAGACATAAACTTATCTAACAAGTATATATGTTTAGTCAAATTATTTCCATTGAAAGTAAACAGGGGAGATTTTATAACTAAATTAACAGATTACTAATTAAGTAACAACCAACAAGATTCAAACTTTGTTTTTATCAATATGAAATGAAAACTAGGGTATATGTGTTCCCTACAAGCTCTTAAGGTAGTAATCCTAATACTAGTAATCATTTCCTAGTGTTGGACATGCAGAGTTGGTAAGATAGGTATCCCTAAGTGATTGATCCTCCAAGTAGGGAATTTCACCACACAACTTGGTCTGTCTATGGGTGTATGCTTTACTAACCCTTACCTTTACCCCATATTAGTCGTCATATCAATGTAGTTTAGTTTTCAACCTCATTCCAATTGATACCAAACTATTAGATAGCATTCACTAAAACTCTGTTGATTAATCCTTTTCTCATTTGTTACCTCCTTGGTCCGACAAGTAGGAATGAGGTGAGTTCTAACGTTGCACACCGAAAGAAACACTTATAAACAAAAGGATTAACAATACATGCATAACACTATTCATGAATTAGTTAATTAGTATTCATACATTGTTAATTGCTCATGCCTCCCACAACCCTAGTTGTGAATTTAGCTACTCATGCTTGAGAGTTCAAAATTCATAATCAAATTGAAATAATTCATGAACATATAGTTAGAATAGATGAAACCCAAAATCTTGAATTGATTTTCAAAGTGAAAATTGTATAAAACGAAATTTGGAAATTTAATTGCCAAGAGTTTGAAAATTAATTCCCAAAAACCAAAAACTAGAAGTTTACAATAATGTCTAACCCCCAAAAACGAGGATTATAGAAAAAAAATCCTACATTAAATAGGAAACAAAATAAGGAAATAAACTACTAAGATGCAGTTTGATTTGACGCCTCGACCTATGGACCGTGGGTTGACCTACAGTCCGTAGGTCACCCTTCGTGAACCAACACTTGGAAAAATAATCCGGTACTAGAACTTTGAACTTTTTGATCTCCAACGATGGATGTGCAGGATGAACCATGGGTCGATCTACGATCCGTTGATGCCTCGGTGGTTCTACACTTGGTCAAACTTCCCTGATCTTTCACCTACACTTGCCAACCTACGCTCCGTCCTGTCAATCAGTGGTTTGAGTATTGAAACTAAACTTCCAGACCAGGTCCTACAACTTCCCATCCACGGCCTGTAACTGGACCTATGGTCTGTGGTTGGATCCGCCATTAGCTACTTCTGCAATTTTTAGCTCGCATCTTCATCAACCGCATCCAATCCTATTTGCCTTAACAATTACACACAAAGCATTATTTTTAATAACAGACTAGCCCAAGACACACACAAAATTTAAGTGAAATTTATAAATAATATAGTAAACTCATGGTATATCAACACCTTAAACTTAAGCTTGTTGTTTGTCCTCAAGCGACACATTAAAACTCTAAACGACACTTATGTAGAAGCAAACATACCAACTCAAGCAATCACATTGCTTTCTCAATTAATTCCATCGCTTAGTGCAAATCTTCTCATCTAGACTCAACAAGCTAACTCATGCAGATCAAAACATGACATAGATCGACCAATAGACACTAGAACATACACTTTTCACAATCACCAAGATACTAACTCTCCAACAATGTAACTAGTGCCCTTACTTCAAAAGAAATCCTTTTTTACACAATAGCTATGAATTTCAAGTTTCATGATTCACTAAACACTCATTCTCAGAAGTGACTTCAACTACAGTTAGTGCTCAATACCATAGGCTTACCCTAATTTTCACTGCATAGACGCTCTAAACTAGTCATTGGAATCACTATAGGACTTTCTTAACTTGCAAAGTAGGCTCGGAATCAGGTAGGGTAGATTTGGGTACTTTTTAGTGACTTTTTTGCCCTCCTTAACATTACATTGGCTTTTTAGCTCTTTTCTCAACCAATTCTTGACTTCTTTTTATTTTCTGCTCTTTCCCTTGACTATCTTCAACACAGATGTGACTTTTGACTTTATTGCTCTGCAATTTCTTCTTTTTTCTTTCACTTCATCTTTCTTTGCTTTTCAACATTTTTGTCATTCCTCTTCTTTTTTTTTTTGGCTCAAATCACATCTTTTTCTTTTCTTTTCTTTCTTTCTTCTACACAAAACTCTTTCCATACCCTTTTTCTTTTTGTTTCCTTTTTCATAGCCACCCTCAACTTATGTATTTTGCAAGAGTTGAGGTGCACAATATCTGATGTTGGACCAAGGCCAAGATTAAGGTCACTTTTTTAAATTAGCCACCTCAACTTAGAATTTTGGCCCAAGTCAAGGTGCACATGTCCATGGAGGGACCTGGGCCAAGACAATCGTTTTAGTGAAGGTGAATTAGGTGTATTAAAAAAATGGTATTCGTTAGGCTCAAATATTTGGATCAAAGGGAGAATTTATTTCTTTTGGCTGACTTTTAGGCTTAAGAGGACTTGTTTGAACAAGGGCCTATGATTATTTCCCAACTTCTAGCCTAGACTATCTTAGCAGGACCAACAGAGCGAGTTCTAGATTTGCACATACTGCATGAACCTTCAAAATTTTCTCACACACACTTGACACATTGTTTCATTATCATATTATTGAATTACCCAATTCAAGTTTTCGCTTAAGTCAAGCTGTCATACCGGTTCCTTATCATGTCATAGAAAGATCTAACATATAGAACTCATTCAACCTATAGATCTAACACATTTCACAAATATTTGACATGTATCAATTTTAATCTTTTTATGTCATCATTCTTTAATTCTTCTACTTACTTCTACACATAAAATCCTAAACATGCCAGTTCAATGTAAAAGTAAACAGTCCCTTGGGGAAAAAGAACACAGGAAAGAAAACACCAAAAGAGGATTTTGAGTTGGGTTACTCAAACTCAAAATTCATTTACCCCACCCCCAACAAAATAAGGTGCAATTGCACTTAATGCACAAAAATAGAAATAAAGGATAGGGTGAAGCAAACTTGTGGCGCAAATGCATCGAAGACCCATCAAAAAGTTGGTGGGTGTCCGGTTTCCCGAAACCCACTGGATCAACACTAGGGATGCCATCAGTAGCACCCTAGCCAACAATGGGAATACCATTTGTAGTGCTCCTCAAACCTGAAGGTCCAACATCTATCTCACGGGCCCACTACTATCTCATCTTCTCATCAAGGATCGACTCCCTCTAGGCCACCTCGAACTGCTGGCGCTCCTTATTCTTTAGTCTTTAAGCCTCATTAGTATCGAAAGTGTGGTTGGAATGGCGGCACTTCCAAGAAGCACCGAAAGAGTCTGGTGGTGGCATATCTGCTCCAAATAGGTCAGTCATCACCATTTCATCCTCATCTGCCGCAGGAGCAACCTATGGTGCAATATCAGAAGGGACTAGGAAACATCAACATCAGCACGGAGGCTAGCCAACTCCATCTGGAAAGTGGTCACATTTATGATAGGGACAGGTGTAACGACCCTAAAAATGAACTAGTGAAACTAGAGCCTCACATGTGAGTTTGGAGTTGAGAACTTGATAAAACGATGATAAATGACCGTGACGTCCGGAAACTAGCCATTTGAACTAGTGAGTTGTAAGGGTCAACTTTAGATGGTCATATCTTTTAGCTCAAAATGAATTAGGTGGACCTTTACCTATCCAATTAAAGGTCTCTGAGTCCTCTTTCCAACGCCACCAAGTTTTCCCAATTCCGACCTTGGAGTAAAAAGTTATGCCCGAAATATTGAAGCACTGTCAGGCTAAAGAAAAGGGCGAACCAAGGTGGGAAGGGGCAGAAATTTTAAGTTAAGACTTTATGGGTCCTTAGTCCTTTTCCAAAATTGACCCTATGCTATTTTATTCCTTTCCTAGAAAATATAAGACCTTTTTATGACTTAATTCCTTTCATTTAAGTCACTCCTCTTAGAATTAAAAAGAAACTCACCTCCTTTCATATATTTCTTTCAAGTTCAAGGAAGAAGAAGGGTGAAGAACTAGGGTTTCAAATTGGAGGCTTCTTTCATCAATTTTCATGGGCTTTCTCAATATTAAGGTATGGGGACTCTTTATCTTTGATTCCTTTTTCAATCAAAGAGCCAATTCAAAGTATTTTCAAAGTTCTTCAAAAATCCTAAAGTCCTAATTTCGATTCTAGCATGGTTCTTGCATATAAAGGTTTTAAATAATGATTTATATTGTTATTAATGATTATTAATGGTTTTTAAGAAAGAAATCTTCATGAACCCATGTTTTCTCAAATTCTCTAAATATCACCATAAAGTGGGTGTATTGATTTGAGTAGATGATTATAAAAATTGTGTTTAGTATGGTATGGGCTGTTCATAAATGGTATTACATATGTGAATTGTTAAGATTTTTTATTGAATTGAAGGATGTGGGATGTTGGCCTTGAAGGGCAAAAAAAATTGTGAATTTATCTTCATGTTGATTATGGGCTTATGCTTAGCTTAAATGGTATAGTTGAATACCATGATTACCTATGCTTTCTATTGTGAATTGTTTGATCATGAGAATGGTGAAGGTGGCTTGGAAAGGATGGTAAGTTGACCTACTTTATGAATAATGTTGAATTAGTAGGGAATTGAGTAATGTTGGTTATGGCTTTGGAGAATGGTAAGATGGCTTAATCTCTTAGTAATTGATATAATTGTTATTTATTGGTTTGATCCACTTTTGGTGGAAGTGTTGCTTGTTGCTTTAGAATTATGAGTGTGGCCACGAAGGGCATTGTATGAGTATTGTTGTATTGTTGTGTTATTATATATAAATGAGGCTATATGTAAAGTCCTATATGAAGCTATATGTAAAGTTTTATGTGAAGGTATGATGTGAATGAGTTTTATGTGATCTTGTTGAAACAACCCAAAAAGTTCCAAAAAAAATGTGCTTCGGAAGTTACCGGAAACTTGTTTTAGCTATATCTAAAAATTCGTTTCATTTTTTGAAAATTCGACTTCATATTCATGTTTAGGGGGTCAAATTGAGTGGGAGATGGGTCTAACCCAAATTTTAGAGCAACCGTATCAAAATCCAAAATTTCCAAGTGAAACCTTTTTCGAGAGTCTACTTTGGAGGGTCATATCTCCTAGAACACAAATAATTGGGTGGTCCATAATATTTCCATGAAAATCCCTTTGAGTTAGCTACCCAACGCACTTCATTTCACCTCATTCGGAGTTCGGACGAAGAAGTTATGCCCATTTTCGTAAAATCTGTCCGGGCAGGAAATGTAATTTCCAGTAAGCGATTTTACTGTTTACCCGCCTCATTTTTTTTTCTAAGTGTTGGACCGTTTTTCCAAAGGGCATATGTTATTTCCTATATAGCATTAATTCAATTCCCATCTCTAAAACATTTCCCAAAACACCTCTCCCATACTTAGACACATTTTCTCTTAAGTTCTCTCAAGAACCCTAATCCAAAACCTTTCTCAAGATTGAAGAGACTCTTGCTCCCAAGTTCCAAGCTTCCATTGAAGACACTCTCAAGACCTTCATAAAAACTCAAGTGTAGGAATTTGGAGATGATGACATGTCATGGCTATTTGATAGGTTTCTAAGTGTTGAAGAAGAAGACTTGGTGAGTCCTCATATATTCGAGGACAATACCCAATATGTTCTTTTATGTCTTTTTAGTATTGTTTAAGTTGTGTATGGGATTAGCCCCGAATTTTGTACTCTAAAGTATTAGATGATTTTGAGACATCATGTATAAAGTCTAGAAAGTCTTTCGCTTGCTATATTATTTTTTTTATGAAATGTTTTCTTGGTAAAGAAAGTTTTAATTCCTTATGGTTTTAGTGTCTATGCGATGAATGAATGATAAGAGGCTTGTATTAGACCTCGTCGAGGTTGAGTACGCCGGTTACGACTAGGGGTTGCTCTCGAGTCGTGACAGCAGGCCTCTCCAAGACTCTCAACTCGAAAGCATCCATTCGTTTATGAATGGCCTGAATCTTCTGATCCATCATCTACTCCATTCTCAACTCAGAATCCACAATAGAATGCTGCATCCACGTCCTTATATGTTGCAGCAAAGTGGCCATCTAGGTCTCCAACTTCTGGACTCGGGCAAGAGGAACAACAATGGACCTTGAAGATGGAGTGGCTCGGGATGAGCTCTGGGACTGACTAGTTGCCGTAGAAGGTGGAGTCTGGGCATCTAAAGTAGGGGATGGAATAGTAGTGTCATCAGCCTGGATGTGCTCCACATGAGCAGCAAGAACTAAACCCATGGTACGTACGTCAACCTGTGGCTCCCTCTGTGGTGCAGCAAGATTGGCGTAATCCCGAATGAGGTCGATGTTCACTGTCTTGGTCGCCTTGAGCTATTTGTCAATATGCTAAATAGGCACTGAAGCCTCCCTGTAGATATGGAATATTAGACATGTGAATAGCAGAGTCGTGGTGGTCCGAAAGGCTTTCTTGTGGATCTAGGCGATCAGGATGCATGAGAAATCAACCTCCAAACCCGCCATAAAAGCTGTTATCATCAAGCTTGGTCCCAAATGACAACATTGTCTGCCTGAGCATGGGACTGTCTAGTACGAACCACAAGCCAAAAAAACTTTGTTGCGAAGCTCAGAGTCGCTTTTCTAATAGGCAATGTCCTATACCTCACCCATTTGATGCCCTATCCCTCATCACCTATGTGTCGGTCCATCCACCTCAGAAGCGTCTCCCTCTGCTCGACATCCCTCTGAAATGCCTCACTCGATACATCCACATCCTATAATCATACTCTGTTGTATTAAATGGTAGAGTGTAGGTTGGGCTGTAAAACAAATGGTGAATGGTGGCTTCCAAGATGTCAACCGGAAATTTCCACACCAATGTGGATTGAAGTGGAGGTTGGGCTAGTGGCTTAGCCCTCTTGGGTATGGCATTACGGACCGTGGTGGCGTAACAAACATAAAACTCCCGAGTCATCTCCTCACTGGAATTCCCTGGGGCCATGCCATCCCCTCATATTTGTCCCTCTGGAATAGCACCCCAATAATGGGCACGGTCTGGAGGCTACCTATAAGAACCCTGCGCTCCTCAGTAACGGTCTTGGCAATCTTCTGATGTTCATTCAACATGGTGCCATTTTCATATAGTTGGTATTGTCCTAAAATGCATGACTTGTTTAGTTTTGTGGCGCTAGGAACCGGCTAAACTCTAAGGGGTCCTGGGCATACCCTGTGCTATCATCCTCCAAAGAAGAGGTGAAAGAACCATTGGAATAGGATTCAAAATGTGACTCAGAGCCGAACTGCGACTTTCTTGTCATTGAAGCCCCCTCCTCAAACTGGGGGGCGGTGACCTCGACCTCATGACTCGAAGATAGGACCTGCTGGGCTTTGTTCCTAGTAGTTTTGGGGGTGGTGGGGGAGCTTCATGTGGTAGGTGGGACATAATCCTCATCACTAGCTTCATCTAGCAGTCGTCGGGATAGGGCGACATACATTGATTATCCCCTCTTGGTGTACACTGGTGCTTATTTATGGGCCACGGTACCTGTGTAAGACATATTAGTACTTAAAGAAGGCAACAACACCCAAAAAAGAATTTTAGAACATGACTTAGATAAAAAATAAAAAAATTCCAGGTAGTATCTGGAATTGTGACCCATATTGGATACCTACGGTCCGTCGATGGAACGACGGCCTGTGGGTCCCCTATATAGGTCAGGTGATGTAATTTTTGGGTTTCAAATAGGGAACTACGGTTGTGCAGAATGGTCTGTCAATCAAACAACGGAACATAGTCCACACTGTGGTTCTTAACTTAGCCTAATTTTTGTGTTCTACTGATCCACGGACCCCAGCGTATGATCTATAGGTTGACGTACGGCCCGTGGGTGTTGTTCGTAGATCAATTATGTGCCAGGTCTAACACTTCAACTCATAGTCAATGCAAAATTTCAACAATCAACATATCAAACTAAGTCTAAACATGCATTTCAACATCTTTTATCGGTAATTCATCATCTTTAGGGTTGTGATCACGCAATTTCTTTAACATTCACACACAAACATTGAACAACCATAAGTCAAAACTTCCAATGAGACCTATCAACCTGTTAAATCGATTTAACTCTACAACACACTCACACACTATCGTTCAAAGGATGAAGTCAGACTTAATTTATCAAATATTACCCAAGTAATTTACACCCAAGGTCAAGTTCAACTTCGTGATTTCAAATGACAAACAATGACAAGTTCATAGTTATGTTGAAATCGCTTACCTTACAAGTAAATCAAACTTGGTGAGTGTGTTACTGCAATGACAACCTTGTACCTCATCTAGCCTTTGACACTGAATCCCAGACCTTTAATGCTTTGGTGGAAATTGAGGGATCTGGAAGAGACAATGGAAGATATGGGATTGAAAATTTAATTGAAACAGTTAGGGAGTGATTGGGGGTTTATTTATGGATGAATATCGAGTAATTGGAATGTTAAAAATAGTTGGGGGAGGAGGGGGCAATGGACGTGGGGAATGAATTTAAACTGAAGGATTTTATTTATTTAGGGTTTGGGTCGAGTCAGGCTGAAACCCTAACTCAAACCCACGAGACCCCGTTGATGGTCCGTGGGTCGACCTATGGTCCGTTGATTGGGTCTGTACATCACTTTGACACTTAGAAAAAATTGGGAACTTACCTTGGATCTACGAATGCCATCCACTATCCGTGGATCGACCAACGAACCGTCGATGGGACCTGTAGACCACTGCATAACTTATTTTTCTACAGATTTTGCCTTTTCATCCCTACACACATAGCAACCATTAGTAGTTTCTTTTTACATTTTCTGGACACTTTTTAGACACAGACCCTATTCTATATCTAGCCAACACTAAACAGAAAAATAAACACCTATCTAAAGAGGTACAAAATAAAAAAGAAAGAAGAAAAACTCCTATATCGAAAAGAAACTCCTATAGTTGGCTAGAATGTACATCTTGGGTTGCCTCCCAAGCAGCGCTTGATTTAACATCACAGCACGACACAGACACCTTCATGACTCATACTTACAAGTTAATAAGCCTCTATCAGTTCTTGTACAATCTTAGATTTCACCAAGTAGACGTTTATCCTTTGTCTATTCACCTTGAACCTCATACCTTCCTTGTTCTCGAGCTCATCCGCTCCATGTGAAAACACTTGAGTTACTCTAAATGGCCCGGTCTACTTGGAGTTGAGCTTGCCAGGAAACAAACTTAACCTTGAGTTGAATAAGAGCCCCAAATCACCGGCAACAAATTCAGGCTTTTCAATTTTTCGATCATGGTACTTCTTCATCTTTTCCATTTACACGCCTGAAATTTCATATTCTTTTAGGCAAAACTCAGCAAGCTCATTCAAGTCATTTAGTCTTTGACTTGATGTGGCGCCCCAATCAAAATTCAACTTCTTTAGCGCCCACATTGCTTTATGCTCTAACTCTACAGGAAAATGACATGACTTCCTATATAAAAGTTGGTAGGGGGACATACCAATGAGAGTCTTGAATGTGGTGCGATAGGCTCATAGAGCATAATCAAGCCTTCTTTACCAAACAGTTATGTTGGCTCTCACTGTCTTTGCAAGGATATTCTTTATCTCTCTATTTGACGCCACAACTTGCCCACTAGACTGTGGATGATAAGGAGTGGCTACATTGTGACGAACACCATATTTCTCTAGCAATGCCTTGAAGAATTTGTTACAAAAGTGAGAACCTCTATCGCTGATATTGCCCTAAGTGTACTAAATCTGGAGAATATACTCTTTTTCAGGAATGCGGTGACACTCTTCCACTCATTGTTTGAAAGCTCAATTGCTTCCACCCATTTCGATACATAGTCAACCACAACAATAATATACTTCATACCATATGAACTTCAAACAGACCCATGAAGTCAAGACCCCAGGCATTGAATAACTCGATCACAAATATTGGGTTCATAGGTAGCTCTTGCTTCTTTGAAGTTCCTCCTTCTCAGTGGCAATTGTCACAAGACTTAGAGAAATCATGAGCATCTTATTGGATTGTAGGCCGGTAATACCCACACTGGAAAAAAATTTGTAAGCAGTTCGGATACCACTATGGTGCCCACCAACAGGCGATCAATGACACACCTCTAGTATACTCATCATCTCAACCTCAGGCACACAGCAACCAATTATCCCATCAGCACAAATATGAAACAAGTAAGGCTCATCCCAAAGGAATTTATTCACATCAGGCATGAACTTTTTTTCTTTAGTAGAAAGACAAATCCGACGAAGATAGATCACTTGCCAAGTAATCAGCAGAATCTGTGAACCAAGGGATAAGATAATAAGAAACAGCAAATACTTGTTCAATTGGAAACACATCATTAATCTCAACACCATCCTCAAACTTGATCATAGATTCCTCCCCTAATCGGGATAAATGATCAGCAGCCTACTTTTATGTCCCCTTTATATCCATTACCTCAACTCGAACTCTTGCAATAGAAATACCTATCTAATCAACCTTGGTTTGCATCCTTTTTCTCTATCAAATACCTTAATGCAGAATGGTCAGTACGCACTATGACCTTAGAACCAAGCAAGCAGGACCTAAATTTCTTGAATGCGAAAGCCACAACAAGGAGTTCATGTTCAGTCAGTATAGTTATTTTGTGCAACATTTAGAGCTTTGTTGGCATAGTAGATCGGATGAAGAATCATCTCTTGCCTCTGTCTGAATACTACCCCAAGCATCACCCCACTCGTATCATACATCACTTCAAACGATTGTCCCCAATCCAGTGAAATAATGATAGGTGCGGAGGTTACCCCAAGCGTCACCCCACTCTCAGACAAGCATCATGAAAGTCAAACTTACACTCCTTTTCGAGTAGCTTGCACAATGGGTGTGCAATTTTTGAGAAACCTTTTATGAACCTCCGGTAGAAACCTGCATGCCAAAGAAAAATCCGAACACCTTTCACTGAGATAGATGCTGGAAGCTTCTCTACTACCTCAACTTTTGCTCTATCAACCTCAGTACATTTCTGCGAAATCTGATGACCCAGAACTATTCCCTCTTTCACCATGAAGTGACACTTTTCTCAATTGAGTACAAGATTGCACTCTTCGCATCTTTTTAGTACCTCGGCCAGATACATCAAACAACAATCAAACGAGTCACTTACCATAGAGAAATCATCCATAAATACCTCAACCGTGTCATCCACCATATCTGAAAGTATTGATATCATACAACATTGGAAGGTTGTTGGAGCATTACATAACCCAAATGGCATCCTTTTGAAGGTGAAAGTCCCATAAGGACAAGTGAAGGTGGTCTTCCCCTGGTCTTCTGGAGCTATTGAGATTTGATTATAGCTCGAATACCTATCTAGAAAACAATACCATGCCTTACCAGCAAGATAATCCAAATTATCCATGAACGACATAGGGAAGTGGTCTTTCTCTGTCCATGCATTTAGCTTGTGGTAGTCCATACACACTCTCTAACCAGCCACCAGCCTTATTGGAAAAAACTCATTTTTAGCATTTGGAACCACGGTGATTCGCCCTTTTTTGGGGCACACACTAAAAAGAATAAACACAACTACTATCACTGATGGGATATATGACTCCACCATCCAAGCACTTAATAATCTTTTTTTTACAACCTCTTGCATAGGGGGATTCAGTCTCCTTTGGTGCTCTATACTAGGCCTACTGTCCGGCATGAGTTGGATTTTTTGAAAACAAATGCCTGGTGGAATCCCAATAATGTCCGCAATAATCCATCCAATATCCCTCTTAAACTTGTTTAATAAAGATACCAATGCCTCTGCTTACTCCTCACTCAAATACATAGCAGTGATTACCGGTAAAGTACTATCTTTCCCCAAGAATACATACCTCAAGTGGGATGGTAGAGCCTTCAATTCCAGTTTTGGAGGCTCTCCTATAGATAGTTTTGCAGGTGGGGAGTCTCGATTCTTCATATCTAACTCCAATTTCTTTTGTTTGGAAAGGAATTCGAACCTATCAAGTGCGGCAACTATCTCATCATAGTATTCAATACCATCACTGTCAAAATTCATCATTATCGCTGATAATGCCTTAACATCTAAGCTCTCTTCAATAAACACTTCAGAACCTCGCTCAAAAAAGTGATTCACCACTGATACTGACTTAAGACCACTTTCCTGCTTCATAGACCTATAAATATTAAAAGTTACCTCCTTATTATTCAGTTAGAACTTCATCTACCCTCTTTCCATATCGACTAAGGCACGCCTAGTAGCAAGGAATGGTCTCCCTTAAGATGATGGAACCTCAAAAGCAACCTCTCAATTAAGTATCTCAAAATTTGTCGGAAAGATGAACGACTTCACTTTTATAAGGTCATCTTGGAGAACACAAATGGGCTTCTTCATAGTTCTATCAATCATTAGTAGACACATCGCAGTCGGTTTTGGAACCCCTAGACCCAAGTTCTTGTAGATGGATAATGGCATCAAATTAATGTTGGCACCTAAGTCGCACAAAGCTTTCGCAAAGTGTAACATCCCAATGGTACAAGGAATAGTGAAAGCTCCAGGATCCTCTTTCTTTTGCACAAGTGACATAGTAGCAATGGCACTGCAATGTTGCAACCTCTCTTCATTCTCAAAACTAATAACTCTCTCTTCTTGGTCACCAAGTCTTTCATGAATTTAGCATACCAGACATTTGTTCCAGAGCATCTATCAACGGGACATTTATGGACAGTTGCTTCAACATAGCTATGAACCTGTGGTATTTAACCTCTTAAGTCTTTTTCACCAGTCTCTGGGGGAATGGAGGTTGAGGTCTAGGCATGGCAACAACCTTTTGGGTCACCTCAGCTTTCTTTTCAGTATCATCTCTTGGAATTTCAGTAACCTCGATCTCATCCTTATCCTTCTCTATCACTTTTTCAACCTCACACGGCATGGGGGGTCAATGGTCTGCTTTCTTCCGCGAGTATTGACTGCCAAACAAGCCCATCATTTTTCAGATTGTTGATGGTGTTGCTAGGAAGTGTTCTAGGCTAACGTGGGTTGACAATGATGGACATCTGACTAAATTGCTGCTCAAGTTGCTTGATTGACACTGCATGGGTATCAACTTTTTTACCAATTCCAGACAAGTCATTTTGCATCTCTTTCAAGTTCTCATTAGTTGCATCATATCCTAAATGCATGATATAATGTTACTAGACACTCTATTACCAGGAGGTACATAGGGACCAGCCTTATCATTCATGTTGCCATAATTGTTCTGGTTGTAATTGTTATCACGATTGTAGTTTCCACAGTTTTGATTTTGGTTTCCTTGACCCTGGCACCAATTATCCGAGTTAGAACCTTGGATGTTGGTTCGGAAACCCCCCATCTGATCATTCACAAAATTTGCATCCTCATCATAGTAGCACTCCTCAACTGGTGGTGGTGGAGATCTAGTCAGATAATTCACAGCATTCACCTTTACCGCACTACCACTCACATGTTTTAGTACCAAACCCAATTTTGTTTTCATTTGTGCCATCTCTTCCCGAAGGTCATCATTAGCTTGATTGGGTGCAGTTTTGATGGCGAATGTGCTCCTACCATGATTTACCTTTCTAGTGCTCCAGGCTTTGTTGTTCTTGGAAATCCTCTCAAGCCTTTTAGCGATCACCTCAAAAGTTCACTCGCGATATGATCCTCCGATAATAGTATCTAAATCAGCTCTGCTACTGTCATCCTGTCGCCCTACACAAATTTGGCAAACATTGGAAATTTTAGCCATGTGGGCATATGGATCCTCCAAAGCCAACCCAACAAACAACCCTCTCACTATAAGCATCTGTATCAAACTTTTGGTTACCACAATGTATGACCTCAAGGTAGAGGAGTAAGAACAATTGGCCCATCAGATCCAACCATATCATAGTCCACCCTGTAGTGTTGACGAAACCTTGTTGCTGGCAAATTTTGCACCCTTTCTGCATTCTATTCATAGGATCACCCTGAATCTGAGTGGGCACATTAATGACTCCTGGAGGCTGCAATTCTATTCTATCTCCTAGACCCTCTAGGATTGGATTAATCTAGACTACTTGATTATTTATTTTTCACAATGATTTACTCAACTCTAGATCATAGAGGGTCAAGGGTTCGTCTCGACTTTGTGTACTTGGCATACACTGGAGTGGAATCCTGTAGAAAACAAAAACAAAACAAAAATGTAAAATTAGGAAATACTTGCCTACAGTTCAATAATGTAGTTAGTTTAATCTAAAAGTCGTATTCCCTGGAAGCGGCGCTAAATTTTGATACGCTCAAATTACACCTCCCTAATGAAGTAAAAGCGATCGTTGTTAAATAAAGAACCATACTTGTTGATTGGGGTCGATCACACGAGGACTATGTTCTAGACTTAAACTTAACTAACAATTATATATGTATAGTTAAATTATTTCCAAGGAAAGTAAACAGGGGAATTTTATAACTAAATTAACAGATTGTTGATTAAGTAACAAGAAAACAAGATTCAAACTTTTTTTTATCAATATGAGATGAAAACTAGGGTATATGTTTTCCCCACAAGCTCTTAAAGCAGTAATCGTAATTTTAGTAATCATTTCCTAGTGTTTGACATGCAAAGTTGATAAGTTAGGTATCCCTAAGTGATTGGTCGTCCAAGTAGGAAATTTCACCACGCCTCATGGTCCGTCTATGGGTGTATGCATTACTAAGACTTACCTTTACCCCCATATTAGTCGTCATATCAATGTAGTTTATTTTTCACCCTCACTCTAATTGACATCAACTATTAGATAGCATCTACTAAATCTATGATGATTAATCATTTTCTCATTCTTTACCTCCATGGTCCGGCAAGTAGGAATAAGGCGAGTCCTAACATTGCGCACCGCTAAAAAGACTTCTAAACGAAAGGATTAACAATACATGCATAAACACTATTAAAGAATCACTTAATTATTATTTATACATTGTTAATTGTTCATGGTTTCCACAACCCTAGTCGTGAATTTAGCTACTTATGCTTGAAAGTTGACAATTCATAATCAAATGGAAGAATTCGTGAAATTACAGTTAGAATAGATGAAACCTGAAATCTTGAATTGAATTTATAAGTTAAAATTGTATAAAACAAAATTCGGAAATTTAATTGCCAAGAGTTTGCAAATTAATTCCCAAAAACCAAAAGATAAAAGTTTACAATAATGTCTAACCCCCAAAATCAAGGATTACAACTCCTATTTATAGAAAAAATATCCTACATTAAACAAGAAACAAAATAAGGAAATAAGCTCCTTAGATGCGTTTTCTGTTGACGCCTCGACCTATGGACCGTCGGTCGACCTACGGTATGTAGGTCACCCTCCGTGGACAAACACTTGGAAAAATAATAGTACTGGAACTTTCAACTTTTTGATCCCCAACAACGAATGTGCAGGACGGCCCGTGGGTCGACCTACGGTCCGTCGATGCCTCTGTGGTTCCACACTTGGTCATACTTCCCTAATATTCCACCTATACTTTCCTACCTACGGTCCTTAGATTGGACTACGGTATGTCCTATCAGTCTATGGTTTGAGTACTCAAACTCAACTTCTAGACTACGACCTACGACTGCCCATCCACGGCCCGTCACTAGACCTATGGTCCAAGGTTGGCACTGTCGTTAGCTACTTCTGCCATTCTCTACTTGCGTCTTCATCAACTACAACCACGCCTATTTCCTGTAAGAATTACACACAAAACATATTTCTAATAACAAAATAGCCTAAGACACATAAAAACTTTAAGTTAAATGCATCAAAAATACAGTAAACTCGTGGTATATTAGATATGCGTCATGATCGCCTTTCTAACTCAACGCATCCCCTTTTCTACTAGAGTTCACTGACATTTTTTGTAGACACAAGTGTCATGCATTGTCAGCTTGGGTGAGGTCATGCTCAGTTGGCGATCCTCCCTTCATGTTAGGCGATCAACAATGTTCATTTGGCATTTATTTATTTATTTATTGCCATTCTTGCAAACTTCAGTCGTTGCATTGTCCAATTGCTTTCATAGTTGCAAATCAACAATATTTAATTAGAAAGGGATAAAGTAAGGACCTTAAATTAGTGCAAAACTACCACTCAACACAAATCATAGAAATCAAACCTAAATTGCAGGCATAAAACTAATTACCCAGTTCAATTGATTTCTTTTGAGCATCATCGAAGATTGAGAATAGGATTAAGTTTACAACCTTAACCCATGAATTAACTCCATGATAATTAACTCAATCCATGATGTACAACAATAAAATAGGGCAAAGCACAAGACCCACTACAATAAATCAACACCCAACCCCATAATTGCACCTCTAGAATTGATGTTTTAGCCACATATCATAAAAGGAAAATCAAGTATACCTATCATAATAGCAACCATGAATGGGTTTAAATTAAGCAATAATAATAATCAACACCTAGTTCAATTTTAACTCACAATTGTCAATTTCATTAGTGTATTCTAAAACCCCAAAATTAAGAATGTTTCTTCCGAGGTTCAAAGACAAACACTTTAAATCTCTTACAAATATCTGATTCAAACTCTACATTCCCAAAAAAAACAACTCTATTTTCTCTCTCCTTTGATCTATTTATAGTTTTCCAAAATTTATCCCAAAATTCAATGCATGACCAACTCGGCAACATAAGTCAGGCTCGCCATACATGGTTGGTGAATTGTCGTTTGTTCCTCAGCTCGCCCTTCATTTGCTTCAATCTACTAATGTTTAGACCTCAGCTAGCACACATGATCGATTCTTCCTATCTCATTCTACGGATCGCGGATTACAACCTTTGTTCGCCTTTTAAGCCTTCACTATACCTCATAATTTTGTCAACTTTGGCAATGGTCTTCTAGTTCGCCCTTTCAACATCGGCAAGTCGCCATTTCATTTTTTAGTCTTCCAACCTGCCTTGAATAGGTTCAATTATGAGCACTGTTACTTTGGGCGAGGGTAGGCCACTAGGGAGATATGTCCTTTTTCTTTAGGCGACTACCAGTTGGGAGTTTATATTTCTTTTAATATTTTTGGCCTCTTTTTTAATGTATTCATCTTTGCCTTCTCCTTTAGCCATCATAGTTGTAAATCATCGAAATATCATTAGAATAGGACATATTTAGGCTTGGAGAATACTAATTGTTGAACTACAAAGGTCTCAAATGAGTGTAAATCTATCACTCATCATCACTCAAGTCAATTTGTAGTTCTAGTATGTTATTTCATTCACTAGCGTTGATTAAAGTGGGCAAGGGTTATGTCCTTGTTTACTATAATTAGTATTAGTAGAGACTTCATAAACAGTCAGTTAAAGATGTTTTATTCAGTCTATTCTATTTTAGATTCTCTTTTAATTACAATTATTGCATACAAAATTTTGATCAAAAATATATTGAACCAATACTCCATAATTATCTTTCTTCTTAGTCTTTTAATTTCTTTTACATGCTCATATTTAATTGCTCATGAGTATGCCAGTAGCAAGGGTTAGCTTGGAGTCACTTGTGATTCTAAGCACCGTGTTACGACTAGGGGGTAGTCTCGAATCATGGCAATCACTCAGGTTCCATTTGAGACTGAACTAGCCTAAAATTTTTAGGTCAGTATCCAAAAAAGTTATGACCCAATTTTCACCTTTGGCTACCTCATAACGACTAGAAGTGGTTTTTACGGAAGATAAATGTGATCCATACCATTCAATAGGTTCTTTGTCTTTTAACCGTGTAGAAGATTCAACATCTAACATTAAAATAATTTTCAGGCAATCATCAAACCATTTAAGGGTACTTTCCTTTGGGGAAGCCCAAAGTTCCTTTCCTAATGTGATACGCCAAATCCAACCTTTTTAAAATTATTATGAAGGTGTCTAACATGAGGTAAAACATCATTAAAAGCTTAAATACGACATTTTTGCTTGTCTGATATAAATGTCCAACCCCTCTCATCTATAAACAAATCAGCAGGCAAATGATTCAAAAACAAAGTCCATGTCTCTTGACTTTCCTTTTTGACAATTGCATAGGCACCATGACATATATTGAAGTCACCATAAATTACAATTGTGGATAACAATTGAGTCTTTTACATAGGACCCTTCAACCAATATCCATCCACACTTACTATTTTTCTAGAAACTGCTCTGAAGCCAAGCTTGCAAGTAGAAAAACAAATATATATTATTTAAAATCTTTGTAGCTCATTGGGGACCTAGTTATGAGTGAGCTTCATGTATATTGTGCCGCCTGAAGTTGTTATATTAATTGCATTGATTTTTAATATCATCATCAATTAATGGAATCACTTCCATTTTAGATCTTTGAGCTTGAGATAAGGTCTCTTGAGCTCTTAGTCCATACTTACTTTATCCCTGAATCCCACCACTCTCTAATTCCTTATTGATTCAATTTCTTTAAGGTAATTTGTTGTAATGAAAGATAAAGTTATCATTCTTTTTTCATGATGTCACTCCTTATAAGTATGTGTATAATTATAACTTCTTATATGGAAAGCTTTAACTCTTTTCATTCTAGAAGCCTTAATCTTTCATTTGCATTCTGGATGATGTATACAAATTACATCCATTCTTATCTTATGATTCTTATTCCACTAAATACACTTTCCATTCTTAATTTCATGAGTTTCAACAATTATTTTAAAGTCCTTCTTTGTATCAAGCACATATTCTAATCCTAAAATCGAGTTATCACCATCGATCTTTGAATTGTGCTTAGCAAAGTTGGACCTTAAAGTTTCAGAATCACTATTGAACCTCTTTGTGTTTGAAGAATCAACACAATCAGAATCCTCTTCTATATCGGTTATTTTTCTCTTTATTTTAACACTAAAGAGCTCCCTTTCTTACAAAATGTTTTGATTTTTCTTTCCATGTGTATCAACTATAACATCATCGAATAAATCAACTTCCGAATCACTAAATTTATCACACGATCAATTTCCACACAATATCTTTTTTTTATCATTTTCTCCAATACTTGATTGATTTACTGTATCCACTTTGTCAATATGAACGAAAGAATCGAAGTGTCCAAAGTATATTTCATCCACATTGTCCTTTTAAATAGTTTTTCCAACTATGTATGCTTCAAAATTTATAGAGATCAACTTCTATCTATTACTAGTCCTTTCACATCAATGTCAAAAAGTTATCGAATCATTTGCATAACCACATATCTCTGACATGATCTTGAGTTCAACAAGATTCAATTTTTATCGCATTTATATAACCAATGTAATCCATATTTCCTCCAACATAATCCTTTCCTAGTGTACACTTCATAATTCCCCCATGATATATTTTTGCAGTGAAAAATGAAGACTCGATTATCAAATCTGAAATTACAAAGTGTAAATTTCATAAGGTTTCGTTACAAACAACAAAAGTTTGAAAAGGGTTGTTTGTTGTAAAAGAACAAACATAATTAACTAAATCTAAACACTTATCATATTGAAAACTAGTAAACTAAGAGCCCATTTGGATTGTCTTAAAAAAGTTGTGTTTAAGCCAATAATAAAAAGTCAAACTTAATGACTTGTAAGTCATAAAAAGAGTAGGGGGAGGCCTACTTTTAGTTTTTAACTTATTCTAAGTCATTTTTAATTTCTTTTAAGTTATTTTAAACTAATCTTAAATTATTTTTATATATTGTCAAATACTTTCAGAAGTTAAAAACTGACTTAAAAGTAAGTTTAACCAATTTTAAAGCTTATCCAAACACTCTCTAAATTGTCTTGCCAAACAAAGTGATGTCAACAAAATAAATAGATTTTCACAAAAATAAAATAAAACAAAAAAGGTTTTTTGCTATGTTTAAATCATGATGAGACACACAATTTAAAGTTAAAAATGTCACTATAGAATGGATGTGAGTGTCCATCAGTGTTTTACCATAAGAACATTATTGCTTCTTGATAACTAGAGCTACAATAGATTTGACTCGGGCTTGATAAGATTTGTTGTTCCAAATTTCAATTCCAAGTTTTGGGTTCAGCAAGGATAAGGGTTAGTTCTTCAGAAGAAAGAAAGATAGAGAGAAGTATATACATTTGGAGGGATAAGAAAAGAGTGTGATTTGTATGTGACAAGGCTGGTGTTAAAAAAGTAACGATGTTTAGGGTTATGACTAAAAGTGCATCGCTTTATTAAACAAAAAAGGCTATTTGTGCTCCAGTAAAAAGAATATGGATAATTTTGAGTCTAGAGTTGAAGATAGTTTATGAATTTGGGCCTTTCCTCCACACTAGACTGACGCTGTCCACTATTGGTTTTGGCTCTTTGAGAGGGGAGAGAATGACAAATGAAGGGTAGAACTAATTTTTGGATGGCAGGGGCACCAATGTTCCAAAAGTATAACGGAAGGTATATGCATACCATTTACGATAGTTCAGGAGTATATTTGTCCTTTTTCCCTTCAATAAATGTGAAGTATATTCACATTTCCTTTTGTTATCTCGATGTTTCAAGACTAAAAAACTATTTTTTGGAGCTGATATTGTTTTACTTTCAATCTTTCGAGCTGAATATTGACTTGTATATTTCGTTGTTGTTGTAACTTCGTGATGTCTTTTCAATGATACAATCTTACTTCTTAACAATAAAGAAGGTACAGTCTGATTCTTGATATGTGAGTTAAAGATGTTTATGTCTTCTTCTTCTTCTTGATGCATTTTAATACAACCTCTTAATTCATCAAAAAATGTGACTTGAAGCTTTACCAAGTTATCACTAAGCTTAGAGTTGATATTTCACTAAACGATCTTGTATTTTTAATTCTCTGTCTTCTTCATAACAAGGACAAGGTTGTAAGATAATATTATAGGGCTCTTGCCCAAATTTTCATGATTTGTGGCCTTAAGAGAATTGGGAGATATTTAATAGTTTGGGTCGAAGTTGTCATTTGAGACCCTATTCTTCGAATGGACAAAGAGCGGGAAATAAATCACCCACCTCTAGGAGGGAACTCTCTGAAAGATATCCAATCAAGATGGATGTGCAACCATGCCCGATGGGAAAGAAGCTACAGTTAATTGAAGAGGAGTTTGAAGGCACTTGATATGTTGGTTATATGTATATATATGTATACAAAGAAATGGAGACTTTTGCAACATCTGTGGCGACTTTCTAGAAGTTATTATAAGACATCGTCATTACCAAATAATCGTCACTAAGTTTAAGTGGGGGCTAATGATGATTTTTTAGAAACTTTAGTTGTTCGAAAAACAAAACAAAAAAATTGTAGTGCAATCACTTAGGGCATACTATGACAGAAAAGTCATTTTCTAATTAAGCATTATTTTGATAGAGGAAAAAATATTATGACCTTGGCTATTAAAGTATGCATTCCGGCAGCTACAATGTTTAAAGTTATGTTGATAAAATTATTTGCTGAAGCACTAGCAACTCTTTGTGCAAAGAATGCAAGTCTCTTATTATATACTCCCTCCGTTTCACAAAGAATGACCTGGTTTGACTTGGCACGGAGTTTAAGAAAATAAAGAACACATTTAAATCTTGTGATCCTAAATTAAAGTTATTTCAAATGTACAAAATTGTCCTTTAATCTTGTGGCCTTAAACATGCCACGTGAAAAGCTGAAAGTAAAATGTTACCAAAAAAAGAAAAAAGGTCATTCTTTTTTAAACAGACTAAAAAGGAAAGGAGATCATTCTCTTTTAAAGGGAGGGAGTGCATATATATAAGAGAACCTTAGGGCCGCCTACGTGGCGCCACCACAAACCAAGATTCCCTTTTAATTTATTTATGTCCAAAACTAGTCTTCCCCTGCTCTCAAAAACCTTCACAATTGTCATCACAATCTTACAAATTAAGCCTCCACCAAATGTTCCATATGTAAGATAATAACCCCCTTTGAACTTAGTTAAGCAACTAAATGCCAGATAGGATTACTACATCAAACTTAAGTTTAACTAATTGGTACCAGAATGAAATATTGGGCAAAACTATGTGAGTTAGTTGGCTCACATTTATATATAACAACTATACCTTGAGAATTTTCTTTTTAATTTTGGAATTGTGAATGTTTCTCTTTTAATCCTATGTATAATTGTATTATTGCATGCATTAGTCTACGGTTTCTCCATAATCTTACTTTACCTTTGGTGATTTGAGTTAATTATTTTTTTGTCTATGGGTACTACAATATATATTGAAGGTCAACGTCATTTATTAGATCTTTGAATTGATATATGAAGTACACGTTGTTGGATTATAAAAGGTGTGAATGAAATATGAAGAGTTGCGACTTTCATGAAAAGTTGTGAATTTTATGAAAATTTGCAACTTTTATGAAGAGTTGAAACTTTTATGAAAGGTTGTGACTTTTATAAAAGGTTGTCACCTTTTCGAAGGGTTGTAACTTTTCCAAAAAGTTGTGATATTTCCGATAAGACACAATAAGCATTTGTTCACACTACCCTTTGTTGTTTATAAATAAAGGGACTTCCTCTCATTTTAAAACAACAAAAATTCTGAACTTCTTCTTCTTCTGCAAAATTAAATAGTCATGTACTTTGCTCCTGTTGAGTGGCTCACTAACAACATTTTTTTGTATCAATTTACTAGTGAATAGAATTGTTCTATCCTAAGAGGATCTATTACTTTAAACCTTGGGTACTAAAGGGGAATAATTTACTTAAGGTGACAATGTGCATTTAGTTTGCTGGATTTTTTTCTTTCTCTTTCATTTTATTGTTACAGATCTTGGTATATTTTTTCAGTCATTAATTTATGCTTATGTTATTAATTATTATTTTTGAGTACATGCTTTAAACATTGTTGTTTATGTTTCCGCAAAGTTATTGTTATAATTATTTGTTAATAACGATTAAATAACACACGTTAATTGAGTATTCACACAAGATTTCTCTACTAAAATTGTTGAAGGTGCAGTAAAAAGATTTCTTCAAGTTCTCTATACTACCATATTTTGAAGAAAAAAATCAAATTTGGTATGCTACTGTAAGGAAATAATGACCTTCAAAACCTTATCGCATCTTGATGTGTGAAGTGAACCAGGAAAAGAAGATAAAAATTAATAAAATTTTGACATGCCTTCAAGGATGTTGTGCCAGATGACCTATAGAGGAATATGATTAGATTGGAGTCTCTTTTAATCCCGAAGACATAGATAACTACACAATATATTAATTGTTCATATTAAATATGAAGTCTAAATAAATTCTCAAGTTTACTGCAAGTTGTAAATACTTTTATTGAAGTAATAAATGTGTGTTTCAACAGTGGGATTGGAATAGAAATGTATTTTCAAATTGAACTTCATCACTGTGGTATGCTGATTTTTAAACAGCGCCCAATCAAAATGAATAATTTTGTGTAGTATTTTTTTCCTTTCAAGTATATAGAATAAGTTGAATTGTTTTCCAATATGATACTGTCATGACCCAAACCAACATGATTGACACCCACACTAACCCTCCCGTGGGAGAACCATTACTACTACCCAACTAAACAACACTAACTAAAAATGCGGGCATTTAAATATGTGAAAGCATGTTTAAATAATCAATTTAAAAGTTGAGTTCCCATAAACTCAGTAAGTTATCAAAAATAAACCTAAGCAAGCGAAAATTCAACCCCTAGAACCTGAAAGTCATTGTACCAAATCTTCTAACTTAATGGTCCAACATAAGGGGATGCAACCCCAAAACAACTTAACATAAAGTAAAGAGTCTAAAAGTTCAATGTCCAAAGGAAATGGACTAAGATACTAGATGAATCCATGGTAGCCTGAAGGAACTGACTCAACCTTTGATTCAACAAGTCAGTGATCTCCTAGTTGAGGTCTCTCAACAGCCACATGAAGTTGCCTTGTACTCAACAATGAAAGAGCAAGTGCAGTATCAGTAAACAAACTGTCATGCCCTAAGCCTACACCCTGGACGTGGCCGACACCCGAGAACCATTATTGGTCCACAAGCGAACCCTCATCCTGGCTGACTACAAGTGAAAAACTAACTCAAGCATACACAACCATCAAATTGAAAGTAAAGTTTAAAAATAGTGTAACACCCCATAAAATATTTTTGAGCTAAGACTTGACGATCCTTCATAGTGAGTATATTTTTACCAAGGAATTTAAAATTTTCTTAAGTGTTATGGTCACTAGATATAGCACCTTGAGTTCCAAAGAGAATTAAAGAGAATTCATTCAAGTCATTCCTTAGTTATTTTAAGTTTTGGGTCAACTTCAAATGACCATAATTTTTAGCATAGGATGAATTACGAGACCCACAAGCTATCAAATGGAAGATCACTGAGTCCACTTCCCAAAGCCACTGAGTTTGCTAGTTTTTGAGCTCGCATGAGGGATATATGCCCGTTTGAAATTAGGTCGTCCAAATAAGGAAAGTTACCCAAAAATATGATGGGTATTTTGGTCTTTTCCTTAACCAATTGGATTTAAACATTTTTAGTAAGGTTTTAGGAGTATAAATTGATTAGAATTAGTTTCATTCATCCCCATAGCGTTTAGGGTTTAGATAGAGGATTCAAGAAACAAAAAGTTCAAAGTGTCAAGCGTTCGTTCAAGAAATTCAAGATTTCGCCAAGAAATTAGTTCTTTGAGGTACGTAAGCTTCCATAGCATTGGGTTAGTTAACCCACATTCCAATCATGAGTTTCTTTGGTGCATCTATTCATAAATATTGAGCAATTTAATTTTTTGAAGAGTTCTGGATAAGTGTTCTTGAAGTTTCCTTATCAATTAAGTTTTGATGTAAGATTCTACTTGGTTCAACTTCAAACTATCATATCTCTTAGAATATAAGGAGTTATGTGGCCCATAATCTATCAAATTAAAGGTATCTAAATGTTCTTTCCAACGCCACCAATTTCGGGTCTATCCAATTTCTGAGTAAAAAGTTATGACTATTTTACTAACCTGATATAGTGCTGTTACGAATTAGCCGACGGGAAAACATTAAAAAGTGTCATTTTTGTCCTTTTACCTACAAGAAAACCCTAACCAGATTTCTTGACTAATAAAAGGTTCAAAAGAATTAGATTTTCATTTTTTAATCCATCATTCTCTTCTCTCTCACACCTTAAGGAAAAATCAAAGTAGAAGACTCCATTTAATATTCTTTCCATATTTTTTCAAGAATATTCTTCAAGGTAAGTTTTTCTCCAAGAATTTCATTCTTTCCAACTCAACTTCCTCCATAAAATTATGAATCACTAATGAAAATCATAATTGTTGGCCATAGAGATTTCCAGAAAGTAATTCAAGAATCCCAAGAAAGGTTTTCTCTATTTCTCTCCTTCAAGCTAGTGTTTCAAGGCTTCTAATCAAGTTCTTCTTCAAGATTCTTCAAGAACCTTGTTCTTTCAAGTATGTAAGACTATTATAGTGTTGGACTAGTTCGTCGTCACGCCCTACATCTACTTTCCAATCTGTAAAAGAGAAATCTAGGATTCTACCCCTAGATTTGAGTATTCTTGAGTTAAGTTGTTTTGAGTTCTAGAATGTCTGATTTTTTGAAATTCTATTCCTAAGTATTGAGTTTCTATATTGTTATTGAAATCCTTGAGTTGATTTGTTCGTGTCTATAATTCATCATGAACCCTATTTTGAGTTATAAATCTTCAGAAGTTTTTTTAAGGCCAACACTTGAGTTTTTAAATTGAGTTTTTGAGGAAGTAAAGATGAGTTTTGAGAAAAAGTTTAAAGGTTACTTAAGAGTTTATAATATTATTTTATACATATACATATGTAACTGTGATAATTATTGGACTTGAAAGATAAGTGTGCATGTTTTCAAGAAGGTAAACATGTCTCATGTTTTAAAAGAATTTCAAGTAATGTAAGAAGTCCATTATTTGTAATGGGTTAATTGAGCACAAATTTATATTAATTATTTTAGGAGTAGTATCGAGCACTGAGTTGAGTTAGAGGCTTTCATGATTTGGAAGTCCCATTAAACTACGTAGCCAGTGTAGGACAGTATATTATTGATTCTTCATGCGACTCCTCAGTGCCTCTGAGAAGGCCAATTGGATAGATCCATAGTCACGATATCATCCTATACCCCATCAAAGTATAGGATGGCCCTAACAACGTGAGGCAAAACGTTGTATCATTGCTAGGCTCATGGAAATGGTTGTCGGTTAGAAAAACTCCCCACAAGTAAAGTATATTATTTTCATGTTGCTCTCATTGTATATCTTATTGTAAAGCTTAAATGGTTTTCACTTCATGTTCATGTAATGATTCAGTTGAGTTGCTTTCAGTCATTCAGTTCAGTTATTTCTTTACTCACCTATATTACATACTCACACATTCCATTTAGAGAAGCCCTAAACTCGCAAGAGTGACATTCTCAATTGGAGGGTCATTTGGACTTTGAGGAGGAGCTTGGTTTGGAACTTGGGGAGGAACCTTTTTATCTCCATTGTCTTCCTCATCCCTCCTAGTATTATCCCTTATACTAGACATACCCTGAAAAACCATAAAGCACGGATTAGAAGAAAGGCCTAATAAAGCTAAACTCTATGGCATGACTAAGAGAATGAGGAAGTGAGATTTCATAAACATCTAATAGCCTCCTATTCACAAATATGGCACACTTCACATTTATGAACAAGACCCTACTAGACGTGGCTTGAGATAATCGTAGAACCATTCTAAACCATATGCTCTGATACCAAGTTTGTCACAACCCAAGAGTACCCCCTAGACGTAACATGGCGTACTTGACCCCGAAAAGGTCTCATACACACCCTTAGAATAATCATAACATAAGATGATAGAAAAGTATAGAAAATTTAAAACTTCTTTAAAACCATACAATCAAAAACATTTTCATAAACAAGCGGAAGTATTTACTAAACCGTTGTCTCAAACCATCCATTAAACTCTTGAATAAAAGTCTTGGGACACAGCCCATACAAATGTCTAAAATAGAAGGAAACTGACATAAGGAAACCTAATGGGTTTTCCGTCGAAGCTATGAGGACTCACCAAGTCTTCAACTTTTCTTGCTCCTTAGAAACCTAGCCTTCAAAGGAACTCAATCTCTGAAACCCTACATTGATTAGAATGTAGGCAAAGTATGCGTTAGTACAAAATGTACCAAGTATGAAAGCTAGCACAACATCAAGAGTATCTCAAAATGGTTAGTGAACATAAGACATAAGCATAAGAGATAATAACATAATCATAGCATAATCTCCAACATAGGCATCATATCATCACAAGTCAACATAAGACATAGTTAATAAGCATAGGAGATAAATCATATGCATGGCATAGTCTTTACTTAGACTCTCATAATTACATATTTCAACCTTGGGTCTTGCATATTACAAGAGAACTACTTCATAAGCCACCTCACAGCATACTTGTGCAAGGCAAGAATAGCATCCCATAATACTATCCAAGCTAAGTACCTCTTTTTGGTCATTCTTGGTCATATTCCACATTCATAGTCAAGACCTAGGTTTTCTTCTCATTAGAGTACTATACTTCTAAGCAACCTCAAGGCACACTTGTGCAATGCATGAATGGCATCCCATAATACCACTAACACTAAGGATATCTTGACATCACTCTATTCATGCTTACTAGTTATAGGTGTCACTCTTGACCTACTTCATATTGACAAGGAGTTATTAGCTTAAGTCAATCATATCATGGAAGGCAACCATAGCAACAATCTAAGCTAAGCAAACATCACTTAAGAGAAAACTTCATAAGTAGCTTCAAGTCATACTTGTGCCATGTATGAATGGAATCCCATACTACCACTCACACTAAGTACTTCTTTAGGCTAGCTTACTCAATGCTTACTATTCACCATCCTAGACTTATGAAAAAATAGCATACTACTAGGCTAGGCCTAGCTACCATGGAAAACAAACTAACATGCAACCAAGATATACAAGGAAAAATACAAGTAATCCAACCTAACTACCATGCAAACATTCAATATGATGCATGCTACCCTTAGGGGAGTATAAATCCTCAACGCTAAGCTACCCTTAGAAAAGTATGGTGTCTCAATCCTAAGCTATCCTTAGGAGAGTATAAATCCTCTATCCTAAGCTACCATGAAGTGGTCTTGTCCTAACCAAGTCATGGTATCATGGAGGCATTCTAATAATGCTATCCAAGCTACCCGTAGGAGAGTATAGATCCTCAATCCTAGGCTACCATGCCTATACTAATGCAAGTTACCATGAAGATCACTCCATAAATGCTAATTCAAGCTAACCCTTAGGAGAGTATGGTTCTCAATCCCAAGGTTCCGTTAGGAGAGTATATGTCCTTAATCCTAAAGCTATCATGAAATGATCTTGTTAAGCCAAGTCAACCTACACATGAAGGGATCATATATCTCAACTTCAAGCTATTCTAGTCTAACATACTTTTGATTCATTTTAGGTTATTTAGTGAACCTAGAATCATTCTATGTGAAAAGACCTTTCATATTCTACATACATGCATTCATATAGTTATAGGTAGGTCATGTGGGTAAAAGCCTTCCACCACAACACTATCTATTTTGTATACTAATTTCATGCAAGCTATCTCATCATATTAGACTTATTCTATAAGCCCTAGTGATCAACATAATGACTTCATTCCCTACTATCAAGCTTTACTCCACAATCATCATACTAGACTAGATCACAAGACATATTAGTCACAAGCCTCTGTCATGGGCAATTCTAAGCATAATTCATCATATAGTCCCAAATTCAATCATTACTATTCATGATCTATCATACATTAATAAATCTATTTAAATTCATGATTTCATATTTAATTCTTGACTAATGTTCTATTAATTATAACAATTCTAGAGAATCTATCAAGAATCATCAATTTCACTTCACAAGACATAAACCCACATACTTTGTTTTCTAGGGTTAATCATGGAATTCACATAAATCCATCATAATATCATGAATCAAAACTAAATTAATGATATATAAGTATTATCCAATCGATTGGAATCATACGCATCTAAAACCCACACATTGGAAGTAACCCTAGCTTAAATTGGGGTTCTTCACAAATTAGGGGAAACTTAGTGGACTCTATGGGTGGTAGAACCCATAGATGAATAAGCTAAACATACCTTAATCAAAGCCCTAGCGCAAGCCCTCCACAATGGAATATTTGTTCTTGACCTTAGTTTCAAACTCTAGCTTCTTCTTCAATGGAGGTTTTCTAGATAGAGAAATATTTGAGAGGGGAGAACTTTGGGATCCTTTTGGGGTTTAGATTCTAAAAACATAATTGGGGTGGTAAATGACTTAAAATAATTTATATAGGTGTATAAAAATCAATATAAAATGACTCCCACTTAAAACTAATTAAAAAGGAATTTACTAAATGACCCTCGACTAGGCAGTCCTTTGTCAGGGGCCACATCCATCTTCATGAGCCGTCAAGGGCACCACGGCCCATGGGGGTGCCCGTGGTCCCTTGACCAGTAGATTCCCTCAACTTACCAAGCTCCCAAAATGCTTAGGCATGACCACGAGACCTCCCACTTTCCATGGTCAAGCCAACGGGTCGTGGTGATGGTCATCGTCCCATAGGCAGTAGCTAAGCCTAAAAAACATGCCTCCCATGACTCTAAGTGGTCTTCACGGACCGTGTTCAAGACCACTGGTTGTGAAGGTAGTCATGAACCTTGGGCAGTGCTTGGCCAAGGTTGGGCAGCCTTGGCCTTTGGCTTAGGCGTTGCCTCCTTGCCTTGGCACTTGCCCTTGCTACCCTCACCCAAAACCTTAGGTGGTCTTCTATACTAAGAGGTCTAACACGTACCTTGACGTCTAACCTTGAAACCTCTCATTCTAAGTACGGAAAGTCTCATCTACACCTCTATTCCTCAAAAATCAAACTCTAGAACTCTAGCTTGAGGCTCTAGTTTGGTCTACTAGTTTCTAGGGTTTTACATAGAGACTCATTCTAACTCGTGAATTCTCATATCCATTCGACTACCTATAATACTAGAGATGATTTAAAAGAAAATTCAGTTCTTTATCGATGAATTGCTCTTAGAAAAATCTTGAGGAAGTTGTGAGACTCTAAAGAGGCATGAGAGAAGCCCATGGGTGAGTTAAGAGTTGAGTTTTAAAGGAACGAGCTCATGTTCATATGAATCATGCGTTTAAGCTAAGCTAAAAGAGAGATGTACTCTTTTCTCTAAGCCATGTTTCAGATGATATCCTTCTTTGGAAGTATGTTTAGAGCATGGGTAGTATTTTCACCCAAAAAGATAGCATGAGTTATGAAATTATGAGCAGTAGCAGTGAAAGTGCCCGAGTTAGAGGAAAGTATGCAGAGGTTCAGTAATCAAAGGAAAGGAGATAGTGATGGGGAAAATTATGTTATTGCAATCATGCACCCATTCAGTTATAAGTGAAGAGTTCCTTTATGAGTGGAATATGGAGTAATAATGTTGTAAAGAGTTCTTGATAGAAGGAAGAGGAATAGTTACTAGTCATGATGAGATAGAGTATATTTAACCAAAATAGAGTTGATGTCGATGTGCCATCGTGTTAGAGGAGACTAAATATATGTGTTTAATAGAATCATAGAGTATTCATGAATTGATTTATCTCTACAAGGCTTATGATTTTTTTGAGAGGGTCATGATATTCCAAAGTTTACAGACCGATTAGGTAATGAGGTATAATAAGTGAGCAAATAGTACTTAAGTTGTGAAAAGGGGATGTAGACTAGTTTAGAGATGATGGAATAGATCCATAGCTTCCAAGAATCAGCTTTAGACCTAAGAGGGAGATGATAAGATGAGAAACCAAGTCAAGTGTTGAGAATAAGATTGTAATGAGCTCAAAAGAGTATGGGAGATATCTTTTCAGGGATATTTTAGTAATGGAGTGATGTTAGAAGAAGAAGGTTAATATTCTCATAGTGATAATGATGGAGTGATAATTCCACCTAAGGTTATAAATGAGAAGGAAGAGGAGGATGAGTTTTTACTATGTGAAATAGTTAAATGAGAGTCCTTAGTTGGTCACAAGTAGTAATGCGAGAAATTCTAGTTGGTATGGAAGGGCTGATGAGAGAATGAGAACTTCTTAGGGAGTTGGTTAGTAGGAGTCCATGGAGTTGTTATACTACTAAGCTTGAATGTGGTATTGTTAAACATGTGGTAGTTCTTGATATGAGCCCAAGGTTGATTAAATGAGGTAGTAAAGACTAATGTTCTTGGGATGACACTCCGTATAGAGAGGTATAAAACCTGAACATTAGGATTATGGTTAAGCTTGAATATGGTAAGAGAATGTCGTTAGACTAGGTCCTTGGTAAGAGAAGTCATTGAGGAGTGTTGCTAAGCTTAATACTTAGCAGGCATACTACCTTAGGCATGGTATTCATAATCTTACTTCATGCCTATATTTTCTTCGTTCCAGATAAAGTAACCTTAGAGAGAGCGTGACTATGTTCATGTCACAACCTAGGGGTACCCCCTAGACGTAATACGGCATAATTGACCCCAAAGGGGTCTCAGCATATCATTACATAAGAACATAGGGAAAAATGCAGAAAATTTAAAACTTTCTTTACAATCGAAGTCTTTCAAATAATAAGAGAGAGTCTATGACACTATGTCTCAAACCATCTATAACATTTGAATTAAAACTCTTGAAAACAATCTTAGGGACACGACCCTTATAAAAAGTCCAAAACATAAAAGAAAGAAATAAAGGACATATGGTCAAGCCCTCGAATACTATGAGGACTCACCAATCTTTTTCTTCTTAATCTACTAAGGTCCTAGCTACGAGGATGGAATCCAATATTGCCAAAGCCTACACTTACAGAAAATGTAGAAAGATGGGGTTAGCACAAAATTTACTAAGTATGGAAGCCATGCATAAAAAATCCTTAAAACATAAAAGGGACATTTTGTTTGAAACCATGCTATATGCCACTTTTGAACATCATATTTGAAATAGTTGGAGAATGTAGTTCATGAGACAAACCATGCACAATTCATCATAACATAAAGGATATCATCATAATCACAAACATAGTATCCACATAATACATATTACAACCTTCACAAGACATAATTCACATACATAGTCACATACCAAGATCCTATCATCATATTAGAACTATCACATAAGTAACCTTAAGTTCTACTTGTGCAATGCATAGATAGGATCCCATAATCCTATCTACACTAAGTATCACTTCTAGGCCACCATGATCATGCATAACATACATTGACCTTATCCATAGCCAACACTCATAAACAATCCATATCAAGCATACATAAATTCATATGTCTTCATAGCATAAGGAACCCACACCATAACCCCTTTACAAGTCTACTTGTGCAATGTATAAGTGAAGTCTCATACCCCCACTCACACTAAGTAAAGCTTCTTAAGAAGTCATAAGTATAGTTCATGTTCATAATTCATATAAAGCATACATTAACTCATAATCATCATATCATTAGAGAGACATACCATGCCCACTCTCAAAGTCTATTTGTGCAATGCATGAATGAAGTCCCATACCCCCACTCACACTAAGTAGGACCTCTTTGAGGAACCATAATACATAACTCATGTTCTTATCATAATTCATATTCTTATCATATAGAGAAATTTAGCCTTAACCGACATAGACCATGTGAGCTACATGGAATCTGGTGCTCTACCCTCACACTGAAAGAGGTGTCCTACTTTCCTAAGGTAGAACGTACATAATAGCTTTTAGGTGGATCCACTAGCTATATACCTATGTGGGAACATAGTTATGGGATAAGGAGATTGCTACTAGAAACCCGAACTACTAGCGTAAAAGGTTTTCATCTCATGAGATAACATACATTGGGAAGCCGAACTTGCTAAACATAGAAGCCTCCATCTCATTTTCATATCCACTCGGTGCTAAGCATAATTCCCTTTAAAAGTCATAGTAAGTCTTTACTTAAGTTCATATTCATGAAAGAATGTACTAGGCACTCAAACCAACATAACATCATAATAGCTCATAGATTCATTAGGTGCGAATGTCATTTCAACCTTAAAATCATCAACATATGAGTAAACCTTTCACATCATATTCATAGTGTGTTCATGAGAATAGCCTTTCATTCAACACAACAAGATCATCATAGTCATAATAGTTCATGCATAATAAAGTCTAAGGGTATGGGGAGAACTACCTTTCAACAATACCACAATTACACAATAATCATAAGATCTTCACTTTCAAAGTGAATTATATGCATATACACAATTCTCATAAAGATGTACAAACCCTCATAACATTACCCTTCAAGGGCCATGAACCACAAGCAACACCTTTGTCACATCATAGTCATATTCATGCATGGGGTGATGTGTATGTGATTGTCCTTCCAATGACACAACAACAACATTATCAAAATAGACACTTTAGACTCAAAGTATTCATAAACATGCACATAATAACATATTCATGCATACACCTCATACCTTGCACTCAAGGGTCATATTGAGTCAACACATCTAACATTCATCACATGATAGATAGATATAGTCATAACTCAAGTACCACATTCATTCCATGCATAGATTCATATACTCATATTAGAGGTCATATAGATAATGTCTCTTCACAACAATGCCATATACAATTTAACATACTTCATAGCTTCCTTCTATAAGCCTTAACATTCTTAACTTATTCATATTAGCTTTTACCCTTTAAGCCTTAGGAGTCATCTTCATACTACAAGACTTACTTTCAAGCAATGCCTCACATGATCACCATGTATACCTAATTCTTAAGGTAACCTAACCACATGCCACATTCTTGATCAATTATAGTCATATAGGAAACATATAAACTCAATCTCAATACTACACAACCATGATCCATCATATAAGCCCTAATCAATTAGTTCATGTCAAGAAGCTTTACTTATAATCAATTCATGTCTAGGTGATCTAATCTAAGTCAATTCATCAAGAAGTTCATCAATCTTAGGAGGTCACATCTAAACCCATAATTTTCCTCTTTCATGACATAGCACTAGACCTCATCAATTTACCTTAGAATCTTAGGTTAATAAAGTATACATGTAGAATCATATTTAATTCATACAAATACATCATAATAAAGTCACATCCAATCAATTGGACCAACTTGCAACAACCTTCATAATGTAAAGAAGAATCATAGCTAGGATTGGGGAACTCATGAATTCTTGAAGAATTCAAGTTAAAATCATGTAAAATCAGTGATCCATTCATAAAAAACATAATTCAACCTTTAGAAGTAAATTTGAAAGGAATCCATGGGGTTGAGTTGAAACCCTAGCTAATTGGGTTTTCTAGAATTGAGATAAAAGCTTTTGAAGGGGCTCCTTGGGTGATGGCTACCCAAGGATGAAAACTCCCATTCCTTATGAATATTTCTACATGAAATTTGAAGAATAAAGGCTGATCCTTGACCCCTAAACTTGACCTTGATCTTGTTCTTCAATGGAGGTTTTCTAGAGAGAGAAATATTTGGGAGGGGAAGAACTTTGGGGTTTTGATTTGGGTATTTGAAAAATAATGGAGTAATTAGGTGTTTAAAGACTTAAAACCATTTATATATGTAATATAAAACAATTAAAAATGACCCCATTAATTAACTAATTAAATAAGAAATTACCAAATGACCCTCGACTAGGCAACCCTGTCAAGAGACTACAGCCACCTAGACGGCTTGTCAAGGGGACCACGGCTACTGGTGATGCCCGTGGTCCCTTGACCAGTATCCTCATTCATCTTGCCAAACTCCCAAGTGGCTAAGGCAAACCCACGAGCCTTCCCACGGCTCGTGAAGAGGAGCCTTGGCTTGACACTTTTGGGAGTGCACTGCCTCACCAACCACAGGTGGCACCATGGCTCGTGGTGGCCACCACGGGTCGTGAGGACCCTCATGGTAATGGGGAAGTATCTAGGTCTCAAGGCCTTGGCTTCCACATGCCTAAGGGGACTCCACAAGCCCCTTCACGTACCATGGTCATGACTACTGGTCGTGAAGGTGGTTGTGGTCTTTGGCAGTGCTTGGCCAAGGTTGGGGAATCCTTTGCGTTTGGCTTAGACCTTGCCCCTTAGCCTTAGCCCTTGCCTTTTCAACCCTCAATAAAACATAAAAGGGTATTCTAAATATGTGGTCTAATACATAGCTTGATGTTTAACCATTAAACCCCTTAACCCTTAATGTTTAGGCTCTAGTTCAACCTACTTGTTTTTCGGGTCGTTACAGTTCACAACAACATCGTTCTTGATTTAGGTGCTATAGAAAGTCCGAACTCTTGGTATGAACAAGTTCAGCCTGTGTTAGTAGGAAAGTTGTTGAGTCGGAGGAGATAGTGAGAGTAACCCCGTTCCATACCCAATCTAGTCGTCATACCAGGACGAATGATCCCTAGGGGGAGATTTTGTAACACCCAAGAAATATTTTTTTAGCTAAAACTTGAACAATCCTTCATAGTGAGTAAGTTTTTACCAAGGAATTTTTTTTAAAAAAAATAAGTGCTAAGGTCACTTGATATAGCACCTTGATTTCCAAAAAGAATTAAAGAGAATTCATTCAAGTCATTCCGTAGCTTTTTTAACTTTTGGGTCAATTTCAAGTTTCCATACCTTTCAGCACATGATGAGTTAAGAGACTCACAAGATATCAAATGAAAGATCTCTGACTCCTCTTTCCAATGCCGCCAAGTTAGGTAATTTTCAAGCTCGTATGAGGGAGATATGCTCGTTTGAAGTCGGGTTGTCCAAATAAGGAAAGTTACCCAAAAATATGAGGGGTATTTTGGTCTTTTTCTTACCCAATCAGATTTAAACGTTTTTACTAAGGCTTTAGGAGTCTAAACCGATTAGAATCAGATTCATTCATCGCCAAAGCATTTAGGGTTTATAGAGAAGATTCAAGAGGAGAAAAAGTTCAAAGTTTCAAGCGTTCATTCAAGAAATTCAAGATTTCGCGAAGAACCTAGTTCTTTGAGGTATGTAAGCTTCCATAGTGTTGGGTTTGTTCACCCACACGCCAATCATGAGTTTCTTTTGAGAAGCTATCCATAAATATTGAGCAATTCAATTTCTTGATGAGTTCTTGATAAATGTTTTTGAACTTTCCTTATCGATTAAGTTTTGATGTAAGATTGTACTTGGGTCAACTTCAAACGATGTTCAAGAACTTCAAGATTTTGTAAATAACCTAGTTCTTTGAGGTATGTAAGCTTCGATAGTGTTGGGTTTGTTCAACCACATGCCAATCATGAGATTCTTTTGAGAATCTATACATAAATATTGAGCAATTCAATTTCTTGATGACTTCTTGATAAGTGTTCTTGAACTTTCCTTATCGATGAAGTTTTGATGTAATATTGTACTTGGGTAAACTTCAAACGATCATATCTGTTGGAATATAAAGAGCTACGTGTCCCATAACCTATCAAATTAAAGGTATTTGAATCTACTTTCCAACGCCATAAATTTCGCGTAAATCCAATTTCAGAGTAAAAAGTTATGACTATTTTAGTAACCTGATACAATGCTATCTTTTTACCTCCAAGAAAACCCTAAACAAATTTCTTGACTAATAAAAGGCTCAACACAATCAGATTTTCATCTTTTAATCCATCATTTTCTTCTCTCTCAAACCCTAAGGTAAAACCCTAAGGAAAAATCAAATTAGAAGACTTCATTCAAGATTCTTTCCATTTTATTCAAGATTCTACTTCAAGGTAAGGTTTTTTTCAAAGATTCCATTCTTTCCAACTAAAATTCCTTCATACAATTATGAATCACTAATGAAAATCATAATTCTTGGCCATAGATATTTCAAGAAAGTAATTCAAGAATTCCAAGAAAGGTTTTCTTGATTGTTCTCCTTCAAGCTAGGGTTTCAAGGCTTCTTATCAAGTTCTTCTTCAAGATTCTTTAAGAACCTTGTTCTTCCAGGTATGTAAGGCTATCATAGTGTTGGACTAGTTTGTCCTCATGCTCTACATCTACTTTCAAATCAGTAAAAAAGAAATCTAGGATTCTAACCCTAGATTTGAGTATTCTTGAGCTAAGTTGATTTTGAGTTCTTGAATTTTTTATTTTTTATTTTTGAAATTATATTCCTAATTATTGAGTTTCTATATTGTTATTGAGATCCTTAAGTTGATTTGTTCGTATCTATAATTAAGATTGAACCCTATTTTGAGATATAAATCTTCAAAAGTTTTTTTTAAAGCCAACACTTGAGTTTTTAAACTATATTTTTGAGGAAGTAAATATGAGTATTGAGAAAAAGTTTGAAGGTTCTATTTCATAAAGACTTAAGAGTTTCTAATGTTATTTTATTCATATATATACATATACGTATGTACCTATGTTAATTATTGGACTTGAAAGATAAGTTCATAAGTGCATGTTTTCAAGAAGGTAAACACGTCTCATGCTTTGAAAAGTATTTCAAGTAATGTAAGAAGTCCATTCTTTGTAATGGATGAATTGAGCACAAAGTTATATTAATTATTTTGGGAGTAGTATCGAGCACCGAGTTGGGTTAAAGCCTTTTATGATTCGAAAGTCCCATAGAACTAGGTAGCTAGCGTAGGACAGGATAGCATTGATTCTTCATGCGACTCCTTACTGCCTCAAAGAAGGCCAATTAGATGGATTGATAGTCACGATATCATCCTATAACCCGGCAAAGTATAGGATGGCCCTTACAACGTAAGGCAAAAACGTTGTATCATTGCTAAGCTCATAGTAATAGTTGTTGGTTAGAGAAACTCCCCACAAGTAAAGTATATTATTTTAATGTTGCTTTCATTGTATATCTTATTGTAAAGCTTAAATGGTTTTCACTTCATGTTCATGTATTGATTCAGTTTAGTTGCTTTCGGTCATTTAGTTCAGTTATTTGTTTACTCAGCTGTATTACATACTCGTACATTTCATATACTGATGTCATTTGACCTGTATCCTTTTATAATGTAGATATATGTGTTCATAATTATCAACATGTGCTTTATTGAGATCACCCTACTCTCTTGTTAGCTTTGGTGAGCCCCTTGTATTCTAGAGGACTTCACAACTACTTTCGAGTTAGTAGTTTTGAGTTGTCGTGGGTCTTGACCCTACATCATTTCTTAATAGTAGAGGCTTCATAGACAAACAGTTTTGGAGAGTCTTTCAGATATTTTATTTAAACTTATGTTTCATAATAAGTATTCTACAAAGTTTTGAGAATCAATAATATATTTTTAAACGTTTCTTTCAATTTGATGGTTATGTATGCTCAAGTTAGTCTTTCGCTAGTAGTCAACCAGAATAAAGGTTAACTTGGGAACCAGCAATAGTTTTGGAGTGCCGGCCATGTCCAGGGTGTAGGCTCAGGTAGTGAAAAATAGTTTACTGAATCTTAAAACTCTTATGAATATATTGAGTATGAAATATGAGTTTAAATAAAACATCTAAAAATTGAAAGACTCTCCAAATCTGTCTATCTATGAAGCCTCTACTATATAAAGATGAATGTCCAAACAAGCCCCACGACTCATCAAAAACTATTACTAATAACTCACAAAATTGGAGTCCTTCGAAAGCAAGGAGGTCTTACTCAAAAGCTGATGAGCGGATGAAGTAATCTCAACAGAATCTTGTTGAGAATCCTAAGAACTTGTATTTACATCATTAAAAGATGCAGGTAGAATGACATCAGTACATAGAATGTACGAGTATGTAATATAGTCGAATAACAAATAACTGAACTAATATGACTGCAATGGATAAAACATAAACTAAATGGAATGTAAAGTATTAAAGGAATGAAATCATTCAAAACTTTACAAAAACACTCACTCATCTCTGAACCTCAACATAATAAGTGATATAATAAAACTACAGATGCAACTCTATTTGGGAGATTCTCTAACCGACAACCTTCACTATGAGTTATGTGATGATACAACGTCTCGTCCACGCTGCCAGAACTATCCTATACCTTGTCGGGGTTTAGAACACCTCAACTAAGTGGATCCACTAAGCGATAAGGATTCATCTAAAAAGTATGATCATTTACCCATGATGGCAAACATGGTTGATGAGGATTTTGAGTTGTCTGAACTTATCCCCATATTGATACTCAATACTACTCCTAATAATATACTCATGCTTAAATGTATAAAACATACTTTTTCTCTGTTTTAAGGTAATTACTCAAAATAACCTCTTAAAAGAGGTAACTGCTCTGAAATATCTCTGAACTCATTAACTCATTTAGAAATCAAAGTTTCTCTTTTCTCAATGTAAAACCTGATAAATTTGGGAATACTTACTTCCCTTATACCGTTACTCAATTCATATTTGAAAACTTTCTCAAAACTATATCAAAAATCATATTGTGATCTGATCATTGATGACTCGGGAAGTCATACTGCATAAACATTGATGTCATATCTAGATACCATACTGCTTAAATATTGATTGCATACTCGATTGTCATACTAATCATGTTTCAAAACTCATTTTTGCTTTCTCAGAATATTAGTTTAAGACAAAATTGTTTGCTTTAAAAGATTCTCAATAATTATAACTTAAATAGAGTTCATGCTTACATATAGACATGAGCAAATCAACTAAAGGATCTCAATAACAATATGGAAAAACTGAATACTCAGAACTCAACAATACTACTCATCTCAAAAATACTCAATTAATAGGGTTCATGCTGAAATATAGACATGAACAAATAAACTCAAGGATCTCAATGCATAACATATAGAAACTCAACATTAGGAATAGAACTCAAAACTCAACAACAAACTCATCTCAAGAATACTCAAATCTAAGGATAGAAACCTAGATTACTCCTTTACTAATTTGAAAGCAAATGTAGGGCGTGAGAAAGAACTAGTCCAACACTATGATAGCCTTACATACATTTAAGAATAGGGCTCTTAAAGAATCTTGAATAAGAACTAGATTAGAAGCCTTGAAACCCTAGCTTTTAGGTAAACAAACAAGAAAACATTTCTTGAGATTCTTGAATTAGTTTCTTGAAATCTCTATGGCCAAGCATTATGATTTTCATTAGCGATTCATAATTATATGGAGGAATTTGAGTTGGAAAGAATGAAATTCTTGGAAAAAAACTTACCTTAAAGAAGAATCTTGAAAAAATCTTGAATGGAAGTCTTTTACTTTGATTTTTTTTCCTTAGAGAAGAGAATGAGGGATTAAGAGATGAAAATCTGATCGTTTTGGGCCTTTAATTAGTCAAAAATTCATTTAGGGTTTTCTTAGAGTTGTAAATACAAAAAGACCCTTTTTAATGTTTTATGGTCGGCTAATTCCTCACTGCATTGTATCAGGTTACTAAAATTGTCATAACTTGTTACTCGAAACTCAAATTGTTGCGAAATTTATGGTGTTGGAAAAAGATGCAAATATGTTTAATTTGATAGGTTATGGGACACGTAACCCTTTAAATGTGAAGCGATATGGCCGTTTGAAGTTGACCCTGTTAGAATCTTACATCAAAACTTAATTAGTATGGAAGCTTTCAACTAAACTTTGTGCTAAGGGATCCTAGTGACCTTAATTCATATCCAAATTCATTCCATCACTAAAGAATTGACCTTTACACTTATGGGTAGTTTAAGAATCAGCTGGTACAATCTTATTCACAAATGAAGAATGGTTCGAGTCTTAATTTAGAAATTTTTGGAGCGTTACACAAACCAACGGCGTACTGGTAGGATGACGCGGTTATTATAGTAATTGTGACATACATAAGTAACTACAACATAGTAAACCACACATATACAGAAAGAATAAAAATTTACCAGTTCATGCTCAATATATTAGTTTCACAATATCAATCTCAAATACAACAGTCAATGATTGTTATCTCATGGAACCCATACTCAATCTGTTAGTGTGTCAGAATGTGAGACCAGATCCAACAATAAGTGGGAACGTGACACCCGATCCAATATGTGTCAGAACATGACACCCGATCCAATTATGTGTCAAAACGCGACACCCGATCTAATCAACCACAATCACAAATGCAATCAACACCACAATGAATGATTTACATACATGTGTCGTACAATTAGGTAACATGTTCATTGCATGCTATAAAATCATACATAGTAATTTCATTAGATTCATTTTGTATTTCCCTATTCACCTACATGCATGAATATAATAGAGAGTTAGCAAGCATATATAACAAAAACAGTAAATCAAACCATCACCTACCTTGAAACCAAGCCTGAACACTCTTAAGGAACTTCAGCTTTCCCTTTGTGGAGTCTCTCATCTTGTTCTTTGTCTATAACAAGTGATTTCCTCAAATAATCAATAGTAGTAGCCTAGTTTACCCGAATTATATCCAAATACTGACCCTTGGCCAATTCCATGATCCTAACACCCAACAAGGGCTTTTTCCACCATTAAATTCAAGCCAAAACCCTCCCCCAAGGATAAATAGAAAGGATTCTAAGTTCTAAAAATCAATTTATGATCTAAGGGCGTAATGTACTTATCTTAAGTGCGAGAATTAGTGAAAAACAAGAAGAAATAACCCTAGGTCACCCTTTTTCTCTCCAAGAACGAAGTCCGCAGAAAAAAAACATATTTGGGACTTTTTCAGCTTTTACTCGTGACTGGCCTGCCATAGCGGCCCCGCCAAGGCTAGAATAATCCCACTGTGGTGGGTTGCACAAAGATAGAAATTCAAAAAAAAATTCTAATTTATTTCGTAAAGTCGTACAGGATCCTTATCGTCTTGGCTATCCACTCTAATGATCAAATTTATAATCGAATCCCCCATCCATTACCAGATTACCCTAGATCTTACCTGACTCAGATTTTGTCCAAGTGTGTCCTAGGCTTGAAATTTCCAACTTACTACTCAGAAGTTTTCTAGTCCAAATTCCTTTCTCATTAGCTTATCCATAAAGACGGGAATAGGTTGCTACAATAGATACCAATTGACCCATCACTTATCTGGGAGTGATAAACTAGGAAAACTAGGCTAAGGCAAGAATAGAGTAGTATCTAATTCGTAAAATAACGAGGGATACTTGTCTCGCATGTCCATCTCGGTTTCCTAAGTAGCTTCCTTAATCGTTTGATTATTCAATTGAACTTTCACTAATCTAATCTGTTTGGTTCTCAGCTTTCGGACATCACGATTAAGGATTGCAATTGGTTCCTCTTCATACTGAAGATCTTTGTTTAAAAATACTGAGTCCCACTTAATGATATAATATCCATCCCCATGATAATTCTTCAACATAGACACATGGAATACTGGATGGACTTTATATCGGCTAGGCGGTAAAGCCAACCTATAAGCCACTGGCCCTACAGTCAAGGATCTCAAATGAGCCAATGTAGCGAGGATTGAGCTTGCCTTTCTTGCTTAATCTCATCACCCCTTTTATGGGTAAAACCTTCAGAAGACCTTGTTCCCTAGCCTGAAATTCCATGTCCCTTACCTTACGATATGCATACTCTTTCTATCGACTCTGAGCGGCTAGAAGCTTAGCCTGGATACTCCTCACCTTATCCTTGGCATTATTTACCAAATCCACCCCAAAGGTTTCACATATCCACCCTTAAACCATTTTATAGGCGATCAACATCCCCCCCCCCCCCACAAAGTGCTTCAAACAGTGCCATATCGATGTTGGAGTGGTTGCTATTATTGTAGGAGAACTCACACAAAGGTAGGAATTTATCCTAATTCCCTCCATAGTAAATTACACATTCCCCTAACATGTCTTCCAACACTTAAATTGTTCTCTCCGATTGTCCATCAGTCTGTGGATGAAAAGTTGTGCTGAAAGTGAGTTCAGTGCCCAATCTTTATGCAACTTCTCCCAAAACTCTGATGTAGACTGCATACACGGTCTGAGATGATAGAAAGGGGCACCCCGTGTAGCTTTACTATCTCCTTAACATAACCTTTGCCAACTGATGGGCATTATAGTCTACTCTGACCGGAATGAAGTGGGCTGACTTAGTCAGTCTGTCAACCTCAACCCATATGGAGTGAAACTTTCCTAGGGTTTTAGGAAGACCAACCACAAAGTCCATAACTTTCTTTTCCCACTTCCACTTGGGCATTGGTATTCTCTGAAGCAAACCAGCAGGCCTTTGATACTCATAATTTACCTGATGATAGTTTTGGCATTTAGCCACAAACTCAACTATGTCTTTCTTCATGCCAGACCACTAATAAAGTCGCTTCAAGACTCGATACATCTTGGTCACACTAGGATGAATAGATTACCACAAACCATGAGATTCTGTCAACAGCTTTTGTATCAAGTCATCCACTCGCAGAACGCAAATCCTCCTCCTTAAACTGAGCACACCACCTGCATCAAGAGCAACATCTTGTGCCTTTCCAGACACCAACTTCTTTCTGAGCTCATTGAAAGTATCATCCTCTAATTCCTTAGCTTTGATCTCCTTAATGAAAGTGGGTCTACCCTCAATGCTGGCTAACACCCCACCTTTCTCTTAGATGCCTAACTGCATGAACCTGGACTCTTAGGTTGGGATCTCCTTAGCCAAGGGTTGCCTAGACACACCCAAACAAGATAAACTGCCCATATTCATTGTCTTCCGACTTAATGTGTCTGCCACAACATTAGCCTTATCCGCATGGTATTGAATGTTGACATGATAATGTTTAAGTAACTACATCCATCTTCGTTGTCTTATGATCAAGTCTTTCTAAGTGAACACATGTTGTAGACTACGATGATCAGTGAACACTTCATGCTTGACTTCACTGAGATAATGTCGCCAAATCTTGAGAGCAAACACTACCGTTGCCAACTCAAAATCATGTGTCAAATAGTTCCTCTCATGAATCTTCAACTTTTGTGAGGCATAAGCTATGAAATTATTATCCTTCATCAAACAACACCAAAGCACGAATGTGAAGTATCACAATAAATAATGAAACCCTTATCTTTCACGGACAATGACAGAATCGATGTTGAGGTCAGAAAAGTCTTGAGCTTTTGGAAGATCTCTTCACATTTGTTAGTCCACTCAAAAAGGTACCTCCTTTTGAGTCACCTTGTCAAATTCGTGGCAATAGAGGCTAAATTCTTCAAAAATTGCCGATAGTAGCTAGCAAGCCCCACAAAACTCCTAACCTCAGTCACAAAACTAGGTCGGACCAAGTTCTTGACTCCTTCAATATTTTGGGATCTACCATTACCCCTTATTTTAAAACTACATGCACCAAAATGGCAACCGAGGACAACCTAAATTTAGAGTTCAAAAATTTTGCATACAATTTCAGTTTCCCAAGGACACCCAGAACAATACAAAAATGGTTTGTATGCACTTCCTTACTCTTTGAATAGACCAAAATGTCTTCAATAAAGACAATTACAAATGAATCCATAAATCGTTTGAATACACAATTCATCAAACTCATGAAGGGTGTAGGTGCATTGGTGAACCCAAATGACATCACCAAGAACTCATAGTTCCCATACCGAGTCTTGAATGTCGTCTTAGATACATCCTCAGGACTAATATTTAATTGATGGTACCCAGATCTTAAATCAATTTTAGAGATTACTGATGCACCCCTCAAAGAGATCATCTATACAAGGCAATGGGTACTTATTTCAAATGTTGACCCTATTCAAATGTTGGTAGTTTATGAACATCCTCATTTTACCATCCTTCTTCTTAATAAATAAGACAGGAGCACCCCACGGGGAAGCATTAGGATGGATGAAACCCTTATCAATGAGCTCTTGAATCTGGGTCTTAAGCTCTCTTAACTCTGTTGGAGCCATGTGATAAGGAGGGATAGGGTTTGGGCGAGTTCCCGGCTCAAAGTCGATACAAAAATCTATATCTCTAGTAGGCATACAAAGTAATCAATAGCAAACACTTCCTTAAACACAGACATTATAGGAATGGACAGAATAGAGGGGGACACTGCATCGACATCCCGAATATGAGCCAACTATACCAAACACCCCTGCCCCATAAGTTTTCTAGACTGGATAAAATATATGATCTTAGGTGGCTTAGGTTTGTACACCCCTCCCCATTCTAACTTTTCCCTACCTAAGATCTCTAGAGTCACGGTCTTAGCATTACAATTAAGCACAACATAATAAGGGTACAACCAAGTAATGCCTAAGATTACAGGTCAGTCATATCCAAATTAACCAAATATTTCCAAGTTTGAAAACTCATAATCAGGACAGAACAAGCATGATAGACATGGGTGACTACGAAAGACTCTCCAACTGGGGTAGAAAAATGGATGGGAGCATCAAGCACGTCAAAAATACGAAGGAAAACTATATTGACACATAAGAGTAAGTAGAACTCGGATCAAATAAAATAGTAGCCATCCGATCACAGATAAGAATAGTACATGTGATCACTACATCAGATGCTTCAGCCTAGATCTTTCCCGAAAAGGCATAAAATTAAGCCCTTTTATCTTAACGGGCAACCTTTCTTCTTGGTTGCACTACTCCACTACATGCATTACCATTTCACTAGCCTCCATGGGATATTTGATTTCCTCCTCACCCACCTTATAGATGTCCTATACGATTATTACCTCTATCCACTCGCACCACTGCTCAGACCTACTATTGCACAAGTTCAGTCATGCGCGGGTGGGGACAATTTCTCGTTATGTGTCCTGGCTCTCCACAATTGTAACATTGTCGTCAAGAGACGGCTTGTTTCCCTATACAAAAAAGGCTCCCTGACCATCCTGGGTAGGATTCTGCTGCTGAGTCCTTGAGTAACAACTTGTAGAAGCGGGAATAACTGACTGAATTGGCCGGGTGTATTCTTGGTCTTCTTAGCCAAAGGCTTGGTCATCCCATCCCGCAAACTCCTTATACATTCTTCACAAAGTTTTTCACTTCATTAAGGATTTTACTTGCAGAGATCATGTTAACAGACAATACATGTAACTCGGGATTCAATCCCTTGACTAATAAATGGATCCTCTCTTCCTCTGTAGTCACCAACTGCGTAGCATATCTGGAAAAGGCCTGGAACTTAACCTCATAAGCAGCTACAGTCATACCACCCTACTCCAACTTAAACTCATCCTTCTTGTGGTCCCTCAAAGTCCAGGGCACATACTTCTCCAGAAACATGGCATTAAATTGAACCCAGATGAGTGGAGGAAAGACTGGCGATCAACATTCCACAAAAGCTCTCCACCACTGCTTAGCCTTACTTTGAACCTGAAAGGTCACGAACTCAATTCCATGTTCATGCACAATGCCTAACTTGTAAAGTCTCTCAAAGAAATCTAGGTAGAACTCATAGGCGTCTTCACTTTCAGAACCATGGAACACTAGAAGTTTTAACTTCAAAAACTTGGTCAACATGTCTGAATCAGTGCCAATCATCACAAGGCCCAAAAGTAGATGGAAGAAGACATCATCTTCCAACACTCCATCCATCTTAGGGACTATAGTTGCAACGGGGTGGATGACTGGAGGTTGAGCAACTTGCACTGTGGGAATGGCTCCAAAGCCGACCAACCTTCTCTGAAAAGTCAAAATATGATGAGCTATAGTTGGATCCAAAGGGTGAAGTCCTGCAACCCCAGCATGTGCATTCTCTTCTGGTTCAGTACCCTCTTCCACCTCAATCTATACATTCTCTTTTACCTCAGCATGGGGTGCGGAATGGGCCTCTCTCCTGGGTACATTCTCAACTTAGGTTTCACCCTCTGCAGGTGCTACCTTTCCTCGACCTCTACCCCATACTTTTCCTCTACCCATGCCTCAGCCACGTCCTCTTACTGGGGGTTCCCTTGTTGGCTCATTTATGAAAGCTACTTGCTAGGCGTCGTTGTTTCGTGTGTTAACTATCTGCGTACCAAAGAATAGAAGAGATTAGATACCAATATGGATCACCACATACCAATTGGGATCAAATTATAACACGAAGGAGAAGATTATAGAGAGATTTTCCTAAAGTCCTGTAGGCTCTTGAAGAAAAGTACAGACGTCTCCGTACCGTTCTGCAAGACTTTACTAGACTCGTTTTGGTACAACGAACCTAGGGTTGTAATACCAATTTTATCACGACCCAAATTGCCGTGATTGGCATCTATACTAACCCTCCGATTGAAGAACCATTACTACAACCCAACTAAACAATACTAACCAAAAGACGAGCATTTATAAATGTGGAGACAGGTTTAAATAATCAATTTAAGAGCTAAGTTCCCAGAAACTTAGTAAGTTATCAAAGACAAACGTAAAAAAAGCAGAAATTTAACCCCTAGAACCTGAAAGTCATTGTACAAGAACTTCTAACTAAACAGTCTATGATAATGGGATGCAACCCCAAAACAACTAAACACAAAGTAAAGACTCTGAAAGGTCTAAGTCCAAAGGAAATGGACTAAGATCCTAAATGAATCCATGGTAGCCGGAAGGAATTGGCTCACCCTTGAATTCAACAAGTCAGTGATAGGTCTCTGAACAACTGCCTGAAGATGCCTATACTAAATAAAGAAAGAGCAAGTGCAGTATCAGTGCACAAACCAACGGTGTACTAGTAGGATCACTCGTCTATTCCAGTAAGTGTGTCATACATAAGTAACTACAACATAGTAAACCACACATATACAAGAAGAATAACAATTTACCAGTTCATGCTCAATATATCAATTTACCAATATCAATCTCAAATGCAATAGTAATTAATGGTTCTCTCATGGAACTCACACTCAAACAGTTAGTGTATCTGAACGTTACTCTCGATCCAATAATGTGTCCGAACATGACACCTGATCCAATATGTGTCCGAATATCACACCCAATCCAATTATGTGTCGGAATGTGACACCCGATCCAATAAATCACAATCACAAACACAATCAGCACCACAATGAATGATTTACACACTTGTGTCGTACAATCACATAACAAGTTCATTCCATGCTACAGAATCACAAATAGTAATTTTATTAGTTTCATTTCATCTTTCCTTATTCTCCTACATGCATGATACAATGGAGCAGTTAGCAGGCATATATAACATAAATGGGAAATTAAACCGTCACCTACCTCAAAACCAAGCCTGCATACTCTTAAGGAATTTTAGATTTTCGTTTACGGAGTCTCTCAACTTATTCTTGGTCTAAAACAAGTAATTAATGCAAAGGATCAATAATAATGGTCTAGTTTACCTGGATTATATCCAAATACTAATCCTTGGCCAATTCCATGATATTAACACTCAACTAAGGCTTTTTCCACTATTAAATTCAAGCCAAAACCCTCCCCCAAGGATAAATAGCAAGGATTCTAAGTTCTAAGAATCAATTTACGAATTAGGAGGGTAATTAACTTACCTTTAGCGCGAGAATTAGTGGAAAACAAGAAGAAATAGCCATAGGTTGCCCATTTGCTCTCAAAGAGTGAAGTTTGCAGAAAAATAACGTGTTTGGGACTTTTTTCCATTTTTATTCGCGAGTGGCCCGCCATAGCGGCCCTGACATGGCGGGAATAATCCCACTATGGAGGGTTGCACGGAGACAGAGACTCAAAATATATGTTCCAAATCCTCAATTCACAATACACCCTCAAACCTTGATGTTCTAAAACCATATTTTCACACTAAGATCAATTAGAGGAGTTTCACCTGCCTAAATTCGATTATGTAAAGTCGTACATGCTCCTTATCATCTTGGCTATCTACTCAAATGATCAAATTCATAATCAAATCCCCTTCTATTACAGGATTACCCTAGACCTTACCCAAGTCTGGCCTAGGCTGGAAATTTCCAAGTTACTACTCAGAAGTTTTCCTGCCCAAATTCATTCCTCATTGGCTTATCCATAAGGACGAGAACAGGTCGTTACATATATATTCTCCCTTTAATTTTCCATTTTAACAATTGCTTATGATACATTTATAATGGGGAACTTTAAAATGATATATGTAAAGTAAAAGGTAGGGCTAAACTTTCTATGAGTTAAAATTTAAATATTTGTTCACTTTTTCGGCCTTTTAAAAAAAAATTATCCCTTCACCAACGATTATTTATTTATTAAAAAATTTAATATCTCAAGTTGATGTTCATTTGATTCCCCAAAAATATCAAATAGTAAAACTTCCTGAATGCAAAAGGATAAAGTATAAAATCAAATTAAAGATGATTGATTGAAGGACAAATGATAAGAAGTTATAATTACAATTTTCCTTTACATTACTAATGTTCGTTACTACGTACTTTTGTATGTAAGCTAATATAATGTTTTAGTTTTAATGGACAATAGGTTTTAAGTATTATTTGATAAATACCATGATATTAAATTGCTGCGCAAAGCGCAGGTAATTTTACTAGTATGTGATATAAGAAAAGAAAGGGGTCCGATATATTCTTCAATTTTTTAGTTATATTTGATATATATATACCTTGTTATGAAAGTGGCTCATATATACCCCTATTGTTACACGAAATGCTCGTATATCCTTTTGCTATATCTAAAGTGGAAAAAAAATAGATTTATTTTTAAAATATTTTTATTAAAAAAAAATTCTTGCAGATATTTGATCCTTCTCGCATACACTTTTCATTTTTGACTTTTTTTTATTGAACGGCAACTTTAGATTAATTATTTTGATGGTCAAATTTATTTTTTCACTAAATTTGTTGTAAAATTATTCTAGATGCCCCAAATTGTTTTTTACATAATACAAAAATTAAATTACAATATAGCCACAAAAAATTGTTTTATTTTTTTCCTTAATTTTTTCCTCTTTTCCCATTCGCATGTCTTTCTTTTTATTTCTCTTGCTTTTACACTAAAGAATGAATTAAAAAAAAAAATGAAACAACAACAAGAAACTCAAATAATGATAATTAAAGAGGTCAAAAAATAATTGTGTGGAAAAGATCAAATATATCCTTGAACTTTGCTAGAAGGATCATATATATCCTTGTATTAATTTATTTCAAATTAAAATTAAAAAAATAATTCAAAATTGATTTTTACACTTCCATTAGATGAAAGGGTATATGTGAGCTACTTTTGTAATTATTGAAGTATATATCAGATACTTTTGTATGCTAGAGGTGTATGTGAACTACTTTTATAATGGGGTATATCATCTCTAAATGACAAAGTTAAAAGGTATATCAAGTTTTTTTCCATATAAGAAAGATACAAGATATGAGCACTTACATAAATAAATGAGCTTGTAAATTTTAATTTGTAATAATTACTCTAAGTTTAAGTCTACCAAAAATTAGAGAAGCAATTCAAATAAAGAGCTTAAAAATTAAAATTTTTGTTTATGATATTTTAAAATAAATGAGATAAGTTCAGAGACCTCCCTCAAAGTTTTGGCTTTGTTTCACTGGCTTCCCTTGTGTTTACGATATTACGCTCACCTCCCTCATTTTGATTTATTTGTTGAAAATTTATCAACATATTTATTATTAATATAAGAAATATGATTTGACTGATTTGCCCTCTATAATAATCTGTTTGCTAAATTTAATCAAAATATAAACATTGGTTTAGAAAATATCATTTTCATCGATTCCCAATTACATTATTAAGAAAAATCATAAAAAAAACTTACCTGGCTACTAATGATTTTACGTGGAACGATAATACGATGCTATCTGCTGAAAATCATAATATTTGCTTGGATTAATTCATTGTTTCATTTTTATTTTGTTTCAAATTTTTTAATGAGAAGAATCTGACAAAAATATTAGGATACTAAATAATTTATGCTAATGAAATCAAGCAGGTTTTAAATTATGATAAATATCAACACGTGATGGAACTTTTTGAGGTTAATGGAATTACCTACGAATTTCCCTATTAATACAGTAATTTAAGTTTGATACATTAATTATTGATTTCTCTGTTCTTTTCAATTTTTAGTGTATATCAATTTTAATTTAAGAGAATTCTCAATTGGCTTTCTCATTGAAAATATTGATGTATGTTGATAGTCTTGATCTCTATAAGATAGAGAGAAAAAACTAACATCTAAATAACCAAACGAGATTACTTTAAAATGGTTAATCTATAAATCTATAAAATTTAATGGAAGATGAAATAATATATCATTAGGAAGGAATTTTAACTGACTGTTTAAAATTAATCAAGTAATTATATTAGTGAGGGAAAATTAGTCATATCATATTTTCTAACTATTAATTATAAATATGTTAATTGAATTGTTAGAAACAAATTAAAATAAGGGAGGTAAGCGTACTGTCGCAAACCACAATGGAGGTTAGTGAAATAAAGTCAAACTGAAACGACCTCAAAAATGCCCGAAAATGTGCTTCGGAAACACCTATAATTGTAATTTCCATATATCTCAAAATCCGTACATGATTTCAGAAATTCGACTTCATATTCTTATTCAGGGGGTCAAATTGAGTGGGAAATGGGTCTAACCCGAATTTTAGAGCAACCGTATCAAAATTCAAAAATCACAAAAAAAGGGGACATATCCCATACTTAGTCATTTAACTTCAAAACACTCAAAAACACTCTCTAAACCCTCTCCAAAAATTCCACCAATATCCTCAACCAAATTCAAAGATCTCAAGCTCTAATTCCGGATTCAAGACTCAATCTCAAGCTTCAATTCTCCATTCCAATCTTCATCAAGAATTCTCCAAAGTTGAGGTATGTGGGTTTGATTGTGGAAACCTTCCTTTCCACAAGTCCAACCATTTATCCTCTATTACTACTTCAAGTTTATGGGTCCTTATGGTTATTTATGAACTCTTGAGTATGGAATTACTACTACACACCCTATTAAGGTCTATTTTGCATATTATCATGAAATGGAATTATTCTGTGATGTTTATGGTTTTCATGCTTCCATGATCAAATTATGAAGGTTGATATATATATATGTATATATATGTTGTTGGTGGGCTGATTTATATGGATTTTGGAATTGGTTGGACTTAGTACTCTTGAAACACATTATTTTATTTACATGAACAAGTAGCCCACCATATGTTTGATAAAATGTCATTTATAGAATTCTTAGGAAATGGAAGGTCCAATGTACGTCCTATGAGTCGGATGGTTATATAATTATTGAAATGATGGTGAAATGGATACATGTATATGATTTTCTCTATAAAGTGTTGTGAGTCGACCAAGCCTAGCTCGGGGGGTTGTAGGCCCGGGTAATCGTATCGAGGGGTTGGTACCTTGGTTGCCTAGTACGGGGGGTAGTAGGCCCGTATAACCATATCGAGGGGTTTGTACCTTGGTCCCTAGCTCGGGGGGTGGTAGGCCCAGGTAACCACATTGAGGGGTTTGTACCTCTTTCGCCTCTCCAAGGGGGTGGCAGGCCTTGGAAATACTATATTGATGGTCACTCACTACACATGTATTACGCCCTACGAAATATGATTTTTATATAAGCATCATTATACATATCATCTCATTAATATGCTATCTATCGGGTACAATTATGCATTTTGCCTATGATGTCCATCTATTGTTGCATTGCATTGCATCCCATATACTTAGTACATTCAAACATACTAATGCATACTCTATGCCTACATGATGTCACCATGTAGGGACCGGAGCACCGTCTGACCATCCTCCTCCGCGTGGCTAATACGATTTTCTATCGAGCTTATTGGTGAGTCCTCCATTTCGGGGACGTTGCTTATGATCTCTTGCTATGTATAAGATTTTTCCTTTTTAATTATGTATTGACTATGAGGGTGAGCCCGGTAGTTTGTCTCGGCCCCCGCTAAGTATCCATGTTTAGAGGTGGTGTTGGACAAGTTGTGTATTTTGCTTGAGCTTGACTTATCTATGGTATTTATGTATTATTCTCCTTTTTTTTTCTTGTTCCCTTAGTCCCGATTTCCCCTTGATTAAGCTTATCGCTTATGGTACTTTTAATTGCTTCTGCGATCAAGGATGTGTAATGATATGCTATGAGGCTTGTTTGGGGTTCCTTCGGGTTCCCCATTCGCCGGTCACGTCTAGGCCCTAGCCTTGGGTCGTGACACAAACTCAAGAGGGGTCTCTGAAATTATCCCAAAATAAATAACTTAACATTATTAAAATTGTATGAATAATTCCAACAGTAAATACAATTTTTTTCAATGGTTATTCTTTTTTTAAAATAAAAATTAAAAGGATTTATCTTGAGAAAAGCTATTTTTTTAGCTTTTGCTTAAAAGTTGTAAAATATCTTAAACAACTACTCAAAAGCACTATCTCAGTACTTGGCTGACCTTTTCATACTCCAAATGTGATTTTATAGTAAAAATATTATAAAATATTATGTTGTAGATGTCTACTACACCAAGAAGTTACTCTCAACAATTATCTACATTGCTTTCCTCCATTATGAAGATAACCTCCACCATTATGAAGATAACCTCCACCATTATGACCTTTATTCTTGTAACCTTACACCTCCATAAACTCTCCATTATAGTCATGATTAATGTCATGTTTATGACTAATATTTTGATGCCTTTATGTTACATTATAAATAGAGGCATAAGGGCTTATATTGTACACACTTGAATACTTTGAAGAATAAGAAAAGTTCTCATCTCCTATATTTCTTATCTTCTTTTGTTTTTGTTTTATAACACGTTATCAACACGAAACTCATGAAATAAAGGTATGTTTTGTTATTCTTTTCAATCATTCTAATTTGTTATGTTTGTCATTTTCGGTCCTTTTTAGTTTTAGGTGTTTGATTTCAATAGTTGATTACATCAACTAATTATGCTTTTGTCTATTTATTGTTATATATCTATCTATTTTTTAAAAGCTGAAATTATATATCCATATGAATCAAGGATTAAAATCATCTTGAAGTACAATTGATGTATATCCTGTTTATTCAATTACTAAAAATAGTGAGGAAGTATGACTAATTTAAAAGGCCACTCAGATAAGATTTGCACACTTGAATTTAGTGCAATTATATTTTAGCAATTAAATATTACTTCTTTAATAATATATCATCTATTCAAGTGTGGGCATTTATACCAAAGGTTGTCAAATAGTGTTTATAATTTTAAATATTTGATGGTGAGTTTTGGTGAATTTTTGCTTATTACACCATTAATTAAGGATAAGACGGTGAACTCAAGTCTTATCGCACGAAGAAGGAAAGACATCGAGTTCAAGTTTCGATGCTCCATGATGATATTATTGGATCTGAGCTACAACAAATTATGGCCTAAAATGCCTTGTTATGGGTAAGACATTGAGTTGAAGTCCTAATGAACTACAGTAATGATGTGATGATGACTAACACAAAGTAGTAAACTTTTGACTAGAAGTGATGAAGCCTCCCCACCCCCCACCCCCAATTAATTTGCTCAATTCTTTTTTGTGAATGTGGTAGCAGTGCATAATATGTCTAAAAAATGACAAGTGGTTGAATGTATGAATATGGTTGTGGTAAATATTAATGTTCATCATTTTGGTAATTAAAAGGAAGAACATTAAGGGTTCTTAAGATGACCCTTCAAATGTGAAAGTAATTGTTTCCATCAAAGTAGTATGAAAGGTTATTGGACACATCGTTTCTTAAGATGATCCTTCAAATGTGAAGGTATTTTTTGTCCATCAAAGTGATATTGAAAGTTTATTGGCACATTATCGTGGTGCAACCTAATTTTTTTTTTTTTGTAAATTCTTCATCAAAGTAAAAGGAATACAAAGTGGTAGTACATTTAGTAAATTTTATCTTTTAATGTGGTGTTGAGGTGGGTCACCTAAATTTGGTAATGTCAAAACATGACAATGAGTTTCTAAAAACACTTATGGAGCATGTACAAATGGTTATGGTCAATTTCTTGAAGAAACCGTGACTTATGTTCGTATGAATAAGAACATGTTCATATATGGTTGGATAAATGTCATAGCTCACCTCAACGGTAGGTTTGAGAGAAAATAAATATTTTGACATAAATGATTATTTGGTCATATACTTTAAGTGCATCACAAATATTGTGGTATGTTTTATTACAAACTATTGAAGGACAGAAGAAAGAAATAACTATTTCCTATAAAGGTTGTGGCAATAGCCAAAATAAATATTATTATGTGGCAGTAAATATTTGTCATTGGTTCTCAAGAAATAAGTCTTGCATGTAATAATTTTAACCATGACAATAATAATATTTTCTCCTTGAAAGAGATGGTCACCATAAGAATGGTGTTGTGAAATTTGTGGCAGTACACAAAATTAATTGAGAGTTTCGAAAGGAGTAATTTGTTACTATCCAAAAAATGAAATAGTTCATAATATTGGGGTTGTAATAAGTCTCAAAAGAAACATTATATGTTTTGGAGGAATTGAAAAGAAAAAAATTATTATATTGAGACTGTAAATTATTAGTGGGTTATAAATATTTACATAAAAGGTTACCCACCTTTCTCTTATTTGTTGTATAAAAATGTGGACATGATGAAGGAATCACATGCAAAAGTAAACTATAAGTTTAATAGAATAAATAATAGTTTGCATAACCGGTTGACCATTTATGTTCAAGTGTGATACAAAAGAAATTGAGAATTTACGTGGATATATGTTTGAATAAATAAAAAATTCTTCAAGAACTTTCTTGTGTTGCTTGTTCTCATTATAAAATGTTTGTTGTATAACCTAAGGTTGGGATTGTATCCCTGAAATTATTTGAAACATATAAAAAGATGAATATGAGACCGTTCACCTGTCATGTGGACCGCTTACTATTATAATTTAATAGATATATCTACCGTATGGTCTCATGTGGGTTTTTTTATCAACTTAAAAATTGATTTTTGTAAAGTTGTTTGCTCAAATTGTTCAATTAAGAGCACAATTTCAAACTTAAAATTATGTCGATAATGTTGATTGGTTAAGCATAAATTGTATGCCTCCAATTATAGCTAGACCACTAATTATGAGAATACAACTCTCAAATAAAATTTTGTATGAGATGAGTTAATTTAACATGTACGCATCAAGCAAACAAGGTTCTCCCATCACAATTGGTTCAGGGTCAGGAGCCAAATAATTTCAATCTAAAAATTTGATGTGTGTATATATGATTTTATTGCTCCACCACGCATAAAGATGGATCCCCAGTGAGGTTTGGGTAAATATTAAATTTCCTAACATTAGGGGAAGGATGATTAGTAGCTGAAAATTATGTGTGGAGTGAATTATCTAGATCCTCATTAAAAAATGTGAACTTGAAGTTCAAGAGATAACTCATTTGCAAAATGTTGCAAATAATTTACTAGATGTATTTGTGATGAGTCCAAGATTTGGGCTCATTTAGGGCTTCTTTTTTTATATAGTTTTAGTGTCCTCAAATGCCTAATTTATGCTATAAACTGATGTTAAACATTGATTTCAGGTATATGAGCTAAGGAGTAGGGCAAGGATGCTACTAGGCAAAAAGGAGCAAAATAAGCTGAAGAAGCAGACAAAAGGAGATCCTGGTGATCGCCAAGACCACTCGGCGAACCACCGAGTGGCTCTTCAACTCACTTAATGTTCTAGTGTGCCAACCGTAGGAAAGAAACCAAGTTGGCGACAGAAGTGAGCATTCGGCAAATCATCGATCGATTACTCCATGACAGAAAGGATTGCCCAAAGTTATAGAACTTGATATGTTGAGGACCAATGCAAAATGACAATAAAAGAGAGAAAACGGTGGATCGCCGAACCACTCTACGAAGCACGACTTATCCCACCGAGTGGACTTTTGAGCCAAAAAACTGAAAACTATAAATTTATTTTGGAAAGGAATTTTGAGGGATGGTTACCCAGATATTAGAATTCCCTCTCAGATAATACAGTTCCCATTCTAGAGTAGAGTTTTTCTCTAAGTTTTTGAGTGCTTATTGTAGAATTCATGAGGATTTTGACTTGGGTCTTTGAATTGAACCTTTGGAAAATATTGTAAAGGATTGGAGACTGTTACCCAGGTGATGGCTAATCGAGTTGGTAATTATTTTTTATCTTTTTATGATGTTTAGCTAAAACCCCAATTCTTGGGGTGTGATCATGTGATTATAGGTTGAATTAGCTTATGGACATTGGTAATTGCTAACTTAAATGCTTAATTGAAGTGAGTTTAATCATTACCTTAGTTTTAATTTATGAATTGTAGTTGCAAATGCAGTTTTAAGTTTTTGTTCTTAGCTTGCTCGAGAGAGAGGTTTTGGAACCAAAGCTTTTGATTAATGGTTTGTAGGTGTTGGTTGATATGGGTTCAATGATGAGTCCAAGATTTGGACACATCTAGGGCTTTGTTTATATAGGATTAGTATCCTCAAATGCTCTATTTATGCCATGAACTGATGAAAATCCTTGATTTCTCAGGCATATGGGTTGAGGAGCAAAGATAAGACATTAATAAGCAAAAAAGACAACACAAGCTGAAAAAAGATAGAGAAAAACAATCTTGATGATCACCAAGAGAACTCAGAAATCGTCAAGTCACCCCTGGACCGCCTAAATTTATAGAACACTGAGCCTGGAACAGGAAGAACTTAGGCGAACTACATTCCCTATCAGTGACTCATCGACTACATTAGTGAAGGATAATCATGCCGCCGAAAGTAGTGATTGAGATTAACGAGAATTCTGATTGGCGAACTAAAAGGGTAAAGGGTGCATTGCGGAAATGATCGGCAATCCCGATCTAGATCACCTAAAATTATAGTGTTTGAATGAAGAAAATGTAAAGAAGAAGGCGAGAGGAAAGAACAGTTGTCGAGTCGCCGAATGGTCGGCAAAGCCCGACTTTTTTCGCCGATCGGCCCCTAAAAGCCACACCTCAGATTAGTATAAATTGATTTTTGTAAGAGTGAGAAAGCATTCAGAAATTGTGAGGAACAAAGGAAAGAGAACAAAAACACTGCTATTGATGATTTTGAGTAATTTTAGCAAGATTTTTCAATTGGGTATTGTAATAGAGAAGATATTATTCATTTTAGACTTTTGATTTTCATATACCCATCTATGGAGCATGCAGCAGGTATCGAATTTCATCTTTTTACGATGATTGGCTAAAATCCCAATCTTAGGGGTTTGACAATGTAATCAATTGCTGCATTTGACTTAATGGGTATTGGTAATTATCAATTTTTTTGTGCTAATTCTAAATGGGTCTAAGTTGTTACTATGGTTTAATGCCTATATTGTATGTTTAGTGCAATATACCTCAGGGTTTTATGCTTTCTTGAGAGAGAAGTATAGAACTAAGGTAGTAACTAGTGGGTCATGGGTCATGACAGTTTCAGCTTGAGAAAGTGAAATCAAAATGGCATCGCTGCCGGAGAGTAGCGTTGTTTAGAGTTCCTTTATCGAAGTTTAACTTGTGAATTTGTCGGCTATAGTTGAATCAATTTAGGTTGTATAGGAGAATGAGTGAGGCAGAGATGAAAGGTAGCCAAACAGGCCACCGAGATGATGTTGACGACGTTAATAGTGTGCAGAACCCAATCCAATTGGGTGGAATTGGTGCAATCTGCCAACCATCAACCGAAAAGGATGCGATATTTGATGTCACAAGCACAACTTTTTATCTTCTCCAAATGAAGGGACTATATGGAGGGTTAACTCATGAAGACCCACAAGAGCATGTGAGGAACTTTATAGATGTTTAAGGCCCGTTTTCATTCAAGAATGTGTCGCAATAATTAATCTGGCTCAGGTTATTTCTCCTATCTCTGACGGGGGAAGCTAGTGAATGGTTGGCTAAGTTACCAAAGAATTCTATCACATTATGGAATGAGCTTACCACGGCATTCAAGGTGAGGTTCTTTCCTCCGTCGAGGATGATGAAACTCAGGGATAACATTCAAGGTTTCAAGCGATTGGAGGGTGAACCCATCCATGAATGTGGCTAAGGTTTAAGAAACTCCTACTTCAATGCCCAACTCACGAACTACCAAACAATTTGCTACTCCAATACTTTTACTGGAGTCTTGATACAGTAGATAAAAGAGTCGATGATCAATTTGTTCGAGGGGGAATAATATTGCAATCATTTGAGGTGGCTTCATTTCTTCTTGATGACATGAAGAAAATAAATCAAGCTTGGTACACTGAAGAAGATCAAGTTTCACCTTTTTGTTTTAGAATGACTCAAAAAAAACTTGATTAGGAAAGACAAAGGGATGAACATCAAGAAAATGTTAGCCCATATGGAACTACTACAAGCACATGTGTTAGAGAATGTTAAAAAGCCCAAGGGAACAAGTGGAGTGTTTAGAGTTGAGGAAGGTTCTTCCTCGGGCTATTCAAAGACGGGGGGAAATCATGGTTGGAATTCCAATAGATATGAGGGCATTTCCACCCACAATATTTACAGCGGGGTGGGAATCAAGGTTGGAACTCTCACAAAAAAGAAGAGCAAAGAAGATACTATCAAGAATGGGCTGAGCAAAGTGATTATTGGAGAAGAGAGGATGATCATGAAGAAGACAACACTCAATCGAGCGAGAGTCCAAAGTCGAAAGGGAGTGCAAGTAGTCCTCGAGTGGATGATTTGTTGTCGCGCATCCTTGACAAAGTTGAGGGTTTGGATGATTTTCTAAAAGGGATGAAAGACGATTTCTCATCATTAAACAATAGAGTGAACTCTTATGCTGATGTAATCAAGCTACGTGAAGGTCATTTGAGTTTACTTTTAGCACACTTGGAACCAAATATGATGAGGGAAAATGATGATAGAGGTCTAGTTATGGTTACACGTAGTGGAAAGGTAGCGGTAGGTAATGTGACGGGCAATGACGAAGCTCAAGCTCATAAAGAAGACAAAGGTATTGAGGAAGAAGAAATACTCATCCAACAAAGCATTGCCAAAGGGTCGCAAAAAGATTTGGAAAAAAGCAATCCAATCTCAAAAGTGGTGCAACCTCTACCCAAAATACCTCCTCCATTTCCCCAACGCCTTAAAAAAAAGAACGAGGATGAGAATTTCAAGAAATTCTTATCAGTGTCAAGACATTATCGATTAATCTCCCTCTAGTGGAGGCATTGTTGGAGATGTCGGGTTATGCCAAGTTTATGAAGGAGTTAGTCACAAAATAAAACAAGCTTGGACTTTGAAACAATTGAAGTTTCTCATAGTTGTAGTACAATTATGACTAATGAGATAATAAAAAAGAAACAAGATCCCGGAGCTTTAACCATCCCTTGCACCATCGGCATGCTCCAATTAACCAAGGCCCTATGTGATTTAGGAGCAAGCATCAACCTAATGCCATACGCAATCTATAAACTACTTGGGTTGGGTGATCTAAAATCCACAACAATGAGACTCTTGATGGCAGACCGATCGATTAAATACCCCGTGGGGATACTATATGACATATTGGTATAGGTTGGCCAAAATATTTTTCTAGCTGATTTTTTCATTCTCGATTATAAGATTGATGCTGAAATTCCCATTATTCTGGGAAGACCATTTTTGGAAATCGGGAGAGCGTTGGAGGATGTTGAAAGTGAGGAATTGAAGTTCCGGGTGAACGAAGATGAAGTAACTTTTAATGTGTGTAAGTCAGTGAAGCACCCAAGCGATATTCACATGGTCTCTACTATTGATGCTATTGATGAAGCGGTGGCTAGTGTGAGCCATTTGATGTGTATGAGTGAACCACTTAAGGTCATGCTGGCTAACTATGAAGAGTTCGAAGTCCAAGACTACGAAGAGGTAGTAACTGCCCTTTCGGGTTTAGGGGAATATTCAAAGACTCTATTGAAGGTGGATATTGATTTATAAAATCGAGAAAGTCCTCCTACAAAGCCATCAACGGAGGAACCACTAAAGCTTGAGTTGAAAGTGCTTCCTTCCCATCTCCGATATGCATTATTGGGGGAAAATAACACCTAAAATGTAATCATTGCAGATGATTTTCTTGAAAGGCAAGTAAAGTCTCTTCTTGAGTTGTTGAGAAGACATATCAAAGCTATAGGATGGACTATCGCTAATATAGTTGGCATTCCTCCAGGCATTTGCACTCACAAGATTCAGCTTGATAGTGAATGTAAATCGAGTGTTGAACATCAGTGGAGATTGAACCCACCGATGCAAGAGGTGGTAAAAAACGAGATAATAAAGTGGTTGGATGAAGGTGTGATCTACCTTATTACGGATAGCAAGTGGGTAAGTCCTGTACAATGTGTACCGAAAAAGGGAGGCATCACAGTAGTCCCAAATGAAAAGGGCAATCTTGTGTCTATGAGACTGGTAACCAGATGGCGAGTATGCATGGATTACCAGACGTTAAACTTATGGACCGAAAAATATCACTTTCCCATGCCTTTCATAGATCAAATGCTTGATCGACTTTCAAAAAGAGGATGGTATTGTTTTTCAGATGGGTACTAATCAAATCTCTATTGCTCTGGAAGACCAAGATAAAACCACCTTCACCTGCCCATATGGAACTTTTGCTTTCAAACGGATTTCGTTCGGGTTATGTAATGCTCCAGCAACGTTTCAACATTTCATGCTATCTATTTTCACTGACATGGTGGAAGATTCAATGGAAGTCTTCAAGGATGACTTCTCAGTCTTGGGTAATACTTTTGAAGCATGTTTAGCAAACTTGGCGCAGGTCCTAAATTGGGAAAAATTCCAGTTCATGGTTAGGGAAGGTAGTTCTTGGTCACAAAGTGTCAGAAAAAGGGCAGGAGGTTGATAAAGCAAAGATTAAAGTGATTGAGAAGTTACAACCACCAATCTCGGTGAAGGGTATTCGTAGTTTCTTGGAGCATGTCGGTTTTTACTAGAGGTTCATCAAAGACTTCTAAAAAATTACACAACCCTTATGCAAACTTTTGGAGAAGGAGGTGAAATTCAACTTTGATGATGCGTGTATGGTGGCCTTCAAGTGTTTGAAAGAAAAATTGATCTCCACCCTGCTTATCATTAGTCCCGATTAGTCAGCACCCTTCGAAGTGATGTGTGATACAAGTGGTACGACATTAGCTGTCGTATTGGGGAAAAAACACAACAAACTATTTCACCCCATTTACTATGCAAGTAAAATTTAGAATGGTGCTCAACATAACTATACAGAGAGCAAAAATTACTTGCGTTGGTATATGCGTTTGAGAAATTTTGGGCGTACTTGCTAGGCACAAAAGTGGTTGTTCACACTGATCATGCTGCTCTGCGTTATTTGATGGCAAAGAAGGATGCCAAGCCAAGATCGATAAGGTGGGTGCTATTGTTGCAAGAATTTGACTTTGAAGTCAAAGATAGAAGAGGTTGTGAAAATCAGGTTGCTAGCCACTTATCAAGATTGGAAGGCAAGGAGAAAGACGAGCTGGAGGTAGACATAAATGATGTCTTTCCCGATGAACATGTATTCACGGTAACTCTACAACAAACTCCTTTGTATGTTGATTTTTCTAACTATGTAGTGTGCGGGCTGATACAGAAACAACTAAACTTCTATCAACAAAAGAGGTTTTTGTTCAATGTCAAGAAATACTTTTGGGATTAACTGTACTTATTCAGAGAGTGTGCATACCATATCATTCAGAGATGTCTACCGGAAGAGGAATTCAATGAAATTCTCAATTCTTTCCATTCTTCACCGGTTGGGGGTCTTGATGGTGGGGTGCGTACAACTGCTAAAGTTCTTCAAAGTGGTTACTACTGGCCATCCTTTTACAAAGATGCTCATGAGTTTGTTAAAAAGTCCACTCAATGTCAAAAAACAAGGTGAAGTGTCAAAAAGACATATAAAACTTGGTTTGCCTCCCAAGAAGTGACTTAGTTAAAGTCGTGGCACGACGAAAATACCTTTCAAGGATCTTTTTTTGGTTTTGCCAAGGTATCACTTGGCAGGCCCCCTTTTGGCCTTGGGTTGAAATGAGAAGAAATCTGACCCATTTGGGTCTCCAACTGCTTGATTGACACAGAATGAGAGGTGACTGTCTGATTAAGTGTCGAGACATCCTCCTTCATCTCCTTTAACACTTTGTCTTAACATTCAACTTTGTTGAGAATAAGTGAGAGCATGTCTTCCAATGGACATTTTCAGACTCCTTGGGAATTTGATCCTCATGGGGTAGGACGTACCTGTCCTTGTCGCCCTCTCTTTCCTTCCAAGCGACATTATGATCACACTATTCTCTGTCACGGTCTCTCCATCCCTTATCTCTATTCCAACCTAGGTTTCTACTCGGCCTTGGATAGTTTGCTCAATATCCTCCTCCTTGATTAGCTAGGAAGTTCACTTCCTCATTGTAAAACGTTTCAAAATAAGTTTCCTCGGGACTCACTCCACCAACACCAACAACATTAACACTCTTTGCACCACTACCCATCACATTTTTCACCAAGATATCCAGTCGGGTCATCATTTGTCCATGTTTTGGTACCTCTCTTGATCCTCTTCGATCTGCTCTTTTGTCATTCTAAAAGTGAGAAGGGACACTTGGTCCTAACGAATATTCCATGCTATGTTTCTCTTGGTTATGCCCTCAAGGAGTTGTGACGCTACTTCACATGGTTGTTGCATTATACCACCGGGAACAAGTTGATCACCAACCCCTTTGTTCACCGAGTCAAGGCTCCTATAGAAGTATTGTAGTAGCACATTGTTTGGAAGTCCATGAGTTGGGCATTAAAGTACCAACTTCTTAAATCTCAACCACACCTCGTGGATAAGCTCACCCTCTAAGCGTTTGAAACGTTGGATACTGTCTCTAAGAGTCATCATATTCGATGGGGGAAAGAATCTCACAGAGAATGTTGTATTAAGTTCATCTCATGAAGTGATGGAATCCCTTGGTAACTCAGCCAACCATTTTGTAGCTTCACCCGTTAAAGAGAATGGGAACAACCTGAGACAGACTAATTCTTGTGATATGTTCTTGAATGAGAATAGACCACAAATGTCCATGAAGTTCTTGATATGCTCATGAGGGTCTTCATGTGCCAACCCTTCATATAATCCTTTCATTTGGAGAAGTTGCAACATTGTAACTCGTAACATGGAAGATTGCATTACCCTGAATAAGGGGTAGACGAATTGCACCAACACCACCCAATTGGATTGGGTCATTCACATCATTAAGGTTCCCAATATCATCTTGGTGGCCCACTTGGCTATCATTACTCCCATTTATGCCCATCTCTTCCTTTGTTCAACACAAGCAACTCAAAACAAAACTAAAGTAAGTTAATTCAACTACAACTAAAAAGATCACACTTCAACTTCAATAAAAGAATTTTAAACAACACCACTCCTCGATGGCGCTGCCATTTTGATTAATATTTCAAGCACACCTCATTCAATTCTCGATGCAAACGATCGTTAAGCAGTATAAAACCCAACGAAGAGTTGGGGTTGAACCCACAGGGAGCGGTACATGTTCAAATTCAAGTATGAAGTACAAACGTGGTTTAAATAGCTATAGGAATAGAAATTATCAAAAAAGACATGTAAACAAGTCTAAGGGGTGACAATGAATGTCAGATGGAGGGTTTTTGGGTAGCAATTATCAGCTACAACGCAATCAAACAATAGAAAATAACAATATAGAGACGATTTCTCGGAATGTGATCGATTATAGGCAAATTTCACTATATGGGTAAGTTAAAATACTAATAAATAGCTAAATATCAGTGGGTAGGCTAGCCTATGAGTGAAATAGCTTTTTCTTGAACAACTATCCAGAATCAAGTGATTTCTTTCGAACATCAACAAACTTAACAAATAAGAATATCCCACACCTTAATTCATCTCTCTCTCGAGCTAGATGGGTAGGATTGGGTTTGGAATTCACTCTCTCGAGCTGAATGAATTAACATTTCGAGCACACCTTATCCATTTCTAGGTGTTCAACGATCGAAAATCAGTATAAAGCCCAACTAAATGAGTTGGGGTCGATCCCACAGAAAGTAGTTCTATTTTGAATTCAACTACGAAGTTATAACGGTGACTTTTGTAGCTGAAGGAGTAAAAGCATTAGGAAACTATGAACTAAAATCAAAGACGTTGTCACTATTCCAAGCGAGCAGATTTTAGACTACAAAACCACTTCAACAATCAACAAGGAACAATCAAATTAAGAGACAATGCTTGGGTGATGGACTAACCAACTGCAGAGCTTAACTCAATGGGTGAAAATCACTAACTATCAATGTTAATTCGTCATGGGTGGGATGGACTTTAGATAAGGCACTTTTCTCTTGAACAATTACCTTATTCCATTGAGTTCTTTCGAACCTCAATGCACTCCATAATAAGACCAGCCCACAATCTCATCAAATCTACTCTCTCGAGCTAGATACAAAGGATGAATCTTGAGTTTCACTTTCTCAAGCTAAAATTGTCATGACCCACTAGATATGGATGCCAAGTTACTACCTTAGTTCTACACTTAACTCTCAAGCAAGCATAAAACCCTAAGGTATATTGCACTAAACATACAATGTAGGTGTTAAACCACAATAATAACTCAGACCCATTTCAAATTAATACAAAAAAATCTATAATTACCATCACCCACTAAGTCAAATACAACAATTGATTACATTGTCAAACCCCCAAGAATAAGGCTTTAGCCAATTATCTTAACAGGATGAAATTTGATACCTACTGCATCCTCCATAGTTGGGTATATGAGAATCGAAAGTCTAAAATGAATAATATCGTCTCTATAACAATACCCAATTGAAAAATCTTCCTAAATTACTCAAAATCAACAATAGCAGTGTTTTTGCTCTTTTTCTTTGTTCCTTGCAATTTCTGAATGCTTTCTCTTTCTTCCAAAAATCAATTTATACTAATCAGAGGTGTGGCCTTTTGGGGCAGATTGGCAAGGAAAGTCAGGCTTGACCGACCATTCGGCGACTTGCCAATCTTCCTTTCCTCTCGCCTTCTTTCTTCACATTTTCTTCGTTCAAACACTGTAATTTTAGGAGATCCAGATCGGGATCAACGATCATTTCTGTGATGCGCCCTTTACCCTCTTAGCATGCCAATATGAATTCTTCTTGATCTCAATCATTACTTTTGGCGTCATGGTCGTACTTCGCTGATGTAGTCGGTGAAATGCCGATAGGGAATGTAGTTCACCTAAGTTCTTCCTTTTCCAGGCTCAATGTTCTATAAATTTAGGTGGTCGAGGGGTGACTTGGCGATCCCCTGAGTTCTCTTAGCGATCTGTCGAGTTCTCTTAATGATCGTTAGGTTTGTTTTTCTCTCTCTTTTTTCAGCTGTGCTATCCTTTTTTCCTATTAATGTCCTAGCTTTGCTCCTCAACCCATATACTTGAGAAATCAAGGATTTTTGATAAGTTCACGGCACAAATAGAGCATTTGAGGATACTAATCCTATCTAAACAAAGCCCTAAATGAGTCCAAATCTCGGACTCATCAACACTCCCAACTTAAACTTTTGCTTGGCCTCAAGTAAAACTCAAGTTCAGCAGTTCAAAAATGAAGTCTCAAAAAATGCTACAAAATACTCAACATGAATGCACACAACAAGACTCAACTACTCATGCAATGATCGATTGTGCACTGAGAGATTCAAGTTGTGACTTCACCATTACCAAAGATGCTCAAGCTAACAATACTCGCTTCAAATGCAAGTTCAAGCTCAATAAATGTACTCAATAGCCCTCACAACAAAGATGATTCCTCAATCACATGAAGTTTTTCAGCCATTCAAAGTTCTGGAATCACATGCGACTCTTACATTCACAAAGATGAACACAAGCATGACTTCACCCATAGGTTTGCCCTTATTTTACAACCAACATTCATTTCAGCTCACTCAAGATCAAAAAGGTCTTTTCAAGGTTTATAACAAGGCTGAGTGTAAATGTATGATCATTTAGGCTCAGTGGTTGCTACCCTCATGAAATGTGGTTTTAACATAACTTTTCTTACTTTTCTTTTGCATTTTGATCATGCTCATAATTCACCCCCTTATTCAACTTCCATTGGACTAACAAACACCCCATTTCTTTTGCAATTTTCGCAACTTTATTTCACAACTTTTTCATTCTTTTTCATTTGCTTTCGTCCTTTCTTTTTCTCTCTCTTTTTTATATGGAGGGGTTCCATCTTTTTCAAGACCATGGCTCAAAGGGGGATTCTTCACTTTTCTTGATTTACCTTCTCTTTTCACCACACTCCCAACTTAGGCTTTTGGCCTAAGTTGGCTATTCAAACAAACTACACTTTATGAGAGTTATGGGTGAATGGATAGAGAGGGGTTGCCATTGTTCAGGTTTTTTCCAAGAAACGGATAAACTCAAAGGGGTTCAAGTAAGGTTCACACACCTCACATGGTTGGCCACAAAAAGAGGTATATTGTCAAATTGGTTCACTCATTAAAATCCTTCCCTAAGATCATTTCAAGAGCTTGCATCACTTAGTTAATCGGACTAATGAGGCAAATTCTAGGTGTCATTCACACAATATTCAAGGTAAGCTCATCACACAAGACATTGGCACCAATATCAAATGAGACTCATTCGAGATAGTGTGCAATGTTCATCACAAGAAACTCCATTCGATAACTGGTTAGTCATAATGAGATGCAAAAAGTTCACATATTGTTTATGAAACTTCATTTGGTCTTGTCGTAGCCACACATTCACTTCATTCAATTAAGAGCACTGTTCAAGTCAACAATATTGATCACGACCGATACTCGAATAACTCACCAGAGAATAAGATTTAATAACCAGACTCCTACCACCCCCACTAAAAGCATCCAACATTGTCCTCAATGTGAATAGAAAACAAACAATAACAAAGGTAAAAGTAGACTACTGGCACTGAAACAAACAGAGTAGGGTGGGAAGGAAACTTCACTAGGTGCCCATTCGACAAAAGCTTGTTGTAATCGCCAAATTGTTTGGGGACTCACCGAATGTCTTGAAGCTCACCGAATTTTCCAGTATGCAATCAGTCTATTATGGAATAGAAAGGCGGACAAGAGCTAGTCCACTGAATGGCTTCCACACATCGTCTAGTTGATTTGAATCCTCACCGGCTGCTCCAAGACTTCGAGCAAAAATATGGTGAAAGTTGGGTCGCTCAATCACTTCAGCGTGTCACCGAGTGAGGAAGGTACGCCACCTAATGTTCCAGTATCTCAGCCCATTTTTTATGCCAAGAAGGCGATCAACTTCATGATTGCTGAAAGGATTCGGTGATCCGCTGATGGAAAGCTAGCATTGCAAAATCACCTACACCTGCACATTCAACCCACATTATTTGAAACACTAACACTTGGGTTGCCTCCCAAGAAGTGCCATATTTAACTTCGTGGAATGAAGTGGAAATGCTCTTAAGCATCTTCCAGATATACCACTTCAATCACAGAAATTTCATGGCATTCTCCAAAATACAACTTCAAGTGTTTGACCATTTACCTTGAAGGCATGGCCTTCTTGACCTTCAACTTCAATGGCACCATTTGTAAACATCCGTGTTACTCTAAATGGACCTGACCATTTGGATTTGAGCTTTGCTAGAAAGAGTCTTAGTCGAGATTTATACAGCAACACCCAATCTATAACTCGAAATTCCCTCCTAAGGATTTTAGAATCATTTCACTTCTTCATACTTTCCTTGTATAGGGCTAAACTTTCATAAGTGCTAAACCTGAATTCATCCAATTCATTGATTTGGTCTACTCTTCCTTTTGAAGTCTTTTCCCAGTCCAAATTTAGAGGTTTTAATGCCCATAATGCTTTGTGTTCCAGTTCAACCGGTAAATGGCAAGATTTCCAAAGACTAGTTGATATGGAGACATACCGATTGGTGTCTTGTAGGCGATTTGATTTTCCCACAGAGCATCATCTAGCTTTCAAGACCAATTAGTCGTATTTGCATTTACGGTCGCTACTTTGTCTCACCCCATATTTGCTTAATGCGGACACAAAAAGTCTATTGCAAAAATGGGATCCACCATCACTGATAATAGCCCGAGGAGTGCCAAACTTAACAAAGATGTGGCATTTTAGGAACTGAACAACACTTCTCCCTTCATTGTTTGGTAGTGCGACAACTTCTACCCATTTAGAAACATAATCTACTCCCACCAAAATGTACTTAATACCGAACGAGTTCACAAATGGACCTATGAAGTCTATTCCCTAGGCATCAAATAACTCAACCTCCAGAATAGGCTTGCTTTAGTTTTTTATTTTGAATAACGAGTGTTAATTGTGTAGGTTGAAAAGTGAAAAGTGTTGGAAAATGGGTAGTTTGGCGAGCCAAAGTCCAATCGAAGACACGCCGAACAGGTCCGCGAGCCCCGACTTGGACCGTTATTTGAACAACCAAGCTTGAAGGGGAACTCTATAAAACTCGGTGAGTTACATGCTCACTCGGCGATTCGCCAAATACGTCTGTGAGCTCGACTTTGTCCGCCGTTTGAACCCCCAAATTGCTGGGAGTCTTGTAAAACTCAGTGGGGTAAGATACCACTCGGTGCATCGCCAAGTGGTTCGGCAAGAACAACTTACTCCATCGAAGGGAGCGCAAACTAAAAGGTTTTAAAGGCCAAATGGTTTAAAATTTCAAAATCCTTCATCTTCTCCCATCTTTAATCCATGTACTCTCACTTCCTACTTTAGATCTTTCCTATTTTCCTTGTTTGACTCTCGCATTTTGTGAATTATTTACTAGGATTATGGAACTTTGCCACCTAGCATTACAACTATTATTTTCAACATTATGCTTGGTTTTTCGAACCCCGTACTTTAATTATGTTGTTGAAATTGAATGCAATAGGTAAATTGATGGTTGATTGTTGTTGGGTCATGTTTTAATTGTATTTAACCATTTAATTGCCCTGTAATTTGTTTAAATCAATGCTTAATTGCTTTAAATTGATTGATTTGTGTGTTGTGCTTGTTAAATTCGATTCTAAATTGTTGGATTGCGGTGTTTTTATATTGGGTCTAGTGGGGTGAAGTCTAAGTAACCCCAGATTGTGCTAAATGACGTAATTTGACCAATGATGGAGCGTTTGACGTCATTCTTAATGCCAAAAGTTGTCAAATGGCCAATTTTTGCCAAATCAGGGGAAGTTTGAGTACCCCGAGGGCATGGGTAGTATGGATCTAGTTTTAATTTGATGGTGTATGTGTTTAATTTAGTTTTTGGGGGGCTGCAGGCTTGATTTTGAAGATTGGGGTTGAAAAATGGCACGTTGGGCAATTTGGCGAGATAAGTCGAGCTCGCCGAGTGGTTAGGCATTTTGCCAAAGTACCCCACAGATCGCCCTTAGTTTCTAAAAATGATTGAGTTTGTTTTGTAACTTTTGGCGAGATGCCTGAGCTCACCGAGTTCACTCGGCGACTTGCCAAAAGGCCTTCTTGATCACCCTTTTTCGCCCCTAAGCCCTAAAATACACTAACTTTTGGTAAATTATTTTAGCTAGTCGATTGATGTTGGCAATTCACCGAATGTCCCTGAACATCGCCAACCTGCCTTGAATGTTTGAAAATTTATGTTGGTACTTTCGACGAGCCCGATCTGGCTCACCAAAGCAAGTTGGCGACTCGCCAAATGTGTCAGCGAGTCATTCTGCAACTAATTTTTTTGGAAATTTTTCTAAGTGTGTCTCTATTGTTTTGCAGGTATAGTTAAAACCAATTTGATTAATAGTGGCATGCTACCCCGAAAGAGGGCACGTGGAGTTGTTATCAATTAGGAAGAAGTTGTTTCCATTGCTAAGGGCAAGAAGCTACTTCCAAAGGGAGAAAAAGGAAAGGGCAGACCGCCGTTAGACTCAAGACCAACTTACATTGGAGTCTGTAAAACTCGGTAAGCGCAGGAAATTCTTAGCGAATAGCCGACCATTTCGGTGATCCCGACGGAGACCGCCGTTTGGACTCTCCAATTAATTGGGGGATTCTGTAAAAATTGGCAAATAATGTGATTGCTCAGCGTGACACTGAATGGTTCAGTGCTCACGACTAATGTCGCCGAGTGGTCAAGAACTGGACGGTTTTTCAAGCCAATTATTTAAAAGTTTCAATTTTCTACGCTCTCCCTCATTTTCAAAATTTACAAACTCACACCTAGTTTACTTTCAATATCATTGCATCTCTATTGTATTTTGGTTGATTTGTGCTCGAATTTGGATTACCTTGCCGCCTAGCATTTCAATCATTTCGTGGTTAGCAAAAAGGTCAGTTTTCTATCCCTCAAAATTATTTTATTAAAATTTATGCTCATTTGCAATAGCCAGATCTTGTTGAAAGTATTCTGATCCTGCCAGATAGGACTAGACTGTTCACACACATGCTTTAATTTGATAATCTTGCTCGAGTAGTTGTGACTGTAGAATTCCAGTGATTGTATGCCTTAATCTGGATTATAATTCGAAGGGTTGTGTTTGGTATGGGTCATACATTGATTGTACTAGGGCATACTTTGATTTTATCTTCAGGGGTTACAGGGTTGAATTCGAGAAGATGAGCTGAAAATAAATACGTTGAGCCATTTGGCGAGCTGGGTCGAGCTTGCCTAACTACTCGATGGTTCACCTAACGTCTCAATTTCTCCTTGAAATTAATGATAAATGTGTTGTTCATTCTATAACCTTCAGCGAGAAGTTGAAAGTCACCAAAGACTTCCGGTGACTCGTCGAAAGAGTCATCGAAGCTTATAAGTACTTTTGTCAAATATTTCTCTAACTTCTCTTCGAGTTTTTGCAGACATGACTAAACCTAAAGCTGCTGAAAGAATAACGCCAGCTCAAGAGAAGTCCAAAGGAATTGCGATAAAGGAATATGTAGTTATATCAAAAGGAAAAGCTTCAAAACTACCCACAATTACTGGGAAAGGCAAGGGCAAGAGGCCCACTCCTACCAGGAAAACCATTACCCTAGATCTTGATACTCCTTAATGGGCCAGGGGATTTTGCAGAGCGGTACATGTCTTTCTGGAAGACTCACACTCAACAGACGTTGGTGAATCAGGCACTGAGGCCCCGACAGCTGGAAAGACTGCATAGACAGGATTTCTCTTTACCTCCCTCTCTGTCTTACTTTTTTTTTACTTTTGGATTTTGTGTTAATTGTATTTGAGGAAAGATTTCTTTCATTTCCTATGGGGTGAGGCCCACCTTTATGTACTATTGATATTCGTATTTTGTTTATATTTGGGATTTGTGCTTAAATTGTGTTAAATACTGCTTTCTGTGGATGTTTGAGCTTGCGGCTCCTTTTATTTGAAATTGCAAAAGGATTTTGACCCATCCAAAAAATTTTGCCACTTCTCGTGTGTTGAATGTGGCTATTCTTTTGCAAAATTTAAGTATCGATTCTGATTGATACTGATGACTTGAATAGTACTCTCAATCGAACGAACATGAATGCAAGGCTACGATGAGGCCAAATGAAGTTGCATAGACAATATGTGAACTCTTTGCATCTCATTATGACTAGACTAGTATTGAATTGAGTCTCTTGTGATGATCATTGCACACTAGCGAAAGTGTGGAGTCTTGTTTGACTGATAGTGTCAATGCCTAATGTGTGAAGTTTACCAATGAACTATGCATGATGGATCCTAGAATTTGCCCCATTGGTCCGGTCAACTAAGTGATGCTATCTCTTGATATAATCTTAGGAAACTTCTAAAAGTTTGAGCCCATTTGACATATACCTCTTTTGTGACCTACTTTGTGAGTGTGTGAACCGCTTCTGAACACCCCTTGATCCTTACCTTCCTTTGGAAGAAACTTGATGAAAACTAGACCTTTCTTTGTCCATCACCGATAATCCTCATAAAGTTGTGGTTAGTTGAATAGCCAACTTAGGCTAAAAGCCTAAGTTGGGGTGTGGTGAAAAGATAGGGGCAAGTCAAGAAGTGCAAGGAAAGTCTCCTCTTACCCATGGTTTTAAGAAAAAATGGAACCCCTTCATATAAAAAAAAGGGAGAGAAAAGAGAAAGAAAAAGAAAAAGAATGAAAAAGAAAGTTGTGGAATAAAGTAGAAAAGACATAGGGTTCCCAAACAATCCATGAAAGGGGAATAATAGGATGACTTTTGAGCACTAAAGAGAATGATGAAGGAAAAGGAAAGAAAGTGTTATGAGCACCACATTTCATGAGGATGAAAATCATTGAGCCTAAATGATCATACCTTTGTACTGAGCCCCATCGCAAGCCTTGAAAATACCTTTTTGATCTTGAGTGAGATGACACAAATGTTGATTGGAAAATACGGGCAAACTTTTGGGTGAAATAATGCATTGTGTTCTTCTTTGTTAGTGTGAGCGTTGCATCTGATTCTGAGGATTTAAACTATGAACCATTGTGTGAATATGGAATCATTCCTTGTGTGAGGGCATTTGAACACTTTGGTTGAGCTTAAACTTGCATTTGAAGCAAGTATTGTGAGCATGAGATTCTTTGATATTGGTGTGTCACAAGTTGAATCTTTCAGTGCACATTTGATCTTTGCATAAGTAAGTTGAGTCTTTTTGTGTGCATTCATTTTTGAGTCTTGTGTAGCACTGTTCGAGACACCCTTTTTGAACAGCTGAACTTGAGTTAGCTTGAGGACAAGCAAAAGTTTAAGCTGGTGGTGTTGATGAGTCCACAAATTGGACTTCTTTAGGGTTATATTTTAATACAACTAGTGTCCTCAAATGCATATTTTATCTCAATATCTGATGAAAACCCTTAAGTTCAAGGTATTTGGAGTTTGAAGGAAAGCATGGACACTACTTAGCAAAAAAAAGGAACAAAGGCAGCTGAAACAACGAAGAAATAAAGATCTGAGAATTGCCAAACCCATTCGGCGAGTCACCAAAAGGTCTTATCCTCGCCTTTTGTTCCAGTTTGTTGAGCCCTGAAAGAAGAGATCAAATCGGTGGTGAAAAGGAGCAGTCAGCATATCATCGAGTAGTTCTGTGAAGCTTTACTATGTCACCCAATGACCCAAACACGACGATACTGAAGGATCTAGCAAGACGGCAATGAAACCTACCAAAGGGCGAATCGCCGAGTTAATCGGCGATCTCGACTAACGACGCCGAATGATCCACTTCAACACTTATTTTTGAAAACTATAAATACTCGTTGAGAGTTGTAGCTTAGCATCAGATCTTTAATATCAGATTTTTAATCTGAAACTTTTAACATAGAATTTTGAGTTCTAATTTTGGAGAGGGTTTTGAAGAACTTGAAGGTTCAAAGGGTTTCAACTCCAAGATTTTGGGTTTGGGTCTCTTGGATTCTTCACTCTTTGCTTGTCTTGAGACTTAAATCTTCATACCCATTTGAATGCAAACTCATATTGGTATAAATTTCTATCTATTTTACATGTGTAGCTAAAACCCCAATTCTTAGGGTGTGATTTTATAAATATGGGTTAGATTTACTGTTGGGTCTTGCTTACTAATAGTTTACTTGTTGTTTAAATGTAATTTTGTTTAGTAGTTATGGTGGAACTTACTGAAATTGTAGTTGTAACTACGATTTCACCTTTGTGTTTCGGCTTGTTCGAGAGAGAGGTCATAAAACTAAGACTACTAAATTAATGGCCAGTGGGAGCGGGTCAACATAAAGTTCAGCTCGAGAGAGTGAGTGGGCTAAGGCGGAGACTATTCTTCATGCGGCAAGTGGGTGTTCGAGAGGAACCCATTTGATTTGGGGTAAGTTGCTCTAGAGAAAGCATGTCCCCCACTATAGTCGAGTCTAGTCACAAATATTTAACGAAATTACTATCAAAAGCATGAACCCAACGATCTAGTCTAATCCGTATTCCTATCACATCCCAAGAATCCCCTCTCCTTGATTAGTATCTCTCTTTATTTTTTCTTGTTTTACTTACTTGTGACAAAACCTCATTGTTAATTGACACTTTTGCGTCACCCCTTAGATTTAGTATGTTTGTATTCGACAATGTTTTTAGCTATGACTAATTAGAACTTAATTTTATTTTTCTATTAATTCAAGTCCACTCCCTTGGGACTCGACCCCAACCCTTGGTTGGGTTACTATATTATTGTACGATCGTAGACACTTGCATTGGAAGTTGTGTCTTGATTATGCAAACATCACTATCCTTCCCTCACTTCAAATGCTACAACTTAATTAAGTTCAATGAAACGACCCTTTAGGTCATTTTTCAATCTTTTCAATGTTTAGAGCTTTCCTATAACAACCACAAGCCATGAGTTGTTGAAACTGGCAATTCGGTAGCCAGGGCATTCATTTAGATTTTGTGCAAGTTTTCATATTTTGTGGTCTTTGAAACTTGAACGGTTGACTTCAGTCAAAATTTTAGGAAGACTGTTGGTTTGGGCCTCGAGACTTCTGGTGTGAGTTTGTATTGTTAAGCATTTTAACTTTAAAGCTTAAGCCAAAGGTTGACTTTGGTCAACATTCTTGGTAAACGTGCTCAGATTAGAATTTTTCCATTGTGGTTAGCTTTGGAATGTAATGTTTGGACTAGAATGACCTTTCATGTGGTACCCTAAGCTTCCGATCTCATTTTGAGCCTTCTTGTGGTTTTCTGCTTAAAATAAAACTTGGGTGTGGGACCCGCTTTTCTTTGGAATAACCTCGGATGAAAGTTTTGATGGTTCCGTTGATTATGGAATGTCAAATTCAATGGGGTAGCATATTACATTTGCATGCACGGGGTTCCGAATGAATCTGGGACAACCCATTAGAGAATTCCTAGTTTGAGCAAACAAGCTGAAGTGTTGATATATGGTGCAGGATTTTAGCGACTAGATATTAGACTTTTAGAGATTAGATTTTACATTTACAGACTAGTTTTAGGTATTATACCCAAAAATTTCAAAGTTCAGCCTTCATTTTCAAAAGGTATTTCTTCCTCATCCAAGCTCTGATTTGAGTGATTTGAAGTCCTTTGTGATCATTGGGAGCGTCACAACTTGGATATATGATTAGAAGATGTTGAGAAACCTTTGTTTGAGGTAACATTGAGCGCGAAGCTACTGCCTTAGCTTGGTTTTCTTGTTAAATTTTGCATTATGTTTTTAAGGATAATTTCGGGCCTTGGATTGTGTTAATTTTGGAATAGAAGTTCGAGGCTTAGTTTAAGACCATTTAACGAAGTCAATTTCAAGATTTCCGGTGTGGGTCCCACATTCATATTTTGACTAAATTTTGGGTCCATTTTCAATTGTTGCGATTTTAATAACAAAATGTCTGTAATAACGTCATAACTGATAATTTGATAGTTTGGTGGTGTTCGGAGGCATTTCGGATTCGAATAGCTCATGTGTGGTAGATTCAAAGCGCTCATATTCGGCATTGAGGTAGGCTTCAATATATTTTATTGACTAATCTGCTTAGATAATGCCTAGTATAGATTTTGTGTAATTTCATATTGTATTGGCAGGGTATTTAGCTTTTCTCTTGTTATTCAATCCTTTCTTGATTCCGTAGGAGCCTTGGGCTTATTATAGGTTTTAGGATCCTTAGCTTATGTTGTGCGTTCACTTTTGTTGTAGAAGATCTCGCTTATCCTTGTTCGGATTGATTCATGGTGGCCTTAAACTAGGATGGACATTTGATGCCTTTGGTTCTAGTTGTGCTCTATCTGGGACTGGAGCTATGTGATTGTGTTAGGGCATCGTCCCTTGAGTTTGCTCCCCTTTTATTAATTCAAAATATTTTCTTGATTCCTTTTCTTGTTGATTAGCGGTGGGCATGTTATATCCTAATTGAGCTTATGATCATACTATTAGGCCCTAGGTCGTATGTGAGGACATGTTGAATTCTTGGTTAGTAATTTCTACCTTGATAGTGTGGTTTCATTAGGTAAATAATTATTTCATTTTGAGTACTTTATTTGAAAGCTGGTGATAACATGTACTGAATGGTTTGCTCATTTTCACAGATTTTGTGGTACGATCCCAGCCCATACATTGGCATATTTATCATTTATGATGCGATACTATTTTTGTCACGACCCAGGGGTTCCCCCTAGATGTAACAAGGCGTACTTGACCTTGAAGGGGTCGCATACAACCTGTAGCATCATCATAACAGAAGATCATAGAAAAAGTAGGGAAATTTGAAACTTTTTTAAAAAATCTAAAACAATTTCATAAACGAGCAGAAATATTTACTAATAACCTTGTCTCAAACCATCTGTGCATAACATGAATAAAAGTCTTGGGACGCAGCCCATATAAAGTATAAAACATAAGAAAAGACATAAAAGTAACATAATGGGTTTGTCCTCGAAGCTATAAGGACTCACCAAATCTTCAAGCCTTCTAGATCCTTGGAAACCTAGCCTTGAAGCACTCAATCTCCAACACCCTATATTTAATTAGAATGTAGGCAATATGCGTTAGTACAAAATTTACCAAGTATGAAAGCTAGCATACATATCATAAAGCATCTCAAATGGTTAGTCAACATAAGACATACGCATATGAGACAATACATATTCATAACATAAATATCATATCATCACAAGTCAACATAAGACATACATAACTACATACATCAACCATTTGTCTTTCATATTCAAGTGAACCACTTCACAAGCCACCTCCAAGCATACTTGTGCAAGGCCAAGATAGCATCCCATAATACCATCCACGCTAAATACCTCTCTTTGGTCATTCTTGGTCATAGCTCACCTTCATAGTCAAGACCTAGGTTTTCATGTCATAAGAGCACTATACCCCTAAGTAACCTCAAGGCACACTAGTGCAATGCTTGTGGGGCATCCAATAATACCATACACACTAAGCATATCCTTAAAGTCACATATTCATATTCATCATTTCTAGGTGTCACTATTGACCTACTTTCATATTGACAAGGAACTATCATCTTAAGTCAATTCATATTATGGAAGACAACTATAGTAACAATCCAAGTTAGGCATACAACACATAAGAGGAAACTTCATAAGTAGCTTCAAGTCATACTTGTGCCACGTATGAATGGTATCCCATACTACCACTCACACTCAGTACTCCTTTAGGCTAACTTACTCAATGCTTACTATTCATCATTCTAGACTATCAAAGAATAGCATACTACCATGCTAGACCTAACCACCATGGAAAACACCCTATCATGCAATCCAAGCTATCAAAGGAAGTATACAAGTACACCAACCTAGCCACTAAGAAACAATTCAATAAGATGCAAGCTATCCTTAGAGGAGTATGAACCCTCAACCCTAAGCTATCCTTAGGAGAGTATGGTGTCTCAATCCCAACCTACCATGAAATGGTCTTGGCCTAACCAAGTCAAGCTACCATGAAGGCATTCTAACCATGCTACTTCAAGCTACCCCTAGGAGAGTATAGATCCTCAATCCTAGGCTACCATGCCTATACTAATGCAAGCTACCATAAAAAGCATCCTACCAATGCTAGTTCAAGCTAACCTTAAGAGAGCTTAATTCCTCAATCCCAAGCTACCATGAGATTTACCATCCCAAGCTACATCATTCAACTATCCATGAAGAAATCATGGGACTCAACATCAAGCTATTCTATTCTAACAAGAATGACTCATTTTAGGTGATTAACCTTTCACATTCTACATACATGCAAGCTATCTCATCATATTAAACTTGCTCTATAAGCCCTAGTGTTCAACATCATGACTTCAAGCCCTATACTCAAGCTTTACTCCACAATCAACATACTAGTCTATATCATAGTATATATATATAATATATATATATATATACACACACACACACACTAGTCACAAGCTTTAATCATAGGTAATTCTAAGCATAATTCATCAAAAATCCCAATTCTAATAATTCAATTCATATTCTATCATACATGCATAAATCTAGTTCAATTCATGATTTCATATTTCTATTCTTGAATAAGTTCCATTCATGGCAACAATCCAAGAGAATCTAGCAAGAATCATCAATCCCTCATCAAAAGACACAAACCCACATACTTTGGAAATTAGGGTTAATCAAGGAATTCCTATAAATTCTTCGTACTATCATGAATCAACACTAAATTAATCATATAGGAGTAGTATCCAACCATTTGGTATCAGACCCACCTAAAACCCATACATTGGAAGTAACTCTAGTTTGATTGGGGTTCTTCTTCATAAATTAGGGAAAATTCTATGGGACTCTATGGGTGGAAGAACCCATAGATGAAGGGTAAACATACCTTAATCAAATCCCTATCACAAGCCTTTAGCAATGGACCTTTGTACTTGACCTTAGTTTCAACCCTAGCTTCTTCTTTAATGGAGGTTCTTCTTAGAGAGAGAAATATTTGAAAGAGGAGTGCTTTGGGGTTTTGAATTGTATCTAATGTAAAGTGACTTAAACTTGGGGGTTAATGACTTAAAATAGTCTAAATAGGTGAATAAAAGACATACAAAATGAATAATAGGATGACTTATGAGCACTAAAGAGAATGATGAAGGAAAAGGAAATGAGGTGTTGTGAGAACCACATTTCATGAGGATGAAAGTCACTGAGCCTAAATGATCATACATTTGCACTCAGCCCCATTACAAGCCTTGAAAAGGCCTTTTTGATCTTGAGTGAGCTGAAACAAATGTTGATTGGAAAATACGGGCAAACCTATGGGTGAAAGCATGCATTGCGCTCTTCCATGTCAGAGTGAGCATTGCATTTGATTCTGGAACTTTAAATGATTACACCTTTGTGTGTGAAAATGGAATCATTCCTTGTGTGAGGGCATTGAACACTTTGGTTGAGCTTGAACTTGCATTTGAAGCAAGTATTGTGAGCATGAGATTCTTTGATATTGGTGAGTCACAACTTGAATCTTTGAGCGCACATTTGATCTTTGCATAAGTAACTTGAGTCTTGTTGTGTGCATTCATGATTGAGTCTTGTGTAGCACTGTTCGAGGCCTCTTTTTTGAACGGTTAAGCTTGAGTTTGCTTGAGCACAAGAAAAAGTTTAAGTTGGGGGTGGTGATGAGTCCACAAATTAGACTCATTTAGGGGTATATTTTGATAGAATTAGTGTCCTCAAATGCATATTTTGTCTCAATATTTGATGAAAACTGTTAAGTTTCACGTATTTGGAGTTGAGGGAAAGCATGGACATTACTGGGCAAAAAGGAACAAAGGCAGCTGAAAGAACAAAGAAATGAAGATTTGTGAGTCACCGAACCCTTTCGGGGAGTCGCAAAAAGGTCTTATCCTCACTTTTTGTTCTAGTGTGCTGAGCCCTGAAAGAAAGGATCAAATTGGTGGTGAAAAGGAGCAGTCGGCGTGTCACCGAGCAGTTCCGTGAAGTAGTACTATATCGCCCAATGATCCAAAACATGACTATGCTAAAGGATAGAGCAAGACAGTGATGAAACCTACCAAAGGGCAGATCGTTGAGTTGATCGGCGATCTCGACTAACGACGTCGAATGATCCGCTTCAGCACATACTTTTGAAAGCTATAAATACTCGTTGAGAGTTCTAGCTTAATATCATATTTTTAATATAGAAATTTTTAACATAGAATTTTGAGTTCTATATTTGGAGAGGGTTTTGAAGAACTTGAAGATTCAAAGGGTTTCAACTCAAAGAATTTGGACTTAGGTCTTGTGGATTCTTCACTCTTTGCTTGTTTTGAGACCTAAATCTTCATACCCATTTGAATGCAAACTCATATTGGTATAAATTTCTATCTCTTCTACATGTGTAGCTGAAACCTCAATTTTTGGGGTGTGATTTTGTGAATATGGGTTAGATTATCTGTTGGGTCTTGCTTGTTAATGATTTATTTTTTGTTTAGATGTGATTTTGTTTAGTAGTTGTGGTGGAACTTAATGAAATTGTAGTTGCAAATACGATTTTACCTTTGTGTTTTTGGTTTGCTCAAGAGAGAGGTCGTAAAACTAAGATTACTAAATTGATGGCCGGTGGGATTAGATCAACATGATGCTCAGCTCGAGAGAGTAAACCCTAGTCCTTCTCCCACACACTCAGCTCGAGAGAGTGAGTGGGCTAAGGCAAAGGTTGTTCTTCATGCGGTAAATGGGTGTCCGAGAGGAACCCATTTGATTCGGGGTAAGTTGCTTGAGAGAGAATTTATCCCCACTATAGTCTAGCCTAGTCACAAATATTCAAAAGATTTATTATCAAAAGCATGTACTCAATAGTTTAGTTTATCTCATATTCCTATCACATCCAAGAACCCTAGCTCCTTGATTAGTACTTTTTGCATTTTTGTTGTTTTTGTTTACTTGTGACAAACCCCTATTGATAATTGACGCTTGCATCACCCCTTTGATTTAACATGTTTCCATTCGATAATGTTTTTAGCTATGACTAATTAGAACTAAATTTTATTTTTCTACTAATTTTGAAATCCATTCCCTGTGGGAATGATCCCAACGCTTGGTTGGGTTACTTTACTATTGTACAATCGTAGACACTTGCATTGGAAGTTGTGTTTTGATTACGCAAACATCAAAATACAGAATAAGAGTCAAAAATAGAATTTCTTGAGAATGCTTTATAGCCTTGCGAAGATAGGATACATACTTCTCTATACCAATATGCAAGACTCTACTGGGCATTTATTGTCATACCAATTATATGGGTCAACCTTGAGCTCTGATACCAAACGTTCACGATCCTATTTCTCAGGTCATGATGACACCTACTACACCCCACCAGTAGGTAAGCCTAACTCTTAGTCTAGAGACACAACCAACGAACTACCAAGTGGAAGTCAAAAACAAGAAGTAAGACCTTAGAACAAAGCAGAGAAAGGATAATCAACAAAACCATGCAGAAACCATACCAAGACCTGACATTAGTTAGCAGTTGAGAATCAAATCCAAAATAAGAGTAGAACTCTTTAATAAATACAAGACAAGAACAGGCTCTCTCTAAATAGAATATAAAGACTAAGCTTAGCAAAAACAAACGAAAACCAGTAGCTCCAGATGCAAGGAGCTCACCCTAATCTCCAAGACTCCAGGCTTCTCTGCACAACTCCAAATCAATGGTGATAACTTAACTACAATTTGTAGGGGGGCAGTTGTGTTGTATCAGTACCATAAATGGTACTCAGTAGGCAATGCCCGACTGAGCTCAAAAGATAACACAAGCATAAACAACAAGTAATAAGGAAAGTATAACACAAGTAACTAAACAAGAGATACTAAAACAGATAGGAAATAAAGAATAGAAACAGAAGGCAAGGGGTAAGAAGTCGAATCAAGAACGTACCTAGATCGCAGGCCAATAACCTAATCGTAAGCAACTAAGATACCAAGTCAACTACCTAGTTTCAGTAGGACCCACCACCACAATTCTAAAGTCAAAACCTACAAGGTAACAATAAAACAATAGCAGAGAACATAATATAGTCAAACAATAACCTAATCGGACCGCCATAAGCCTAAAAGGTACAAATAACAAACATATCCCAACCGGACCCAAAAATGTGAGGGTAGAAACAACAAACAAGTATATTGGTGATAGCTATTACATATGAATACAAAGTGAGCGGTAGAACCATCCAAATCCCAAACCAGAGGTAACGGCCTCAAACTGTAAAGCATCAAACTTTGACTAGGAATAACGGCCTCGAACCATTAATATCAGCCTCGGATGAGAGATAATGTCCTCTAACCATGAGCATCAGCCTCAAACTGGAAGTAACGTCCTCGAACCATGAGCATTAGCCTCAAATTGGAAGTAATCAATAATGGGACCACCTACCCAACCAGTAAACTCGAATAGGCGCCAGCAAGACCAAAAGCATCATATATGCCCGACTAGTCAAGTAAAAACTGAGCATATCCTAGATGCCTCTAATATCTCAAGTATAAAATGGAACACGTCCTTGACGCCTCGTAATCTCAATAGTCAGTAAGTCAAATGATCATGGTGGTACGACTTTCGTTAAAACCAGTTTAGTATAAAAATCAAGTAAAATAGCATCTCATCATGAACGATAAATATGTCGATCAAATAACGCAATGCATGCCATCACCAGCATTGAAACAAGGCACTCAAAATTAAATAAATATACCACCAATGAAATCATGCTACAAAAGCAGAGAGTACTAACCTGGGATCTAACTAGTCCTCACATACAGTCTCAGGCCTAATAGTGTAATTATAAGTTCAATAAGGATGCAACATGCCCACCGCTAATGTACAAGATAAAGATCAAGAAGAAATTTCAAATGAACAAATAGGGAGAAAACTCAAGGGACGATGCCCTACCCCAATCACACCACTCTAGTCCTGAACTGAGCACAACTAGGACCAACCTACGGCTCTGACAAGCCACCAATGTCACAAGCATCAATGCAAGAAGAATGACCCAAAATAAGCCATAAAGGGAGCAAAATATATATATACGAGCTGATAAAATACAACCAAAAGCATCTAATGTCAAGCCTAGTCTAAGCAACCATGAATCAATCCTAACAAGGATAAGAAAGATCATCTACACCACAAGCGAAGCCACAGTCTAAACTAAGGATCCCAACACCCACAATAAGCCTAAGGCTCCTATGAAATCAAGAAAGGATGGAATAACAAGAGGAAAGCTAAATACTTGGCAAACACCATTCGAAATTACATAAAATCTATGCTAGGTATTATCTAAGAAGTTCAATCAAGAAAGTAGACCAAAGCCTACGTCAAAGTCAAACACGAGCGCTTTGAATCTACCACACTAGCTATCTACATCCGAAATGCCTCCAAACACCACCAAACTATCAAATTATCAATCACAGCGTCATTACAGACATTTTGACACTAGGATCGAACCAATTGGAAATGGACCAAAAATTGAGTCAAAATGAAAATGTGGGACCCATGCTAGTAATCTTGAAAGTGACTCCATCAAAAGGTCTTAAACTACATCTCAAACTTGTGTTCCAAAATTGAACACAATCTGATGCCTAAAAGTAGCCCAACAACAACATGCAAAATTAACAAGAATACCAAGATAATGCAGCAGCTTTGAGCTCATATGTACCTCAAACAAAGGTTTCTTAACAACTTCTAAACACAAAACTAAGTATCCACACCCCCAATGAATGCAGAGGACTTCGAATCACTCAAATCAAAGCTCGGGTTTGGGAGAAATTGCCTCTTGAAAATGAGGGATGAAAGCTAAAAATTTTGGATATAAATACTTAAATCTGGTCGCTAAAAGTAAAATTGAGTCGCTAAAATTTGAATATCTGGTTGCTTAAAGTTTGCACCAGCTATCAACACTTCAGCTGTTTTACTCAAACTCTGAATTATCTGATGTGGTGTCCTGGATTCATTCATAACCCTGTGCTCACAAACGAAATATTCTACCCCATAAAATTTGACATTTCGAACTCAACGGAATCATCAAAACTTCCATGCAAGGTCATTTCGATGCAAAGTGGGTTCCACACCCACTTTCATTTTAAGCTAAAAATCACAAGAAGGCTCAAAATGAGATAGGAAGCCTAGGAAACCGCATGGAAGGTCGTTCTAGATCAAACTCGACATTTTGAAGATAACTCTGATAGAAATCTCATCAGAGCAGGTTTACCAAAATTGTTGATCAAAGTGGTCCACCCTTGGAATAAGCTTCAATGTTAAAACGCCTAATGGAACAAACTCACACCAAAAGTTTCTGACCCCGAACAAAGCATTCCCCTAGCCTAAAATGACCTTTCCAGAGCTAATGAAACCATCAGAATTACATTTTAAGGTCATCTTCCTAATGTTTTTACTGAAGTCAACCATTCAAGTTTAAAAAGCTGGATTACGAAAACTTGTACAAAATCAAAACTAACGATCCGTCGATCGAATTGTCAGTCCCAACAAATCATAAATGACTTGAGGTCGCTACAAAAACGTTCTAAATGCTCAAAATAAAGAAATGACCTAGAGGGTCATTACAATCTTTGTCTCAATTTTTTTGATCTTCTCACTTATATGTTTAACACGTCATCTAGCTTTATGTAATTAGTCAAGTCGTGTATTTAATGTGATGACGTGTGTGGACAAATAATCAGAGTTATCCGTAATTTAGTTTAGAATGGTGTCCTAACACACCTTAAATCATTAGCTAATGACTCTTCATTTTTTCATAAAAAGTTATCATGTCTGTTTACATCTCTACTTTATTCAAATAAGGAGAAATATCGTAGTGACTCAAAAAAAAAATCAATTAATTCAATTTTTTTTAAAAAAATAAGAAATTTTATTTTTAAAAGAAGTTGCCACCTAATTTTAGGAAAGGACTAGGAAACCAATTAAATGATCTACGAAACCATTAGATTCTAGGTAAGGGTTCAAGTAATTATGAAGGAAGGTAAAAACAATTGTGGGTACCGACTAAATTAAGTTTTTTTTTTCAAATTGAAGAGGAGATAAAAACAATATACAAGTAAAACAAACATGCAATATATACAACTAATAAAGTAAATCAATAATATGATAAACGGCCTAAGTTTGTCTAACGTTAACAATATACACAATAATGACTAAAAAAATATAATTCGAACTCCATCTTAATAGCTTCAATGGGAAGCAACCTTGTGTACCTGTAAACACACTTAGTAAAAGTGCAAGTAATAAATAAATATGAATAAAAATAAAGGAAATTAAATAATAATTTAAAAATAAAATCCATCTTATTAACATGAGAGGCCTTGAAAATCGATGGTAATTTCTTCATCGGCCAATTTTAACATACATTATATATATATATATATATATATATATATATATATATAAATATATAAACTTAAACTAAATTTCCGTCTTTTAAAATAGGAAGACCTCGAAAACCGACGAAAAGATTTTTTTCATTGGCTAATTTTAACATCTAAAACATATGAACTTAAATTAAACTCCATCTTTTAAAGTGGGGAGGCCTCTAAAATCGATGGAGAGATTTTTTCGTTAGCCAATTTTAATTAACAATATAGAAATAACATCAAACCTAAGCTAAAAGAAACAGTAAAACACACCATTAGGAAATAGACGAATTCAATGTAAAACAAGACATCAATAATTAATTATAAAATTGACCCAATCTAAGCAGCGAGCAAATCAAATGGAGTAGGCGTGAATGAAGCAAAAATATAGTTAAAGACCCTGTAAACAATCCAAAAGAAAATAGAGTAATATTGCAGGCACAAATGTCAACTAAAAGCTTGAGAAAATAACTAATAATAGTAGTAAAAATCATACAATTACAAACAGTGATGTTAATGATAAAGGATCAACAATACAATGGAGTTTATAATATAAATCATAAGAAGATAGTAAATCCGACCCAACACGCAATAAATCAGCCTAAAAATCAAAGAATAAAAATATCCAACATAAAAATGGAAAAGAAAACACAACCATAATGGTAGAGAATTAACTATACTTAGCAGATGAAATCAGCCCAACAGGAGCAATTAACAAGATTAAAAAACTAAAGGAACAAATGAACTGTTCTTACTAGAGGAACAAGCACATGGTCGTTGTTGTTTGCGGTGGTCGTTTCAGCTGTTGGTTACGTGGATTTTGTGTGGTTCCGCCGGAGAAGAGGTGACCGATTTCTGCAAAAAAACAAACAAAAAAATCGAAAGGGGGAAAAGGGAAAGGTGTCTGGTTCATTTTTTCTTATTTTGCTCCGGTTCATAGGAGCTGCTGCCGGAACAACTGGATCGTTGGGTGTTTCTGGTGGTCTGCGTATGGCAGCTGTTTGGAGGTGTTGTTTGGTGTTCACTGTGAAGTGAGTAGAGTTTTGGGTGGAGGTTGGACGGTTATTTGGTGGTGTGAGAGTGGTACGGTGGGTTGCTGGGGGTCAGAGAAACAGAGAAGCTTTGGTGGTGGTTTTGGCAATTGGTGGTGGAGGAACGATGGCTGTTTGTTGTTATATTTTAGTTAGACGGCTAGAAGTTTCAGGTGGTTGTGGAGTTCGCCAGAAAATGGGCTGGAAAAGTGGGTTCACTGGTTGAGGAAGCTCACTGCTCTAGCACTTTGTTCATCGGAAAAAGGATGCGGGTTTTATGTTGGGTTCTCTGGTGGTACGGAGGCAGAGAAGAGAGAAAGGAAAAAATGGGGTTTTGGGCGATGGACTCGTTGGATTCCTACGGAACTTTGGTGAGCTTATCACTAGAAAATTATGAACACTAAAAGAAACTTGTAAAGACTAGAAAAATCTGAAAGGCACCCCTAAAATATTATCCACCACCACTAATTCAATCACTAAGAAATAACTTAGATAGAAAATCGAAAACAGTACAATACCATAATCTTAAAATCGTTGGCCAAAACCATTAGTTAATAAAATATTTGTGTATGAAATCTTAACCATATTTTGAATGAATTTCTAGACTGTGTAAAATATAAAAATGACTATTAACAAACGTAACGAATAAAATGAATATTAAAAATGTGATGAACGTAACTAATAACATGTAAAAAATGTAATTTAACAAAAATAATGATTTCATCAAAATGAATAAATATTTGAACGTATTCAACTGGCTGTGACAAAAAATAATGTAATTAAAATTAATTGATAAAAAATCCTGAAATTTTGACAAATATCGATAAAGTTATTTAAAATTATAAAATGATGTATTTTGAACTATTGAACAAATATAACTTAAAAGTTATGAATTTTGAAAATGTTAGGCCCAAATTGAGTGTTAACAATATCAAATATCGGTGTTTCGCGAGAAAAATGAAGCAGGACAAAGCCGCTTAAGTTGTTAACTATATGAATCATTTAAAACATTAATTAACTCAAGAGCATGAATGGAATGCAGACCTCTAGGACAAAGGCATTGCCATAGGTTCAATTTTCAGTAATGACTAATGGTTATTAGAAAAAAAAGTATTATTAATAGAACAGCCAAATACATGGTACATGAACAGAAAAAAAAAGGATAGTTTTTTTTTAATGGTTGATTTAATGGGTTTTGACCATACATGAGGTCCAGTTAACAGGTTGAAGTGATGTTGAATCAGTTCCTTGCACCCATTGTTCAGTTAAGATTCTCTCAAATTCAGTTGGGCTACATGGTACAGTAAGTGCACCTTCATGATCAAAACCAAATTCTTCAGCAGCTTGTTCTAATAGTTTCAAGAATGAAGGGTGTGTTAAGCAACTCAAAGGAACTATAAATCTCTTAAGGTGATTATTGTCCATAGCAACAACCGCGAAATGCCCTTCCTTCACGTCCTCTGGCATGTTGATCGACTCATTTCCATGCTCATCGAGTTTGGATGCATGTGATTTCTTGTTCCCTAATAGAAGACTCTTTTGTAGCTTCCTCACCATTATTCTCAAATTCACTATCCCATTTTTCTTCTTTTCATGAGTTGTTCTAGCGTTTGCCATTTGAAGGTGCTAGGGTTTATTTTTGTAGGGTTACTTTGGATACCTTTTTTAAACATGCATGGTACCTAGCTAGGTTATATATAGTGTTAGAGTAGGAAGGGCACTTGAGAAATAAAGTTTGATAGTGATATATGTGGACTGACTTGGGTGTATATCTAGGGAGACCAAACCATGTGAATGAAGTTCCAATTCACTTATGAAATGTCCCTTTTATCTAGTCACATCTACCTCTTCTTCCAATTATAAATAAAAATAGACATAACTTCAACACCATTTGTTAATGAACACTTGATCATTATTAGTCTTGCTATAAGAAAGATTTATGAAACTTATGAGGTAAAATAAACTATAAAAATTTGTGTAGCTCATAAAGGTGAAATGGAAAGTTAATATTAAATTGTTGTTAACTATGAAAGGTGTCATTCTTTTTATATTGGTTAAAAGAAAATGTGTCACAAAAATTGAGTTTTTTTTTCATATTCCATTAAATGTATTCATCATATAGTTGAAATTATTTTCAAGCTTTACTTTCTGTATCAAAAGTTTTTTTCATCACTCTTTTAAGTTAGGATTAGAAATACTGATGTCGATCGATTCTAATGAATTGGATTGAACAATATAAGTAGGTACATTTGTTTTGTAATTGAATAGCTCAAGTGCAGTATTACACATCTTTTCACGGTAAATGATGCGTAATTATTTTTATTTATATGACTTAAGGACCAAATTGATCTCTTTTTAAATAAATTAAAGACCAAATTCATCATGCTATACCTTTAAGGACCTAAATAAACCAAATTCTAATTGCTGCTGCTTACTACGGACTTATATTATCTATTATTGATACTATATAATTTTTTGCATAAAAATAAATATACTATTTACTCTATCTCATATTTTACTTTCACACGCATTTTAAAAAGTTGTAAATAATTTATTTATTTTTTGTTAATTTACACTTCACTTTGTTCAATGTAATTAATATTATTTACTTTTAAAAAATCAAGTTCAGGATAAAATGAAAACAAAGTTAATTAATCTTTTATCTTAATTTTATAAATTGATAAATATTTTGAGATAAATTTTAATAATATTGACAATAAATATGAAACGAAACAAGTATTAGTTTATTGATAACAAACTCACCAATTGCATAGAATATTCGAGAACCGTATCCAAGTTTGGAGACTAGTTTGGCGCACACAATTTGTATGGAAGGAGAGAAGTCTATAAAACAACCATGCTGAAATTTGTGACATTTCTTTCAATGTTGCCCCACTTATATTTATTGAAATTACGTTTCATAGTAATGTATGAACATAAATAATCTACATCACCAACAACCTTCATCTTCACTTCTAGAGACCTCCTTCCTGATATTTGTTGGTAGATTATGGGTTTATATGTTTTTGCAGAATTAACGGATCGTAAGAGGAAAATTAGGTAATTACAGAATTTAAAATAACATAATTTCTAAAAAAATTCCTATCATTTGAATTAATTACAAAGATCTCTTTTTTCCTTCTTTCTCTTAACATCCGGATACATCACTCCATTATCTCTATCATATACATTATAAATTATTTGTGTACAATGTATCTGATACAAATGTTATTCTTCATACATAACCTCAATTATTTCAAACCTAAATCGGTATGAATCTAGAGGTTTATAATTATGTATCCTAAGGCTATGTATATGGCGAATGAGCTGCAAGTTCTAAAAAACTCAGAGTTATTATAATTTCAAATTATATCGATATACAAATTAATACTTTTCTTTTTTCCAAAAATCTCTTCATGGTATTAGTCGAAATATTTTATTATGGAGGAGGCACAATTTATACTAGTTGTATGAGGGATTATTTTATTGTTATTATATTTGAACTCATGGGACCTACAATTTGTTTTTCTTCATTGCCTCCTATTTCTCTTTCTTGTTTTTATCTTTCCTCTTTTTTCTCATTTTATATTTTTTTTTGTTAAATTAGTTTTGAAACCAATTTAATTACTCTCTCATTTTGTACATATGAAAATAGTTTTTTTTACTAATTTGTTTTAACCGATTTTTTTTTAAAAAAAAAATTGTTTTATCATTAAATAAAAAAGGCATGAGCATACAAAAGTTCAAGTTAATTCTTTAAATCGTCACTTATGTCATAAAAATTGATCACTAAAATTATTTCTATTTCTTTTCATTCATTTTTCATTTATAGTACTTTAAAAAATTTCACTTCATATTTCGTATCATTTTAATTTATACTTTTAGAATTCATCTAAAAAATATTTTTTACTTTATTTGAAAATTGATGTTTGATCATGAAAATTTGAAATATAACTTTTCGACTTGAAGGTATATTTCAAATTTGAAAAACATGTTAGTATAATTTGTTTATAAACTCATTTTTCACTTTTGATATTATATTTAAGTAAATTCAAACATGAATATTATTTCAAATATTTTTTAATATAAATAAAACATAATTTTATTTTCAACTCTTCTTCCTCCATATATTTCAAATACAGTTAAAAAATATATTTAAATTCTATGGTCAAATGCCAAAGAATTTTTATTGTTTAGTTTAATAACAAGTGTTTCACTATTCTTTTACAACTTTAATATATAAATTTAATTGTATTTTATTAGAGATTATTTTACTAAATTAGTCTTATTAATTACATCTAAAATAATTGTGTTAATTATTAATAACTTATGTAGTTATAATAAGAATATTATTTTTAAAAAGTATTTTTTGTTAAAACAAACAAATAAATAAAATATCTTCACCTTATACTGAAAAAAATTGGTATAGATTTAAGAAAAACATAAAATTAGAAAAAAGAAGGGAAAGATTAGAGAAGAGCAGGAAAGAGAAACTAAAGGCAAAGAAGGAAAAACCAAAAAATGGATCCACCGATTAGAATAGAATATATCTACAATAAAATAATTTTTCATACAACTAGTACTAGTTGTACCACATGCATAGTAAAAATTTTCGTAATAGTCTATTATAGCATCACCAAGACTCGCATCATGACCTTACCATCGCTCATAAGTTCTACCACTACGTCCGTAACTCAAAATAATAGCTCTTCACTCCAAATATATCTCATTCACATGTATTGAATTTGATAGAACTAACTATCTCGGATGAATTTTTTTGTTTTTTTTAATGTTAAGATGTCAAGATCTAGAAGGTTATGTTGGTTGACTCTTTTTGAGTGTCCATAGAAGGTCACTGCAAGCACTCCATTTGAAAGGCAGGGGTGGACCCATGTATACTGTGTCAGTCTATGGGATGATCGAGCAACCATTGATTTTGATGAGAAATTTGTATATAAGTATAAAAAATACTGACAAATTGATAAAACTTATTCACGAGCACCAATAAACCAAAAGGTCGAATGGGTGCTTCGATTCTAAAGCTGAAGTTTAAGTTTGTTGATGTCAAGGCCCAAATTTTCAAGTCGTTATGGCACCTATGTTTCCAACCAATAGATAAGCTAATCCATTAACTCAACCAATTCAACTAAAAACGTGAAATGGTAAGTAACAAGCAATATCTCGAATATTAATTCTTTTATAATAAAATGCAGAAAAATCAAAATACAACTCGAAGATTTAGTGTCATAAGTACCAGAGCTTCAAAATTCAATACAAGTCTCTAATTTTATAACAAGTCTAAACATAAGAAATATCTCATCAGAATACCAACATGGCCTAATAAATAGAGATAGATGAAGGTATGGACCGCAAAATATCCAAGCAGCTCACCACAACTCCAAAATAATCTAAACTCAATCTCAAACTCCAAGAAATGCGCTCAAATTTGAATACAATTTGCACCACAAAAGAGTGTAGCAAGTGTAGTATAAGTATGAAACCACGTGTACCTAGTATATCTCATAGGCTGACAACGAAGAAGTAGTGACATGAGTATATAAGAAAATAATTCTTTAATTTTACAAGTCAACATATACTTATCAATCAAGTTTCCATCAAATAGGGATAATCAATGTCACGTAAACATCAATAAAACACATACTCAAACAAAAAGGAAGGATGTAATGAGATGCAATGCAATGCAATGTGACACCATAAAATGATATGCCTCAAATGCCTAGTACTCTCTCAACTGTATATACATGATACTCTTTGAAAATACATCGAGAGTTCATGACTCGTGAGGGACTCGCGAGGTCCATATACAGATATGAACAGTCACCACATGTCTGTGCGGAAGATCTCCACATGTTAGACCTTTACTCATACTCAATCTCATGTCAATGCATGCGCACAATAGGATATCAATAAAAAGGGATGATGAAGCATCTTAATAAATCAAAGGTCGCTATGACATATAATCACCTCAATTATCACAAATATATGAGTTCAAATAATAAACACAACCACATAAAAGAAATCAAGCCACTATATACATCAACTAGGGGTGTACATTGTCGGGTTGGTTCAGATTTCTCAAATATCAAACCAAACCATTTGTATCAGATTTTTAAATTTATAAACCAAACCAAAGCAATAAAACTCAGATTTTTCAACCTCGGGTTTTTTGGAATTTTTTTGGGGTATTCGGATTTTCGGATTTTTCCGGTAAAGTAATCATACAAACTTATAATTTACTTGTACTTTAAATACTTTTGTAGTTCTACCAAAATACAACTATCTAAGGTGTTTCTTAAGAAAATAACACAAAATATGATAGGATTAATGACATTAAAATATCCAACAACAAAAAATAATAATGAAATCACGTAAAACAAATATTACAATTAACAAATCATAATGAAAATGATCATAATTTAAAAGTACTAAATCATGCTAAAATAAGTTTAATAAGTATTAGTTACATGACTAGATATTAAAGAAAATTAAAATTAGATTATGTATTTTAATTGTCTAAACCAATGTAAAACTAAAGAACAAATATTCAATATTATTGTCATTCTTACTGTTGAATTGATTTTCTTTTTGCATTAGTATTACTTTGATTTTGATTTAAGCTTAATTATAATTACCATCATTTGTGGACTATACTCTTTTATTGAACTATTCATAATTCTAAGTTTCAAACTTGAAATTATAAATTAATAGATAAAAACTATGAAAAAGTATAAGAAATATTTAAAAATTATATCAAAGTAAATATTTTTATGTATAAAATAAAATTTTAAAATAATATATATAATGTTGGGTAGGTTTGGTCTCGGGTTGGTGTTTTTAGTTTAAACCAAACCAACCCAAATATAGTCGGGTTTTTTCTCAATATCAAACCAAGTCAAATCGAACCACTACTCGAGCTCTTCTTCGGTTTGACTCAGTTTGCAATTTGGTTCGGTTTTCGGTTTGATTTTGTACACCTCTAACATAGTTAATGTTCATATGCTTTGGCATTCTCGAATTACAATCTATCATATTGTAGTATTAACCTTTCTATTAAATAACACTGATACTCATACTAATGTTCGTCCCACCATTGGTATAAGGCCCCCATCTTTTGCCCTTACCCATTGTCTATTACATTTTTAATCTTTAATTCAAAAATCGTCCTTCAATGAAGTCTAGAAACTTTTATCATACCTGAAATGGTGAACACATGTCATGAATCTTCAAGATATTGCATTTCCCTTTTGCAAGACTTCAAAGTGTTTTGAATCTATCAAATATGCATTATTCGTAAGTAACCAAATCCATAGATATCCATTACTATACTCCTAGCCTAGACCCCACAACTCACCCAAAATATTGAATCTAGGTTAACAAGGATAAAATTGAAAATGTAGTAAAATTGAACAAACTAGTATATACTTAATTTACTTATAAAACGTAGAGCACAAATTTTTAATTAAGTTTCTAATCTTGAGGTCAATCAATTTGTCAAGTCTCATATTTCTTAAATTCAAGCTTATGGTTAAGTTTCAATATCATCAATTAACATAAATCTAGTAATATTTATATGATACAATACATGTAATAATTAATTACCTATCTTAATATGCCAAGATATTAAAATACATGCGATAAACCACAAGAATTCATCTTAATCAATACTACACGCCCAATAAATTTAACTTGAAACAACCTCCCAGACGACATGATCTTAACTTCTAGCAAATCTGTTCTCTATATTATTATACACAACATAAAATATGTAATTTCTAAGGATTAATTAATCAAGTGCCAGTGACATCATTGTGTAATAATGGCCATTAAATATTTTGTCCCCCATTACCCATCAAATTACAAATACCATAAAACTACATTAACAATTTCAATCTTAAACATTAACTTTTAATCCCCTTTTTTTTCTTTCTTTCTTTCTTTCTTTCTTTCTTTCCCCAAAACTCCATAATATAATAATATGACCATCATAAAAAAAATCTGTAACATCCCGCCTTAGAAAGAACAAATTTAGAAAGAACCAGATTTAAAATAGCCAAATCTGACATTTTGCAAGTTTTGCTTAAAATTGTTAGAAATTTTGCAACTATGGGTAGGTTATATATCAAAATTACTAATAGATAATAAAATTGGAATGTCAGAAGTACCAGGATATATAGAAAGAACACTTCTAGAAACAGTAAAATTCTGGTTACAAAATCTAGGAGAAGAAAGTACCAAAACATTAAGAAACAATAAGAAAATAGATGGAAAAATAGCAACTACACCTATGGATATATTAAATAAATATGAAATTGCTATAAGAAATGAATTCAGTAGTACGACAACAGAAGTAGAAGAACAAAATAAAGAAAAACAGTTACATAGAAATTTAATGTTAAAATTAGCTATATGTAATATGTGCTACATAGATGAATATACATGCATATTTAGGGAATATTATTATAAAGGAACATATAGTACTGATGAAGCAAAAGAAATAAGAAAATTGTATTTTACAAAATTACCAGAACCATTTAGTTCTAAAATAATAAAAGATTGGAATAATGCAGAACTACAAGATACACTTGGAGCAAGAATGAGATATTTACAAAAATGGTATTCAGAAATATGTGAAAAATATAGAGAAGACATAAAAATGGAAAAATCAATAGTAAAAAATCTAGCCTGTTGTAAAGATAGAATAGCACCTCAATTTGGATGTAATGATAATTATTATAAAAAAAAGTATAGAAAACCAGGAAAATATAAAAAATATAAAATCTCAATACAAGTATAAAAGACCAAGAAGACGATATTATATAAAAAACACTAAAGCAAAAAGACCTTTCAGACCAAAGAAAAAAATAACAGAATGTGCATGTTATAATTGCGGAAAACTAGGACATTTAGCTAAAGATTGTAAATTACCTAAAGATCCAAAAAGAAAACAAATATCTGAGATAATAATTAATGACAAAATATATACACAAATAGATCATATAGATTATGACCCAGATAGTGATGATAGTATATACGAATTTGACAGTATAGACGAATTTGAACATGATGAGTTACCTGAAAATGAAGAAGATAATAATGACTGATAAAGATGTACAAATAATAAAAGAAGAATATACAAATGAAGAATCATCAGAACAAAAGATAATATTTGATGTTAATATATTCGAACGAATAAAAGGAAAAGAATTAGATCTTAGTGTAGAAAAAATATTCAAATTACCTTTAATAAGAAATATTTTTAAAAGACAAAAAGAAGAGTATTATGTAGTAAGTCAAAAAGAACATATAATAGATTGTAAATACACCAAAGGAAAAGCAAGAATACCTATAATAAATAAACGCATAATAAATAAAGAAATACAAGCAATTAAAGCTAAAGACCCTATAAAATACGTACATTTAGGAGGAACAGAGATATTAATAAAAGCCTTTTTCAGAGAAGGAATAGATATACCCATCGAAATATACTTAGCAGATGATAGAATAATAGAACCAATAGAAAGAAGTATTATAAATGCAGTAAAAGGAAATTTAATATACCAAAAAATTAAATTCATAATTAGTGCCAATTATTCAGTAGCAATAGATGATAAAAATATAGATAAATCATTAGTATTATATTGAAAAATGTCAGGAATAGAATTAGCCCCAGGCAGTAAAATATTCACATTTCATTTGTAAAAACTTATATGTACTAACAACAAAACACAAAATAACAGCTAAAAATAAAATAAATAAGATAAACATAGAAGATCCTTTTGAACAAATTATGACAGTAATAGATAATAATGATTACAGCTAAAAAGAAATAGATATAGAAGAAGATTTAGAAATAGTAAGTGATAGGATTAGTACCTCAAAAAGAATGAAAAATATAGATAAAACAGAAAATACATCTCAACCTCAAAGAAAATCAGTAGAATATCCAATAATAAAATAAATTGAACCATACCATTATTACATAACTGGAATAATAGAACAAAGAAAACACATTATTATAATAAATACTGGACAAGAAGAAAATTACATACCAAGAGAACTAGTAAATGAAGAAGAAATAACCTCTAAAAAACAAAGTTGCCCCGAACTACTAGAAGAGCTGTCATACATAGAAGATACGACTCAACAAGAGGTAATTATAGGAGGGATAATTATACTAATAAAATTTACAATATACCAAGGATATAATATAACATTAGGAATAAAATGGTTAGAAGAAATGAAACCATATAATCTAGAAAATACACAATTAATTATAACTTATAAAAACAAAAAGGTTACAATAAAAAGAGCAATATGAAGATCTATATACTTGCAAAAATAATAGTAGAAAATTATTACAATAGATACTATACTCCAATTTTAGATACAGGAGTAGAAGCAAATATGTGCAAACATAACTGTCTACCAGACGAAAAATGGGAAAAACTAAAAACCCCTATAGTAGTAACCGGATTTAATAATGAAGGAAGTATGATAACATATAAAGCAAAAAATATAAAGCTACAAATATGAGATAAAATACTAACTATAGAATAAATATATAGTTATGAATTCATAAATAAAGATATGCTTTTAGGAATGCCGTTTTTAGAAAAACTATATCCTCACATAATAACAAAAACACATTGGTGGTTTACCACACCATGTAAACAAAAAATAGGAGCAAAAAGAGTAACTAATAAAAATAGAAAATCTACACCATGGATTAAAGGAAGTGAAAAAAAAACTCAAAAATTAAAAAATATTAAGGAAAGCAACCCTAATATAGAATTAATCATATTTTCAATAGACAAGTTAAAATTAATTCAAGAAAAATTAGAGATATTATATAGCGAAGATCCCTTAAAAGGATGGGAAAAACATAAAACAAAGGTAAAAATTGAACTAATTGATGAAAATAGCATAATAACCCAAAAAACCATTGAAATATAATTTCGACGATTTGAAAGAATTTAAAATGCATATAAACGAACTATTAGAAAACAAATATATTCAGGAAAGCAATAGTAAACGTACAAGTCCAGCATTCATAGTAAATAAACACAGTGAACAAAAACGAGGAAAAAGCCGTATGGTTATTGATTACAGAAATCTAAATGCAAAAACAAAAACATATAATTACCCTATACCAAATAAAGTACTCAAAGTAAGACAAATACAAGGTTACAATTATTTTAGTAAATTTGATTGTAAATCAGGATTTTATCATCTTAAATTAGAAGAAAAATCTAAAAAATTAACAACTATTATAGTACCACAAGGATTCTATGAATGGAACGTACTACCTTTTGGATATAAAAATGCACCAGGAAGATACCAACATTTCATGGATAATTATTTTAACTAACTTGAAAATTGCATAGTATACATAGATGATATATTATTATATTCAAAAACAGAAGAAGACCATATACGACTATTAGAAAAATTTAGACATATTATAACACACTCAGGAATAAGTTTAAGCAAAAAGAAAGCAGAAATAATGAAAAATCAAATAGAATTCTTAGGAATACAAATAGATAAGAATGGTATAAAATGCAAAACCATATAGTCCAAAAAATCATAAATTCAGAAGAACAAATAGATACAAAAAAGAAATTACAATCATTTTTAGGATTAGTAAATCAAGTAAGAGAATATATACCTAATTTAGCAGAAAACCTTAAACCTTTACATAAAAAATTAAAAAGGATGTAGAATACTACTTTGATAAAAAAGATCAAGAACAAATACAAAAAATAAAATTATTATGTAAAAAATTACCAAAATTATACTTCCCAGATGAAAATAAAAAATTTATGTACATAGTAGAATCCGATGCCAGCGAAATAAGCTATGGAGGAGTATTAAAATATAAATACGATAAAGAAAAAATAGAACATCATTGTAGATACTATTCAGGAACATTCACAAATCCAGGAATAAAATGGGAAATAAATAGAAAAGAATTATATGCGCTATATAAATGTTTATTAGCTTTTGAACCATATATTGTATATAACAAGTTTATTGTAAGAACAGATAATACGCAAGTTAAATGGTGGATTACAAGGAAAATTCAAGATTTAGTAACAACTAAAGAAATACGAAGACTAGTATTGAATATACAAAATTTCACATTTACAATAGAAGTGATAAGTACTGACAAAAATGTCATAGCAGATTACATATCAAGACAAAGCTACTCAGACGAATCTAGACAACGAAAATACAATTGAAAAAATATTGAATACAATGACATTGCTTTGTACAAAGTTAGATATAATGGATAAAGAGATACAACAGATAAAAAGTCAGCAGCATGACGCTAAACATGTGGAGCTAAGTCGATCGGACGACTCAAAAATTTCAGAGCTAGAAGGTGACGATGGGAAACACTGAAAAACCCAACCTAACAGGTTGTTACATGCAGCTACAGGAACAGCTAGCACCTCTGCAACAAAAGAGGAAAACAAAATAAGATATTCCAATGCAAATATGACCAAACTATTTGACAAACCATTTATACCAAAAACCCAAAAAGACATATTCATACCACCTCAGATCAATACATATAAAGAAAGTTTAGGACAGCATAAACAAACATATAATCATATAACCCGAGCCTATATAGAAAACATTCACAAAATACAAACCTTCTTAAACCAAAATCCTAGATCCACAAATACAAAAAACCCTCATGAAGACTATATTACCCAGAATCTACAAGGATATAACAAATTGATTGCACAACCAGGTACCAACACCAATCTAGTAGGAACTTGTTACCATTATGGATTACTAAGCATAGTATATACCGCAACAGGAGACGAGATATCGGCAATTCCAGAACTACATAAAGCATTTATGCACTACAAACGAATTACCAAAGGAACATTATTTTATATAAAATTTTATTCGCACCAGCCGAAATACTATATGATGAAATTAAACCAATTATACAAGTGATAAAAATAGGATTAATAAGGGAAATGATCATCCCAGAGAAAATAGAAAAACAAAAAGAAATTCAAAAGATAGAAATACCAGAATTTTATGCACGAAAAAGAATTATTGGCCTAGCTACAATATTAAATGAGTTAGCAACAAATTATTTAAGCGAAAATGCAGTATGGAGCTATTACGCTAGAGAACAGACGATGATTTATTCAAATTGCAGAGAAACCAGACCAGCAACTATGGAAGAGATAAGACAGTGGGTATTAAGCCTACTAAAATCAGAACAAAAACCAACAACAAGAGCTATACGACAAAACTTTATTTCAACAGAGATAATGACAAACTATTGCAAAACTATCGGACACAAATATCTGGATCACCAATTCAAAGTGCTATGGAGAAGACAATATAATTCCAGCTGTCAATCTGGAATAAAAATTGGCCGACAAGATAATGGAAGACAAAAGATAGTGGAAGAAAAAGCTAAAGTGGAAGATATATTAGTACCGTGTATATTTGTAAAGTAAAGTTGTTTGTCCTTTTGTTGACTTATTGTCAAGTTAGTGGAGTTAGGAATCTGTAAATTAGCACAAGTGTAAGAATGTAAAGTAATCATAGTTAGATAAAGTAACTATAGGTTAGAAAAAGTAACTATACTAAAGTTACTTATAGTTGTATATATAGGAGAGCCAGAAGGTAAGATATGTAAGACTTTCTCCACGGAAAGCAAAGCCTTTTGTATTACAAACATAATTCTCAATAAAAAATCTAAGTTTCAAAGCAATAATGGATCAACATACTGAAGATACTACACAGGTACATCTATTTATGATTATACACATGCTCATGACTATGAATAGCTAAATCTTTGATTCCTGAATATTATGATATTGATAAGATAGACTTATATTAGTTATTGTACACTAGAATTATTGTCAAATGTTTCTAAGTTTGTTAACATGAGGAAAGAGAAGAAAACTTCCAACTATGCCATCCTAAAGTTGAAACTGTAGGCAAGAGAAGCCGTGAGGAAGTAAACACAGTTGAGGCGCTGTAGGAAGAAAGTATTTTCGAAAGTACGATGTTAACAGTGACAAGAAAACGTTTGAAAATAATCTAGTTATAATAATCTGATATAAATACTATCTGTCAGGATTATGATATGAAGGAATTGTATTAAAATTGCTATTGTGATAGTATTATTATGACTTATTTGCATGATGAAATGATCTTAGCATATAAAATATTAATCTTACATATACTCAAAAATATAACAGTAGAAATAAGATGAATTATATGGGAAAAGATATTTGAAGAAGAAGAAGAAGAATTAATAAACCAGATATGGTACGAACTAGATGAAATAAATAGAATAAACAATGAAATCATAGATTTTAATCTAAGTGACCTAGAAATTCAATACTCAGATTAATGATAAATCAAGAATACCTGAAATACTGGCAAAATACTATAACAAATATTACCTTGTTAAGTAACCTAATAAAAGAAAACATAGACACATTTCAACAAACTCATGATATACAATATATAGAATATATATTAGAAAATATAAAAGAAATTATCAGATTAATACCTTTAGAAAAAATATACTATGAACGAATCCATGAATAAAAAGGACCCCCCCCCCCCAAAAAAAAAATTGGTAGAAAAACAAAAAGAAATTCAAAAGATAGAAATACCAGATTCAAACATTTTTTTTAGTAATATTTTGGGGACAAATATAATTTGGGTTAGTTTTACAATCCTAAACTACTCTTAGGGTTTTAGAAGACAGTTCAATAAGAGGAAAAAAGGAGAAAAGGAAGAACAAACAAGATCTTTTGCGAATCAAGGATTTGTTTCGCCAAATCGAGGTATGTAAGTTTTCATAGTGTTGGGTTCGTTCACCCACATGTCAATCATGATTTAGATATTCGAATTTCATCCATAAGCTTAAATATATTTGAGTTCATAATGAATTCTTCATGAGTGAGTTCTTGAAGTTAATGATCTATTCTTTAAGTATGAGGCTTCGTTGAGTTCTTGCGATGAGGATCTTGTGTTTGAGTATTGTTCTTGAATAATTTAGAGTGATTTTTTTTGTAATTATGTAGGGTCTAAGAATCCAAAAGATTTTCAGGGAAATCATTCGACTCTAGAGGAGTTAGACACGAAATTGAAGTAAGAAAATTCATCGATTTCTGGGCAGAGGCTTGGGGCATCATGCCACTCAGTGCGTCTCGACTAGTGTTCTCTAGGATTGAGTTTAGTTTGGCGCCTTGCACCACTCAGTGTGCCAGGTTTCTAGGTCCCCTACCCCCGTCCTGATTCCATTGTTTTATCCATATGAATTCCTTTAAGGTGTACCGTTATTCTATCTCATTCTAACTACTCTAAACAACATCTAAACATCAAGAAATCATTCATAACATGAATCATAACCCTTGAATTCATAATTCAAATTCCAGATAGAGTTAAGATATAAGTCTTGAGAGTTCTTTCGAGTCATTTTGAGAAGTCTTTTACAATCTTTTAAAACTTGAGTACTTGAGTTTGAGAATGAGGAGAGTTGAGTTTCATTTTTCAAAATGAATATATGGGAACTAAGTATTCCCAAGAGTAAATGTTTTCACATTTAAAATGAGGGGAAACACCGATTTCAAAGGAGTTCATGAGGAATTTTGAGTACTATCTCTTTTAAGAGAAATCTTTTGAGTAATAATCTCAAAATTGAGGATGAAGAAATGTTTTTAAATATATGTGCTAAGTTATATTTTGGGAGTATTATTGAGCACCGATATCATGTTTCTAGCTTCCACACAGTATTTCTATTTCAGTAAATCTTTAAGAACGCTCATGATATGCCAGTAGGGTTAGCTTGGGGTCACTCGTGATCCTAGGTCCTGTGTTAACGTCTAGGGGGTATTCTCGGGGTGTGACAATGTTTGCCCACGTGTAATGTACTATAAAATCAACAACATAAGATCGATGCAATTTGTCTACCACTAGGAATCATCTACATGTGTAGGAATATGAATAGACATAGGGAAGAGTCACAAAGAATAATCAAATCCTAAATAAGTTACGTACTTGCGTAAAATGAAGAAGACCCACATCCGAAATAAAATTGTAGATAATCGAGAGCTTTTCGAATGATACTTTGAACAACCTTGGTTACTTCAATAGAATTAGTTATTTATCGATATAATATTTCCAACCACCAAAATATTAGTCCATGAATTGTAGGGTGATCCTTTACCATTGTACACATGTCTTTATGAATGTTCCCACATAGTTCCATACAAGTATCCCTTCCCAAATCCTTTAACTAAGGAACTTTTCTCTTCTCTTAGTTCAATTAATATCCTGGCCCTCAAATCAATATTTCAAAGGCTCCTCACAACATGAGTTTATCAATATCTGTCATTAACACGCTACATTAGATGTCCTTGTTGACTTATATCTAATTTAGCCTTTTATACTTTCTTGATGTATTAGACTTGACACACCCCTTAACTCTCATCAAACGAATACCAACGTGGCCATCATTCCATCCAATTTGACTATTCACATATCTTCAATATACCTCCCCTCCAATAGATAGAAAGCTTTTTTTTACGAATCTTATCCCTTCAAATATCATTAGAAGTGATCATATTTTATGTCTTTGTCCTTCCTCGACTTATCCTCATAGCCTTTCCAAAATCACTATACTTTTATTTGATTAATTTATCTTTCTAATCTTACATTTCTCTTCAAGACATCGACATTATACTTTTTCATTACTAAATTATTCACTTATGGTAAATATGGTTCATAACACTGTCCTAATAAACTCAAAACAAGATCAAGTATCCATGTTTAAACCACAACTCGAGCAAATCATCCTTACTATTTTAAACCTTGTCAATTTCATTCTTTAGAATCGAAAATCTCATTACGAAGTTATTTTGTTAATCATGTTACATCTATACTATACCACATAATATTGTCCACTACCATTGAGTTCAAACTTGGAAATTTTTCCTCTAGTGAGAGAAAGGAACAAACAAATTTTGACCTTAAACCAAATCTCAAACGCACAATAAAATATGGAAAAATAGAGATTTTCTAAAGTCCTATAGCCTCTCGAAGATCAGTAACGGACGTCTTCGCACCAATTTGCAAGACTCTACTAGACTCAGCTCTTGTACTCGTGAGCCCGATGAACCAAGGGATTTGATACCAAGTTGTCATGACCCAAAATTTCAAGTCGTGATGGCATGTTCCCAACCGATAGGTAAGCCAACCCATTAAGTCAACCAATTTAACTAAGAAGGATAAAAGGTAAGTAACAAGTAATATCTCAAATACTAAGTCTTTTATAATAAAATGAATAGAAACTAAAATACAACCCCAAGATTTAGTGTCATAAGTACAAGAGCTTCTAAAGTCAATACTAGTCTATAATAATTTAACAAGCCTAACGATAAGAAATATCCTATCAGAATATCAACATGACCTAAAAAATAGAGATAGATGAAGGCATGGAGCGCAAAATATCCAAGAAGCTTACCACAACTCCAAGATAATTCAAACTCAGACTCAAGCTCTAAGAAATGCACTCAAATTCGAATACAATTTACACCACAAAAGAATTTAGCAAGTGTAGTATGAGTACGAGACCACGTGTACCCTTTATATCTCATAGACCTGCAATGAAAAAGTATTGACAGGAGTATATAAGAAAATAATTTGTTAATTTTACAAGTTCACATTACACTTATCAACCAAGTTTCCATCAATTAGGGATAATCAATGTCAGGTAATGTCTAACTGTCACGACCCGAGTCTACACCTTGGACGTGGCGGCACTCGAGAACCATTGTTGGTCCCCAAATGAACCCTCATCCCGAATGACTACAAGCGAAAGACTAACTCAAGCATACAAATCTTTAAAATGAAATAAAATTCAATAAACTCAAATACTCAACTTTGAAATAATCTGAACAATACTCAATAGATGAACTCCGAGTTTGTAAAAACAACTCAAAGAAGATACATACTGAAACCACTCAACTTTGTCTATCTATGAAGCCTCTACTATTATAGAAAGATATCAGGACAAGATCCACGATATCTCAAAACTACTAACTGTAGGGTAAATGTGAAGTCCTCCGAAATATAAGAAGGCTCACCAAAGCTATCTGGAACTGCAAGTGGTATCAACGAAGCTTCTGTTGATGACCCTAAATACCTGTATCTGCATGATAAAATGATGCAGGACAAATGACGTTGGTATATTGAATGTACGAGCATGTAATGTGAATTCTAAAGCATAAACATAAGATTGAATTAATGGAAAATAAATTAAACATAATTTACCTTTTCTCAACTCCCTCAACTCAACTCATCTCAATGAAACATAGTTCCCCTCAACTTAGAGAAATACGACTCAACTCAAAAATGAGATACTCAATTTAGAAATAAGATACTCAACTTAGTGAAACATAGTAAACTCAACTCAACTCAAAGAAGTTGTCACAACTCGAGACTACACCCTGGATGTGGCCGGCACTCAAGAACCATTTCTAGTCTTTGAGCGAACCCTCATCCTGGCTGACAACAAGTGGAAGACTAACTTGAGCATACATAAGCATCAAACTGAAAGAAATAATTAAAAACAGTTTACTAAATCTCCAAACTTCGTTGAATATACTGATTATGAAATATAAGTTTTAAGTAAAATATCTGAAACTGAAAGACTCTCCAAAGCATATATCTATGTAGCTTCTACTATTAAGGAAGGATGTTAGGACAAGACCCATTATACCGCATAACTACTAACTAGAGAATAACTGTGAAATCCTCTGAAATACAAGAAGGCTCACAAAGCAAACTAGAGTGTAGAGTGATACCAATGAAGTGCCTCTTGATAATAATGAGCACCTATATCTGCATCATAAAAGGATGCAGGTTGAATGACATTAGTACATGGAATGTACGAGTATATAAGATGGCTGGGTAAACAAATCACAAAAAATGAATGACTAAAAGCAACTTAACTAAATCAATACATGAACATGAAGTTAAAATCATTTAAGCTTTACAATAAAATATACAATGTAAGTAACATGGAAATAATATACTTTACTTGTGGGGAGTTTCTCTAACCGACAACCATTACTATGAGCCTAGCAATGAAACAACGTTTTGCCTCACGTTGCCAAGGTCATCCTATACTTTGCCAGGGTATAGCATGATATCGTGACTATGGATCCATCTAATTTTCCTTCTCAGAGGCAATGCGGAATCTCATGAAGAAGCTATCCTATCCTACGTTGGCTACGTAGTTCTATGGGACTTCCAAATCATAAAAGACTCTAACCGAACTCGGTGCTTGATACTAGTCCCAAAATAACTAATATAACTTTGTTCTCAATTCACCCTTTGCAAAGAATGTGCTTCTTAAATTACTTGAAATACTTTGCAAACACATGAGATGTGTTTACCTTCTTGAAAGCATGCACTTACGAACTTATCTTTTAAATCTAATAATTAACATAGGTACATATGTATATTTATATACATGAATAAAATAACACTAGAAACTCTTAAGTCTTTATGAAATAGAACCTTTAATCTTTTTCTCAAAACTCATTTTTACTTCCTTAAACACTCAGTTTAAAACTAAAGTGTTGGCTTTGAAAAAACTTCTCAAGATTTATAACTCCAAAATAGGGTTGATGCTGAATTATAGACATAAACAAATCAACTCAAGGATCTCAATAACAATATAGAAACTCAATACTTAGGAATAGAATTTTAAAAAAAAAAACAACAGAAATTCAAGAACTCAAAATCAACTTAGCTCAAGAATACTCAAATCTAGGGTTTCTCTTTTTATGATTTGAAAGTAGATGTAGGGCGTGATGACGAACTAGTCCAACACTATGATAGCCTTACATACATGGAAGAACAAGGTTATTGAAGAACCTTGAAGAAGAACTTGATTAGAAGCCTTGAAACCCTAACTTGTAGGAGAAAAATCAAGAAAACCTTTCTTGACATTTCTTGAATTAGTTTCTTGAAACTCTTTGGACAAGAATTAGGATTCTCATTAATAATTCATAATTGTATGAAGAAATTTGAGTTGGAAAGCATGAAATTCTTGGAGAAGAACTTACCTTGAAGAAGAATCTTGAAAAATATTGAAAGAATATTGACCAGAAATCCTATGCTTTGATTTTTCCTTAGGGTTTGAGAGAGAAGAAAATAATGGATTAATAGATGAAAATCTGATTGTTTTGGGTCTTTAATTATTAAAGAAATTTGTTTAGGGTTTTATTAAAGGTAAAAAGACAAAAATGACCATTTTTAATGTTTTTCCGTCGGTTAATTCGTAACAGCACTGTATTAGGTTACTAAAATGGTCATAACTCTTTACTCAAAGTCCGATTGTCGCGAAATTGGTGGCGTTGGAAAGTAGATTCAAATACATTTAATTTAATTGGTTATAGTCCACGTAACTCTTTATATTATAATATATATGGTGATTTAATGTTGACCCAAAAAGAATCTTACATCAAAATTTAACCGATAAGGAAACTTTCAACTCTACTTGTGCTAAGAGTTTCCAGTGACCTTAATTGATATCCAAAATCATTCCCACACTAAATAATTTAACATTACACATATGGGTAATTTAAGAATCACTCGATATGACCCTACAAGTAAATGAAGAATGATTAGAGTCTTAACTTAGAAATTTTTGGGGTATTACAATATCTCCCCTTTGGGATCATTTGTCCTCGAATGACGGCTGATCTGAGAATGGAAAGGGGTTACTCTTACCGTATTCAAGTTTAACTATGATTCACAAAGTACTTAACATAGGGTGATTATTCTGATCCAAATCACAAGATTCGGGTTCTATACCTCTGTAGGAAATCTCATCCCAAGAACACTACTCCTTACCGTTACATTTAGCTAACCTTGAGCTCATATCACGAAACACCTAATGTATCACACATTGTCCACATGTTAACAATACCACATTCAAGCTTAGAATCTTAACCACTGAATAGACTCCTACTAACCCACTTTCTAAGAACTTCTCATCCTCTCATCATCTCTGCCAACTAAACTTTCATGCATTACCACCAGGAAGCTGACTTAGTACTCATTGTAAAACCCTATCTCCTTCTTCCTCCACATTTATAACCGTAGATGGAATAGACACACCATAACTATCACAATAAGAAATAGTAATCCTCTCCTCCATCATCACATAACTACTATCAACAACACCTCTCTCCAAAACTAAAAAGGATTACTGAAAGGTCTTTAGGGTGAAAGATCATAAGCACGATTCATTCGAGATATCTGATATAAGAATATGCATGGTATAGCATTATGTTGCTAGCCATTGAGAGTAAATCATTAATTTGTGAGACTGAACATAATATGAGACATGAATGCTTATATGAATAGGTTCATATTATGAGATTGATATCCATAACTTTATAGAGTAAGATTGAGATCAATGGGCTAAAGTCTTTGCCCTTCATTCTGAAAATTGAGCATAGATGTGAATCTCTCTAAAGTGTATGAACATAGGTGATGAACACAATTCTGATATAAGAAACATCATCATGATGTTGAACTGACTGAACTTTAAGAAATACGCTAGAGTATGAATGGATTGATGTACCTCTATAACTCTTTTAGAAGACATAACTATCTCATTCTCAACAGTTGACTTGATTTCTCATCTTATGATTTCCCCCTTAGGTCTAAACCTAACACTTGAAAATAATGGACCTATTTCTTCATCTCTAAACTGGTCTACATTCCCTTTAATACTCGAAAAGGCTTATCTCATGGCTACAGAACTCTTCATAAGCAGGTACTAAGACTCCTTATACGACCTCTTTCTAAGATGTTTCTATCAACCTCTTCTCATTGACTTATAAGGCTGCTTCATCTAACTCTTTAAGGGAAAAATAATGCTTACCTCAGCCTATTCCACATTGACAGCTCAAATATACTATCTAGGCACACATGAAAAAAAAGAAACTTAATTAGAACCTCATTAGGTTATATACAACCTCGGGTACACATCTTAATACTCGTGTTACTCTAATGACTTTACCACGCTTCACTACTTTACCTCAAAAGTAGAATCCCATATTTGTACCACTCACCTTCATTGTAAATAACATCTTAACTCCTCTCCTACTCAATGTTAAGTCTACCAGATCAGATCTCAAAACTAACATCATCACTCTCATGTTTCCATTTTATTTTACTACGATGCTCATTTCAAATTCAAGCTTAACGTTTATTACTAAACCCATGTATTAATATGATTGCTCACTTACCATGCCAACTTACAACTACTAGATAAAATTTAGAAACACTCGTCCATCAAAACGTCATGACAAGTAGTCAATCTTTATCTTTGAGTCTACATCCTTATAGATTATTGCCACATGCCACCTCACAACTTAAGTACTATTTACTCATTCACTATACATCATTGCCTAATTAGTTCTATAACACTTTAATATTATGGGATCTCCCTCAAAAAATCATAAGCCTATCTTAGATCTATCACCTCATGAATACTCCTACTTTTTTATGCAGCGCCTACACTTGGTCGTTACCAACACAATGACACATCATCATAACCTCCTTTCTAGTTCAAGTATACTCTAACTAATCTTAAATAGTAACTCTTACTCTACCTCCTACCATGCAATCTACACAAAATAATCACCTTTTAGTCTACCCATAAGGGAAAACTCCTCATTAATAACCTACTGGGTGCATGACAATAATAACATAGCTTTCCTCATCACTATCTCCCTTTCTTAGAATACCGAACCTGCACATGCATTCTTCTAACTTTAGGCACTCTTACTACTGTTTCGTATAATCTCATTACTCATACTCTCTTTTCAGGTGAAAATACTATCCAAGCTCCAAAACAAACTTTCGCATAAAGGTCTCAACTGAAACAATGTTTAGAGAATGTCACGACCGAGGGGTACCCCTAGTGTAACAAGGCATATAAGACCCCGATAGGCCTCATACAAGCCACTTAGTGTATCATAACATAAAGTAACAGAAAAGTGCAGAAAATTTAAAACTTTTCAATACAATCAAAGTCTTTTATAAAAGCAACCAGAAGTCTAACTTAACGTTGTCTCAAACCATCTAAACATAAGAGAAATAGAAATATTGGGACACAACCCATACAATAGTCTCAAAAGTAAAATAAAGACACAAAAGATATAGGGTGATTCAATCCTCAAATACAGTGAGGACTCACCAAAGCTTCACTTAACGATCCTCTAGGAACCTAGCCACAAGCATGAAAATTAGGAACGCCGAACCCTACATTTGATAATATTGTAGCCAAGAGTATGCGTTAGTAAAATCAAGTACTAAATATTATGGCTAGCATAAACAACATAAACCTAAGGGTTAGTCAACATAAGACATAAGGCATAATCATATCAATACATAATAACCATCTTGATGAAAAAGGAATACTTCCTTAAGTAACCTCACTTATCCTTATCCAAGACTTAGGTCATCTGCCTCTAGTCAAGCTTACATCATGGAAGGCATATCTAGCAACACTCCAAGCAATCATCATCATACATAATCACATTAGCCGTACTTAATTTTAAAGACATAGGGATTTGCCTCAATGCCTAGTTCAAAAAGACTAATGGGTATTCGCCTCTTACCTTACTTACTTTTAGATTGCGAGTACTCACCTCCACAACCTCATCATATGATACGGGTACTCACGTCCACATCATTTCATAAGAAGCATGGGTACTCGCCTCCATGCCCTTTCATCATAGTAAGAATGTGGGGACTCACCTCTTGTTCAAGTCTAAGGAGTAGGGTAATCGCCTCATATCCTTCATATGGAGGTCAAGGGTAATCACCTCTAGCCTCATCATTCATTAAACATTTTAATCTAGATTCAGTTTAGGTGAGAAATCCTTCAACCTAGAATCATTCATGTGATTAAACCTTTCACATTCATTCAATCATGCTTATCAATTCGTTATAGGAAGTATATCTTCCACATCATAGCATTAATCAATCAACAATGCATAGTCTAGGCTTTACTCTCAAAGGTCTACATCTCATGATCATCATCTATTCTTTACTCTCAAGAAATTAACATCATGTTCATCATATATTCTTCAACCTAGAGTAATTCTATTCATAATTCATCAATCCTATAAGGAGATATCTAACCTATAGAGTTTCCCTCACATGGCATCAAACCCATATATCAATTCAACCCTGAAATCATAAGATAGGCATTGGTACATGTAATTTCATCCTAAATAACTATCAATTCAATCATAAACAATCATAATCCACTAAATTGGATCAACATTCATCATTACCTACAACAATGAAACAAACCCTAACATGAATTGGAGAAATTCTTCATCAGATTGTGGAATTCTAGGGGATTCCATGGATGAAAGGATTACATGGATAAATAAGCCATCATACCTTAGTCAAATAGCCCACAAAATCTTGAAAATTGGAGACTTGATCTTGACCTAGCTTCAATCTCCTTCTTCTTCTTCTTCCAACTTCTAGAGAGAGAATATTTGAGAGAAGTTTTGGGAATTCTTTTGGGATTTTGAGAGAATTACTTAACTGGGGGATTTTGGGGGTTAAAATCACTTATATAGGTGTCTTAGACTTAGGAAAAATGACACGACTTCAATTAAATTAAAACTAGAAAAGACGCTTAAGTCCCTAAAATAATTTCACTGGCATGACCCACGAGACCATGACCTACGGACCGTGGATGGACCTACGGTCCATCCTAGTCAATCATGGATCATGGTTAGAGACTTTAGGCCAATCCACAACTGCCCATCTAGGGACCATGGACCCACCCATGAGGCGTGGTCCTGGCCGTGGTTTACTACCTTAAAACAGTGTTTCAGGATGTCCAATCCACGAAGCCCATCCACAGGGCGTAGGTCCAACCACGGGGCGTGGTTGACCCTTGTGGGTGACACCTGCAATTTCCCCAAAAGCTGCAATTTTCCTCGTTTCAAATCTGGGGTGTTACATTATCTCCCATGTGGGATCATTCGTCCTGGAATGAGATTCTAAGCACGTTTCTAAACGAAAAGACTTAAGACTAGCAGCCCTTCATGGATACAACTCATCTAAATGCACACAACTAAGGGGGAACATCAACTCCTATCTCAATATACGCAATGCACTATAAGGAAGTAGGAACTATATCTAACAACCCAATCTGCATTAAAGCTTAACCTTTCTTATGTTCAAAACTCAAAACAATGCTTAACACAATCTCGTGGAGCTCATATGCAATTCAATCTCAAAAAGCACAAATTCAAGGAGAGGATCACCACTCCAACTCAAGAAATGTTCTTCAACTCATCTCATGAAGTTTAAAAGCAACTCATACTCAATACTCATCAACATGAGGAACAAACATCATTAAAGCCATTTCTTTCAAAACTTAAGCTTTTTCATGAACACACAATTTCAAGGAAATCATGGAAACACATAAAACACACATGACTTCAAACATAAGCAAAACAAGAGGAACTCATTATCTCAAGCTATAATATGAGGAAAAAAATGAGGATACCGGGACATCATATCGGCTTCCACCTCCCAAGTAGATACCTCATTACTAGATGGTTTCTCCATAACACCTTAACGGAAGCTACCTCTTTGTTCCTTAATCTTTTAACTTGCCGGTCTAAGATCTCAATCGAAACTTCTTCATAAGAAAGGTTCTCTTTCACTTCCAACCCTTCAAGGAGAATTATAGATATCGGATCTCTGACACACTTTTTCAACATAGAGACATGGAAAACCTAATGCATCGATGCCCACTCATTTGGAAAATCAAGTTCATATGCAACCTTACCAACACGTCTAAAAATTTGATATGGGCCTACAAAACAGGGACTAAGCTTCCCTTTCTTACCAAACCTTATTACACCCTTGTGAGATTTTCAACTAAACCCAATCATGCACATCAAATTCAAGGTTTCTCCTTCTAACATCGGCATAAGACTTTTGTCGACTTTGGGGCATTCTCAACCTCTCTCTAATGCATTGAATCTTTTCAATAGCCTCATGAACTAACTCGGGCCCTATCAAGGCAACCTTACCCACCTCAAACAATCTAATAGGGGATCTAAACCTCCTACCATAAAAAGCCTCAAACGGAGCCATACCAATACTAGAATGGTAGCTATTATTATAGGCAAAATCAATTAAGGGCAAATGGTTATCTCAACTTCCCTTGAAATCTATCACGCAAGCCCTCAACATGTCCTCTAATGTTTGGATTGTTCTTTCCTCTTGCCCATCGGTTTGGAGGGTGAAAATTTGTGCTAAGTTTAACTTTAGTGCCAAGACCCTTTTGGACGACTTCCAAAACTGTGAAGTAAGTTGAGTACCTCTGTCGGAGATAATGGACAAGGGAACTCCATGGAACCTTACCATCTCTCTCATATACAATTTAGCATAATGTTCCGCCATATATGAAACCTTGGCGAGAATGAAATGGGCCGACTTCGTTATTCGGTCAACTATAACCCAAATCGAATCATATTGGTGTTGAGTTCGTGACAACCCTACTATGAAGTCCATATTCAAATCTTCCCACTTCCAAGTAGGAATGCTAATATGTTAGGATAAACCTCCCGATTTCTGATGCTCAACCTTCACTTGTTGGCAATTAGGACACTTAGTCACAAATCCCACAATATTGTTTTTCATCACACTCCACCAATAGATCTCTCGCAAATCACTGTACATCTTGGTGGCTCCCGGGTGAATAGAATATTAAGAACTATGGGCTTTGGAAAAAATTTGTTCCCTTAAGTCATCAACATCCGGAACACATAAGTGACCTTGGTACCTTAGGACACTATCTCCCCCTTGGGAGAAAGCCTCTACGGACTTCTTTAGTACCTCCTCTTTCAATTCAACTAAGGTCGGTTCAAGTCATTGATTTGTTTTAACATCAGCCACGAAAGATGATTCAGAACCCTAATACCACCCTTGGTGGAATCCACTAGTTGAACTCCCAATCTGTCCAACCTATGAACGTCTCGAACCAACTCTTTCCTCTCATCATCAACATGTTCAACAATACCCATGGCAACCGACCAAGAGCATCCGCTACCACATTCGCTTTGACAGGGTGATAGCGAACACTCATATCATAATCTTTCAATAATTCAAGCCACCTTTTTTGGCGAAGATTTAGATCTTTTTGGGTAAACACATATTGCCAGTTCTTGTGATCGGTAAACACATCAACATGGACCCCATATAAATAATGCCTCTAAATCTTTAAGTCAAATACTACTGCCGCTAATTCAAGATCGTGGGTAGTATAGTTCTTCTCATTAACCTTTAGTTTCCATGAAGCATAAGAAATCACCTTACCATTTTTCATAAGCACACATCCCAAACCCACTCTAGAGGCATCAAAATATACCACAAATCCATCCGTACCTTTAAGTAATGTCAACACCGGAGCAAAAGTAAGTCTATCTTTCAACTTTTGGAAACTTTTCTCACAAGCTTCCGACCATAGGAACTTGGCCTTCTTTTGAGTCAAAGCCATCAAAGGAGAAGCAAGGGAGGAAAATCCCTCAACAAACCTTCTATAATAACCGGCCAAACCTAAGAAACTTCTAATATTCGTCAGTAATAGAGGTCTAGGCCAACTCTTGACCGCATCTGTCTTCATTGGATCTACCTCATTACCCCTGCTTGAAACTATATGGCCAAGGAAAGCTACACACCTTAACCAAAACTCACATTTACTAAACTTCGCATAGAGTTGTTGGTCCTTGAAAATTTGCAATACAATCCTTAAATGATCAATATGCTCATTCTCACGTCTTGAATAGATCAAAATATCATCGATAGACACAATCACGAACATATCAAGGTATTGTCCAAACACCCTATTCATCAAGTCCATAAACGCCGCCGGGACATTAGTCAAACCAGAATACATAACCAAGAACTCATAATGATCATATCGGGTTCTAAAAGCTATTTTTGGAATATCTTTCTCTTTCACCCTCAATTGGTGGTAATCCAACCGAAGATCAATTTTAGAGAAATAACTTGCCCCTTGGAGTTGATCGAATAAGTCATCTATTCTTGGAAGATGATACTTATTCTTGATGGTCACTATGTTCAAAATTGGCGATAATCAATACACATACGGAGTGAACCATCTTTCTTCTTAGCAAACAACACCGGAGCACTCCATAGAGAGATACTTAGTCGGATGAACCTCTTATCCAATAAGTCCTTTAACTGATCATTCAACTCCTTAAGTTCCATCGAAGCCATTTTATAAGGAGGAATAGACATAGGTTGGGTATCGGGGAGAAGGTCAATACCAAAATCTATTTCCCATTCAGGAGGAACACAAGGTAAATCATCGGGAAAAACTTCCAGAAACTCTTTTACAACAGGGACCGACTCAAGACTAGGAGTTTCTGACTCCATACCCCCACCCTCACTATATGATAGACACAACCCTTCAAGATCATTTTCCTAGCTTTAAGGTAAGAAACAAATTGACCTCTAGGCATAGAATTTCCCCCCTTCCACTCAAGGATAGGCTCATTTGGAATATAAAATTTGACAACTCTAGTCCTACAATCAATGGAGGCCTAACAAGAATGCAATCAATCCATACCCAAGATGACATCGAAATCTATCATGTCAAGTTCTATCAAATCAACAAAGGTATCTCTATAGGACAAGGAAACGGGACATCTCATATAAACCCTCTTAGCTATCACAGAATCACCAACAAGTGTAGAAATAGAAAAAGGTTCTAATATATATCAGGAAGCATATAAAATCTCATAGCTACAAAAGGAGTCACAAATGACAAAGTAGCACCCGGATCAAGCTAAGCATACACATCATATTT